>JAXCLR010000001.1:47736551-47770070 GCA_035584095.1 Annona squamosa | reverse complement strand
TTATAGATTAAATATAACTAGATTAACATGTTTATAAAATTATTTTTCAAAAAAAAATAAAAAAATATATTTTTTGATGCTCTAAACAAGATAGCGAAGAAATACAAAAATGCCGGTGATATCATGATTCAAGACAATAGAGTTGACATTATTTGTAAACAAAATAAAGATGAAATTAAACTAATATTTAATTTAAAAATAAATAATCAAAGTCTAAACGATAATTAAAAATTAAATATTCAGAAAATAGATAAATGTAACTTTTCCAGGGCCGCAATTGATAGATTATAATACTTGTTTGGCAACTGAGGCAGAGGGTAGCAGTGCTCGCGAGTAAACCCGGTGTTGGTACTTTGGTAGTAAACAAAACGCTCCCTTGTCCCTACAAATTTTTTTATTATTATTTTTACTTTTCCTTTCTAGCTTTTCTTTACCATCTTTTTTGCTTTTCGGTTTTCTTCCAATTCGAAAGCAGCTTGATTGTAACTTCCCAGCGGTCTAGCACATGATGCAGACTCTTCATCCACAAAGCATAGAAATTTGATTACCGAGAAGAAAGAGTTTTCTTTAATTGTTCCGCTTAAAATTTTATTTCATAATATCTTATTTTTTCTATCAAATTTTAAAAATGAAACTCATAAATCTTTAGACACATCTCCCTGACCAAACTCCTAATGTGGGAGTCGAAGTCCGGACGAGGACAAGAAAGAGTTGTGATACAACATACTTATTTATTTTATAGCCACCTGTACGTATTTCTGTACCAAATTAATACAATGGATGAAATCTACCGTAGCCCAAACTGGTTGGAATTGGATAAGCTCGGGGCCCTTAAATTACGGGGTTGGCTGAACGCACCTGGTTGCATTTTACCTTTTCTTTTCAAAATTTTTTTATACAATAGTTAATCTAGATATATTTAATATGTGTATTAATTTTTATCATTTTTTTAAACTTTTAGATTTATTATTTTTTAAAATCAATGGTGTTTTTGTAATTCATAAATTACGAAAACACGACGGATTTTTAAAAAATAAAAAAAATAATAAAGATTAATACACGCATTAAATACACATAAATTAATGGTTGTATAAAAAATTTAAAAATATAAAAAATAAATTTTTACACCCAGATGCACTATGTCATTCTCCTTTAAATTAATAGAAAGAGGCTAAATATACTTGGGTGCAATTAGCTTCAGTGCACCCGGTGCCTTTAATCAATTTTTTATTTTTTAAAAATTTTTTATACAATCATTAATCTAAGTTTATTTAACATGTTTATTAATTTTTATCGTTTTTGGAGATTTTTAAATATTTTATTTTTAAAAATCAGTAGCATATTTAGTAATTTAAAATTATTAAAATGACTTTAATTTTCAAAAATAAAAAAATAACGAAAAATATTTAAATATGGTAATGAATAAAACTTTTGATGAAAAATTTCAGAAAGTAAAAGTTGTCAAATGATGTGATATAATAGGGGTAATGATGAGTAATAAATAGGATAAAGTTAAAACAGATAGGTCAATTGTGTGGATAGTTGTGTAAAAATGATTGAAAAGTAGGGTAGGTGTGTAGGAAAATGTGAAAAAATGATTAAAAAATATGATAATTGCGGAGAATGAAAAGTTTTAACTTACGTTTTTTATTAATTGTCAAACAAACCAGAAATACACTTAGTATAGCAGTTGTATAAAAATATTTTCAAAAAAATTTTAAGAAATGAGTCAAAGCACCCGGATGCACCCAACTTATATATGGTATCCTAAATTAATAGAGGTTTATCTTATTAATCGGCAGACTACCATGTCCAAAAGTAGGCGTACACACGAGCGTGGAAACTTGGCCATGTTTTGTTAAGATGGGCATGTCAGACAAATGATAGAAATGGAAGATGTCGAAGTCGTCAAGGTGGAATCGAAGCATTCTGTGATCTCATCGTTGCTAGTAGCCTATCATCAAAGACATGTTTATGATAAGAAATATTTCTGTAGCTGAAGGCAACGCCCTGGGGGCCCGGGACTTGGCATCCAACATCCACCCGGTATCAAAACCTACTAAGTGCAGGTGTTATTTAAAAAAATTCTCCCCCGTAGTGAGTTTACTGCAGTCCTACCGTAGTGAGTTTATTGCAGTCCTATGATGGAAGTAAACATTTCCCTTCATGGTTTCCCTTCATGGTTTGAGGTCCGGTAATGGAGGTAAATATTTCTGTCTATGTTGTGTCGGCTGTAATAAGTGGTTGATTGTAATATTAGTTATCATGGCGTATATAAATACCGATCAAAGAAAAAAAATATATTTCAACCACCATTGGAGTACTTTAGTGTAATATCTGTAATAAGTGGTTGATTGTAATATCAGTTAGCATGGTGTATATAAATAAATACCGATCAAAGAAAAAAAGAAATATTTCTACACAACTGACACCATTGGAGTACTTTAGTGTAATATCTGTAATAAGTGGTTGATTGTAATATCAGTTAGCGTGGTGTATATAAATACCGATCAAAGAAAAAAATAAATATTTCCACACAATTGACACCAATGGATTACATTAGTGTAATCTCAGTTCTCATGGTGTATATAAATACTGATCAAAGAAAAAAGAAATATTTCTACACAACTGACACCATTGGAGTACTTTAGCGTTGTTTCCTCGTTTTGGCCAATTTTGATGAAAATTAACATCAAATGCGCTCATGGTGTTTAAAATCACTTGCGTTATCATAACACCAACAATCATTTTGGTCAAAGTGTTTTATATCACTTAAATAATCTATTATTTATACAGGAAGATTATTGTAGATATAGTATTAAAAAAAAATTAAGAGTTGCACCTACCTTTATCGGAAGTGATCCAAAGAAATATTTTACACAGATGAAACTTGATATACAAGTAATGAAATGGGCGGATTACATTTGGATTTAACCATCAATACAGACCTAAATAGAACAGCAACACTGAAATCTTCAATTGCTGGACACCATAAGTATTTTCTGTTTAATTCTATGCACCATTTCGATGGATAGATGTTAGTTGCATGGCCATGCCATCCGGCATACTTTGTTAAACCACATGGAAATTAGGCTCATGGATAAATCTGAACAATTCATCAGGTTCATTTTTGTAATTTCAAATTACTAAAAATGTCATTGATTTTAAAAAACCTATAAAAAAATCTAAAAATGGTAAAAATTGATAAAAATGTTAAATACACTAAGATTAACATTTGTGTAAAAAAATTTCAAAAAATTAAAAAAAAATTAAGTTAAATGAACCTAAGTGCACCCCGGTGCCTTGGATTGGATTCCAACCCATATAGCTCCAAGTGTTTTTTAACCACCACCGCCTAAAAAAAAAAAAAAAAAATTCAAAGGCCATCTCATGCCGTGAAATGTAACTACTAGCTGATGAAAGCTGCACAAATTCCAGAGTCAGAAGTATCTTTCCTAGTTCTGACTTGGAAAAGCGACAATGGGTGAACTAACTTTAACTAAAGCATTCAAGTATTGAGCTACAAGGCATAGCAACTGGGACCAATTTGTGCGCTTTCCTGCCCCAAAGAAATATTTTGTCTTAATAGAACCATTCTGACACATTGTCAAAATCAGCCAACAAAAGGCCTGTTTATCCCAGCATTTACATAGACAGGAAACAGGAAGCTTCCTGGAAACATGAAAATCCTAGATACTTACCTCGAGATGCTACGTTTGGTGCTTAAGTCAAACACTCCTAATCTCAAAAAAAAAAATGCCGACCTCCTGATGCAGTGCGGCCAAACAGGCCCGAAGGCTAATTTGGCAGTGCGTTAAGATGGGCAAAAAGCATGTTTGTAGAAAGTAGCTAGCTACTTACAAACAGGTAGAGCACATTTGGCACATTCATTGACAAAAAAGCTACTCTAAATGGAGCATAAATTCTCATTACTGGTCCGCTGATGAGATCAGGGTCATGCATTCTACCACCCGACAATTGAAAAATAGAAGAGAAAAAACGAACAAACAAACAAAGAAAACAAAACAAAGCAATAAGAAGACGACAGGTAAGGTAGCTTGAAGAGCATGCTTTGACTGGAATGTGATTTATATAATTTTCCTCTAGACAAGAAGTTACGTATTCTTTTTCTTATTGAACTCCAGACCTCGCATCATATTTCTAACCGTGTTTTTATCCTGCTGACGAACAACAACGATAAGAAACAAAATGGAAAAACCTATTTCCATTGGGAATGTTCTCCTTAGGCTACTACACATTACATAGGTATAACAGATTCCACACGTTCTTCTCTATTTTTTTTTTTTTTTTTAAAGTTTGTTTTTACATGAAAATAGATAGCAAACTAAAACTCCAAAACCAGCTTGCATACTTCTTAAGAACTATGACGCCCATTCGATAGATACCCAGCCATTCCTGCTTAAGGCCAAAACCAACTTCTACTTAGCCCTGAAGGATGGACAGCTGCCTCTAAAACCCTGCCATCAGCACCCACACAGACAAAGCATGCAATATATATGCATATATAAATATATGTGACGGGTAGGATATATGAAGCTTTTTAGGAGATGGTGACACTAAGTGGCTTCCCTCGGCCAAATGTGAATCCCCTTGTGCCATCAGGCATGCGAGGACCAGGAGGCTGTTTGGATAGTGCAGGCAGATCATTCAGCATTGGGTTATTAGATGGGGGTGTTCCTACTGGATGGCCCCCACGATTATTATGGTGTTGACCCCGGCCACGACCCTTTCCTCGGCCACGAGCTCGCCCTGCTCTCCTTGCTCCACTGTCCTTGTCATGGAGACCATTGTTAGAACCCTCTTCCACCTGTCCAACACAGCAGTTTAAGGCACATTAATGTCCAAATAATCCAAATTTTGAGTGTCAGAATAGATGGGATATCCAAGACGGAATCAAAATGCTGGAATTAGCAAGTACTGCATGCTCATGAGATGATTCAGATGGCTGGAAATCCTCCCCTAGCTTCTCGCTTGGCTGCTCTGATGTTGACACATCCTCCTCCTCACCAATCCAATCATTTTCCTGCTTTCTCCCACGAGAAGTCCTAGTCTGCAAAGAGAATATGTAGAAGGGGTTTGTAACCCAGATCTATATATGCATACATTTCATCACTAAAATTTCTAGGTCAGTGCAGAAATTCAAAGAGATGAAAACATCCAAGAAAAGGCCAATGAAAATTTCATGTCCGGTTTCAAGTAATTAAAACCCTCTGGGTCATGATGCATCATTGTCTCTTTAGATTCTTATTGCTTTTCTTTCAATGACTAGCATAGATTTTTATAGCTGATTTTATGCAATTTCTTTTATGTTCACCCACATTTTGATTGCATCAAAATTCAAAACAATCATGAAACAGACATGAAAAAATTGTGGATTTGAAAATGAACATAATCGAAGTGTGTGGTTACATTGTATCATGATAGCTTTTACCTGTAACGTTCCCTAATTTCGTGAAAATTTTGAAACCCATGTGGACTTATTCTTAAGATTATTATAATGCCTTTCAGTAGCAATATTCCATTCTCTTCCCCTCTTCTATTCCTACCTCATTCATGGTCCTGCAAATGGGGTTGTAAATTTTCATTTTGCTCTCACAGGCAAACAATATTATAGGAAATTATTCAATATAAAATACACAAATCACAACTGGAATTACAAAAATCCCTGAAAACAATAACAAAGAACCCGTTAAAATTCTCTGCACAAGCTCAGAGTGCTACTGATGGCACTAAATGTTTGTTTGCATATTCATACATCCACAGGCAAAGGACAAGAAAAATATTATAATCAATGCTGCCATTTTTAGAATCAAGTACATCTTTCCCATTACTACATTTTAGTAATAAATCACATACCTTTCAATCCAAAAATAATAAAATAAATCACATAATTTCACCATGAATTCTGTAGTTTTCTATACCAACAATACTATTCTGTCTTTATCAATGTTGTTAACACCGGATCAAACAGGCTGGTTCAACAGGTAACCACCCCTTTTACTGGTCCAATTCAGCTGGTTCCGATCGGAGGGAAATTAAACCAGTGTAAACCGGTTTAACCGGGCGGTTTCTAATTTTTGACTCGCCTGATCCAACCGGTTTATATATATACGATGTTAAAACCTCAAAACCCCTTTCTCCCGCTCGAGTTTTTGTTCCCGCAACTGAAGTCCTGAAGTGACTGCCTGTTGCTTCCATTTTTCACCTTTAAGCAAGTATGAAAAAAAGAGGTGGCGTGGAGAGGCAGCTACTGCTACTGATGCAGTCGAATATGGCAGAAGAAGAGGCTGTGAGCGCACCACCATCAGAGGCCAAACCCTAGTAGCAACAAGATGACAACACTAAAGATGGCAGTAGCAAGGATGATGCCAGTAATTGGCGATGGTGAGGGGGGGAAGACAGGTGAGGCGGGAATCCATTTCCCTGTTTCGATCTTTTGATTTCCCTAGCATCTAACTAAAATATCCATTTCTGTTTTCCCCCTTTCAATTTTTCCAACTATGAATCCATTTTCTTGTTTCGATATTTCAATTTCACCAGTAAATCGTCTTCCCATCTGGCCAATTTTCCTATGCCAGGAATTGATGACAAAAACCCATTCCCCCTTTCGATTTCCATTGACGACAATTGGATGGGCAGAAACAGGTAGCAACTCGCCTTTTCTTCTCCAACACCAAGCAAGTAGCATAAGCAGGCAACACTAATATTAATCGACAACTTATGTCTTCCTCATGCATCCGTCTAGATCCACAGTAGGTATCACCATTGTTGCTGTTTGATTTTTTTTTCTATTTCTACAATTTTGCTTGAAATTTTGGCCAGCTCTGTTGCGTTTAATTTTTTCTATTTTTGCCTTCAAAATTCCCCTGTATGGTGCTATTTTCATGTGATTGCCGCTGCATGTGGCTGCCCATTTTTTATTACTACTTTTGTCCCTTGCAAATTACTAGCTCTGATGGTGCGATTGTAATGTGTAAGTAATTAATCTATACTAAATCATTTTCGATATATTGCTAACCTTATTAGTCATGCTATGTTGTTGGATGATAAGTTGCTAGATACAACTAACATTAAAGTTAAGCAGTTACGGTATTGTCCTTGTTTTGCTAGGGTAGTTGGATATTTTTGTCTAAATTTTCTATAATTCGCAATTGTATAAATTAATTTTTGTAGGTTTGAAAAATGACATACATCTTACATAAATTATTAATATACCAGTTCAATCCAGTTTTCAAAAACAGTTAAACCGGTCGGACCAGGATCAGTCCCTTGACCAGTTCGTTAACCGGTTTGGTTCTGACAACATTCGTCTTTATCCAATTAACATTCAAGCGTCAGTCTACATCAAGATAATAGAATATTAGAAACAGAAAAATCATGATATTAGAATATTCAACCAAGTTTTGGCAAATCATCATTGTAAGTTTTTCCATATAAGACAGTGGCAAAAAAGTTCTTGAACTATTTAAGTTGTTTTCAAAAATTACCATGACTTTTACTAATAGCTACCATTTCCTTCTTTTTCTTGTCTGTCCCCCATGTCACCTTCATTTCTCATAATGCAACCAAAAAATTCATTCAAAACCTTAATTCTATATGGAGTATTTATATCTATTTTGATTCCAAATTATCATGTTCTTCAAAGTATCTTTCAGTCGCCCAAAAACACATTCAAAGACATGTTTATATCCACAAATCAGGAGGGATTTTAAGAAAATAAAAGAGAGGTACCATTAGAAAATACCGCAAGACAGTTGGAAAGAAATTGAATTAACTTCCTATCATGACATTGAGTCTCATCATGGTGTTTGCACTGACACATGCTTATATGTTAATGGATTTTTTAAGCTTTTTTTTTTTTTTTTTTTTTTTTATGTTGCCAGTGATGCTATGATGATCAGGATATTTGCTGTAAACAAAGACACTGTAAAATAGTTGGAAAATATGCAGGATTAGAATTCCAAATTTAAGCTTTTTGAACTAACTTTCAAAGAGAGGATAGAAAAAAATTGAATGTTGAAGAGTGAAGAAAATGAAATTGACATGAAAAAGGTAACATAAGTCACGAAGTGAAAGAAGATTGTTAAAGGCAATGATGAAAAACATATGGCAAATAAATTTGGAGTTCTAAAAGGAGAGGAGTCCATCTTCATAGACAGGCCCAATATGAAGTTCTTCAATGCATGAATAAGAATGGGATGACTAAGTGAAAAAATATACACAGATGATACATAGCAATTAAGGAAATACCGTGCGCCTAAGCAGTAATCGAACTTTGAGGCCGCTTCTCCAGTTCCTCTCATTGTTTAGCTCAGCAACCTGAATCCATTGAGGAAACAAGACAAGTAATAAGATTAAACAGGAACAAATTCACAAACAAAAAACAGTCAAGAGTCCAAATGATATAATAGAACTTACAGCTTTCTCAGCAAGCTCAATTGATTCATATTCCACAAACGCATGTAACTGGAAGTAAAATGATAAAAGTTAATGACAATGAAACAAAAAAATGGGAAAATGGAATCCCAATATTTCTGACTCACAATGTACAGAAAATGTCTACACAAGCATGCATTAAAGTTCCAGTCTCATAAAATTGAGATGCAAATTAATACAAAATTAGAGAAGCACCAAACTGAAAAAACATAACCCTTTTAATAGATCACAATGTCTACAATTTCACAATAACGATACTTCAAGAACAATTAACAAAACAGCAAAGTGAAAAGTGGAGTGATTCCCTACAAAATGTCATACAAATTATTGTTTTTTCTATTTTTAAAGCCTTTTTTTCCATCTCATCCATTTAAAATATAAATTAATGTGCATAGATGATGCAAAAAATATTTTAATTGGAAACTCATATGTTATAAATATTTAACATCATTTGAGGGTGAATATGAAACTATTAAAATTTGAAGACAAAAAAAGCATGTAAGTGTTTTCAAAATATTTGATTTTTATCACCATAACCAAACATATAAGGATGAATATTATAAATGATTTAGATAATAAAAAAATCAAATAAGAAGTGAATCACCATTTGTCAGCAACCATTTGCGTACATCATACGGTTGTAGAGAATCACTACCAATTGAAAAATGGATA
Source organism: Annona squamosa (assembly GCA_035584095.1). Classification (NCBI taxonomy): domain Eukaryota; kingdom Viridiplantae; phylum Streptophyta; class Magnoliopsida; order Magnoliales; family Annonaceae; genus Annona; species Annona squamosa. The sequence goes on along the minus strand of JAXCLR010000001.1, from coordinate 47,760,941 downwards.
AATGTGAACAATTCCAAAATGTTGGCATCCTCGAAGGTTACTTCTAAGACATTGCAGCATTTTAGACTGAATACTGTCCCAGAAATAATAAGGTGCATCTGGTTGCATGAACTTTTTCTATTTGCTTGGGTCATTCCTTTGCCGTCTCTCTGTTTGAAAATTGAAAGGTAAAAAATACAGCCAGGATAAACCAAGTACTCTGGCAAACACCACTATTGATTGAATTGACCAGGATTTCTACTTCTCCCTCCTTAGTCTCTCTAAACACCCGCATGCACAATTCTATTCCGGGAACCTCAATTAACTAGAAGTATGCACCAGCATCATGAGCAGTTTTGACTAAAAACATTGATGAAAGTTTTGGCCAGAGTACTGCAAGTTGATCACTTGTAAGCAGATGACTAGGCATCTAATATGGCATACCTTGTTAGCTAATGGCATGTCCACCTTGCCTGATCTAGATGATGCTGGAACGGCACCATTGGTGGCTTGAGGAGGGCAGGTACGGATTGCTTTCACACTGAGATTATCATTTAACAAAATTAGAACCTCCAAGCACACCCAAAGTTTCAAAAGGAAATCTGGCAAAGGTTTCTATTTCCAACCTTCCAACAGCAGAGAAGATCTTCAATAGGTTTTGGTAAGAATGATCTTCAGGTAGATTTTCAGCAACAACAATTCGAGACTGGTCAAGGAAAAATAAACAGCTCCAACATCAACAGAAAGTGGAAACATATATGGATTTGGGAAAGAGAACTAGAATGAAGATAACCTGCAATTCTTCCACATCTGCCTCAGTGAAAGGATGTTGTCTTCTAACTTTCTTTCCATCATCACTTACAACCTATGGAGCAAAGAAACAGAATTGATATCGACAACGGGGACAAAAAAGTAAAATAAATCAATGAAGAAGAAGAAAGTATAAAATCATCACGATTTTTGAAACATTACAAGTTTTGATGACGTGCGAAGAGCTCTGGCAAGCAGGGGATTGCTGTTGACAAGAGCTTTAATTTTCTTAAAAGCTGCAACAACTGATATTGGCACTGTTCAAGAAAGAAGGAAAGCGAACTTATTTTTGCTTCCTCACATCTGCTGACTCTAAAAACATACATGCGGTCACAAGATTATAGATGGAAACACTATTGTAGAGTATGACAACCCTTGCAAGTGACAGTCATGAGAAGGTTAAGGTTGCTTATTCTATCTTTCACATGTGTGTATGTGCTTAGATAAAACTGCCTTTCACGAGCATCCATGCATCCAGACACCTGCACATATGCACACAGGCCATGGACCTTCCAAATCCTCGAAACTTATTTTTGCACAGTCAATAGTTAATAAAGTGATCACTGCAAACAAGATGAAGACGGACACGTCCTAGAAACTAAAATCTGGTAGAATTCAATTACCATAAGAAAATGCAACAGTGAAAGGATGTGCTTTTTTCCTTTTGATCATTGAGCAAAACTTGAAAATGGAACTTGATGCCAGAGTACTTGTCCACCGATTAAATGTTTTCAGATTCAACTCATAGTTCTGATTCCACACATAAATCAGCATTGCACATTGGCATTCCACACATATAGTAATTTTGCCCTCAGGTAAAGAAGGTATTGCCTTTCAGCAACAATATTTAGCCTTGAAAAAGAATTGACAAGTAAATGGCATGCTGTGTGAACTGAGAGAATAAACCAACAAAATACCAAGTATCTCACCATATCCCTCTGGATCCTTATTGATAAACCTCCTCAAATGGTCAGTAGTGGCCAAGTTCACGTCACTGAAGTAATATTCCACCTGCAGCATTCAATCAGAGTTCTTTCTTATCGATACATGAGAATGTAGAACGTATAAATAGAGAACCAATTGTGTTACTAACTTGGTAGGCGATCAAAATGTGCGTATGTAGATTGTATTTGCTTTTCCAAAGAATTATTGTGAACACAGAAAGGACAAATAAAAACAACCATTCAGAGATGATGGACAAAATAATGGTATTTAAAATTGCCAGAACAAATGAACAGCATTCAAAGTATGAACATGCAGCACTAATGTCAGCATTAAGGGCATACTGTACAATTGAAGCAGAATTTCTACTGCATGCTTCACCAGTACACTCCACAGTCACATAAGAGCGAGTCATAAAAATCATACACCAAGTAGCATTTAAGCTTTGTTAGAAGGCACAGTCTGTATATTCTTCTTTGTTTCTTTCCATTATTTCCTTTTCTCTTTTTCTATTTTTTATTTTGTTAATACCAATATCACAGTCAGGTTTTAACCTGGACCAACTAAAGAACATAGCTCAATACTGTCTATCAATTTGATAGTTTTTTATATCCATAAAAGAGTTTTTTCTAAAGGGTGTATTTGAGTAGCGATAGAACTTTCAATGAAAAGTTTTTAAAATAGGAGAAAATAATGTATTATAATTGGGGTAATGATGGTTAGTAAAGATAATAAAGTTAAAAGATATGTTAGTTATATAGGTAATTGTGAGGAAACAATTGAAAAGTAGGATAGTTGTGTAGGAAGAAATGAAAAATAATTTTAAAAAATATGATAATTATGTAGAGTGAAAAGTTTTGAATTAAAAAGTTTTTGGGGTAAACAACTGCACACCCCCGCCCAAAAAAGAAAAAAGAAAAGAAAAGAACACAACATATGCATAAAAGAATACATATAAAATACCTAGGGTAGGGGGTGAAACTTGGGCTGAGTTGAGCCCGAGCTAGGCCTGCCAAACCAAACGTCCAACAGTGTTAGAACTTGCTTTTTTACAACCTAAATCTGAAGAACCCCATTTGTAAATATGTTAGGGTTTAAGTGAACCTGAGCCCGATTATCCATTTCATATTTATTACAAAATATATTATATACATAATATCTAAACGATATTTTTTTATATATTGTGTATTTTATGTTATTTATATTTATATTTAAATACATGTTTGGCATGTTGAGGTAGGGTTAGAGTCTAAGTTTCACAAATAAGGTTAGGATTGAAATGAACTCGAGTTTCTCGAGCCCGAGTTGCTCCCCTAACTTTTGAATATGACTTGCATATAACCCAATGTCAAGCGATCATGCTCGAAAATGCATAGGTTACTAACCAAAATAAAGAAATTGCATAACTAAGAATGGCAGAAAAACAAAACACATTAGGAATGTATCAAATTGAACTAATGGCATCATTATAACAAACCATAAAAAATAAAAACTTACAAAAAAACATAAAATCTTTTGAAAATTTTGAAAAACACAAAAAAACCAAGTTTTATACACCAGATTGAATTGGTCTGAACAAACATAATGAACACATTAGAGCTTTCATCCACACACTCTAATCTCAACAACCACAACAGAACTGTTGCAATCAGCAAGCAGTCAGTCGCCAGATTCTAAAATAAGGCATATCCACCCATCAGTTCAGTGTTTCAGCAACTCCAATCTAGGAATTACTACTATTATTGACAAAAAAAATGCAATTATTTTGCAATAAGCAAAAGATATCAAAAGGACTCAAAAGAAATACATAGGAAAATGCCAAACAAAAACTTCCATACAAAACCTGAAAGCTAAATCCAATGCCAAAATAGAATATACGGGCCATAGACTTATGCTTTGGTACATCTTCCCAAAGTCATAGCAAACTGGGAGGGGAGTTTCCGAACCAACGGTAAACTAGATAAGTTAGATACAGCATCAAACAAGGACTCTTCCTTTGTATCTGCATTTCAATTTCTCAACTTGAAACTTTTATCAACAGATAAAAAATATATATATATATAAACCAAAAAGTGTTCAAAACATAAAAACTGGTTGAATCAGTGTTTAGTGGAAGATCGATCAACTTTTTGCTTCTCAATATCATAAAAAACATAAAATGACCCAAAAAAGATGAAATCATGTGCAAATACTATTGTCAGAAAGATATAAAAAGAAAAAAAATTTAGTCATGAGAATATGAATTATCTTTCCTTAATATAAAATTTGTAGGCTTGAGAAAAGGAATTCCTTTTCTGGGGTTAATTCCAAATCTACTCACAACTTTTGCCCTTAATTTCAAATATACTCACTGAGTATGAAAATTTTCATATATACCCATTTAGTTTTCCATTAATTTGGAATAAACCCAGTCTGTTAGCTACCCTCAGTTAAATAAGCATCAGTTGTATTTATTATGGGTGGATTTTTTAAAAATGACCAGCGTGCCCTTCCATTACAGAAGAGGAATTTTCGTCGCTTCAATGCCATCTTCCTCGATTGCCCTTTCTAGATCCAGCCATGAAACTCGTTGAATCTTCAATCCACTCCATTTGATTGATTTACGAAGTAGAGACCACACCAAATACATGTTTATAGTCTCGATCTTCACCGTTTCTGGCCACCACCGCCATCCCTATTCAACCGCCCATTTCTGTTTCTCCATTAATGACGATGACTTTGAAGCTGTCATTATCTTCTCATGCTGTCTGCTTCCAGATCTGGTCGGAATCCATGGTTAGCCATCACGACAGGAACCACTTCCCTCCAAATCTGCTTCCAGTTCATCAACATATTCCCATCATGGCAAACTTCCCGAAGCTCAATTCCGAGGTCGCCTGCGCTTGAGGTAGGCTCCCAAAGGCCAACCTCTCCATGTTCGTGGATCTGAAGAATTCCATCTAGAGCGACCACACAAAGACGCCCGCCCCGGCGGAGCAGTCCACTCCCTCACCCACTTCCCTCTAGATCTACTTCAAGTTCACTAGAGCAAGCGTTCCGAGAGCTTCAAGCTTCAGGAAAACCCATCTTCTTCGGCAGCAGCTTTGAAGCTGACATTATCCTGTTGTTTGCTTCCATATCTAGTAGGAATCTATGTTCAGCGATCACCACAGGAACTACTTTCCTCCATAGTCAATGAACTCCATTTTGCACATTCGGCTATGCTTGCGAATTCACACCGGCAAAAAACCCACCTTCTCCGGCGGCATAAGTCATCAAAAAATCCCACCGATCGACTGCCATCCCCTATTCTGGCACCAAGCTCTGATTGGGTTGCAAATCTGCACCCCAATGATCAACTACCATCCCATGTACTGACATCGAGCTCTCCTCGTCTTCACCTATAACCATCTCAAAAGCAGCTTTTAGCACTGTGTGATGGCAGCTTCCAATTTTGACAATAGAGTCCTCTACCAGGTGGCACCAGTGAGCTCACCTCGGCATCGACATGAAATCAAGTAGCTGCGTTCTCTTGCTCTATGTTGGCCAACAAGAAGGCAGCATCGCTCCTTTCTTCTTCCTCACCTTTTAATGGTGGAGGCAAATCCCTTTCCATTAGCATCCTCATCTTTGTCAGATCTAGTGGATGATTGTGACGTAGATGATGGAGGAATTGTTTCCTGGCAAGCATTCCACAGCAACGACTTTGTTTGCTTAGCTTGAAAGACGAAGAAGCACAAGCGTAATTTTGGCATTCCCAATATTTCAGGGGTAATTTGGACCAATCTGACTCCGTTTCAGTCTATCATCATTTCTTGGGTATATTTGATATTTAGGGTGTGTTCGGAAAATTGTAAAACTTTTATGAAAAATTTTTTATGTAAAAATTGTTAAATTAGTAGAAAATGTTGTGATGTTGTAGGGGTGATGATGAGGAGTAAAAAGAATAAATTTAAAATAAATAGGTTAGTTGTATTAGTAGTTGTGTAAAAATGATTGAAAAATAAGGTTGTTGTATAGAAATATGTGAAAAAAATAATTTAAAAAGGAGAAGTTATGGAGAGTAAAAAGTTTTAGATTGAAAAGTTTTAACTTGATAACTTTTTCAAATTGCCAAACACACTCTTAGAATATACTTAATGAGTATATATGAAATTTTTCATACTTAGTGGGTATATTTGAAATTAAAGGTAAAAATTGTGAGTGTATTTGAAATTAACCTTTTTTCTGTAAGTAAATCTTTTTCGCTACTTATATAATGCAAAGTTTTTGTGGTTAGCTGAGTTAACATGTTGAACTAGCTGGCTCCCCCAGTTTTAATAGATTACACGCCATTTCTTGTTTCGCAGTTTGGACCGCCAGGAATTAACTGTTAGAACCAAAAAGAATTTAATCACCAACTTTTAAACATTGGGCATATGTATCTAAATGTTTTACATTACATGGCCTTTTTAGCCCTAGATAAACATTGGAAGAAAACGTAAACAAATGTCGCACATGTTTGAGTGGGATTAATGCTAGTTCAAATTGAAAATAAGTGCCCCATGAACAGAAAGAAATATGTTTAGAAGTGGAAACCAAACATCCACAAAAACAAATGGACTGCAATCAACAACTCAGAAGATATAGAGTGGGAAAAAAAGACACAAGAATCAAAATACAAAAGCACAAAAAAAAAATCTGAATTTATCTAATTTGACTAACGCAATTGAGCACTACGTGGACAAGCAATGTTCGAGATGGACAACTTTTTTTTTTTTTTTTGACAGCCCGTACCTGAAAAAGGAGCCCGATTTCATGCACCCAATTTTTTTGACAGCCCATACCTGAAAAAGGAGCCCAATTTCATGCACCCAATTGCAAATACCCATTTTTTCTGAAAATTTACTAAAATGCCACTGATTTTAAAAAATCCAAAAAAATTTTAAAAATCTCCAAAAATGGTAAAAATTGATATACGAGTTAAATATACTTAGATTAACAATTCTGTAAAAAAAATTTAAAAAAAATTAAAAAGGGGTTAAATACACCCGAGTTTGCCTAAGTGCACCCAGGTGCATTTAGGCATAACCCCATGAAAATTAGCCATAATCCGTGGCCAGCAAATGAAAAAGGGAAAAAAAAAAAAAAAAAGGGCAATTCAAGTCCATGGCAAGAACAAACAAAAAAGCAAATAAATTTTTTGCACTAGAGTTTCCATGGGTTGCAGCTTATCGGCTACCTTGAATTTGTCCTGGCCTCAAGCAGGCCTCTACTAATATGAGAATCCAGTACTTCCCTTTCCAAGATAAAATTCATTACCATCCACTTTAAAGATGCCCACAACCAGGAAAAAAAAAAAAATCTAATTTTCACCAGATTCCTTCTGCTTGACCAGAAGTTCCACCCAAATCCGAAGGACAACTAAGAAGAAACATGGAATAATGTTGGACACATCTGCAAGATTAAAACACAAATATACTGATTCTAGCCAAGCATACTATATGCAATTATATGCACTACTCGATCCCACCTTTCATTCAACGGGGATGGCATGCCCACCTCCACCCCATGCTCATCCTATCCAAACAATCTGTTCATCACTAGAGAAATCAATATGCAAGATGGAATGAGTGCCAATGGCCTGCCCAAACAGCTACGTTTCCAGAAGTTGTCACAACTATTTATGACTTACGTATCGAAATATCCTTCCTCCAAGGCAGGGTGATCAACCACTTATCCTCAACTCTTAGCTTGAAAGGACTTGACATCTCAAAGGGCATTGAATGCTTTTGTTTTTGCCTTATCCAATGTTCAAGAATCAACAAAATGCACCCTATTTTCTTCAGCAAAGGACTTCCTTGTGAGCAGAAATAGGGTACCTCACTCGTGACAACCTGCTATATCAGACAAGCAGCCTCTCATAGGGTGTATCATACGCACTGTCCATGTCCAGTTTGATTATCATCAGTCCTCTTTTCCCTCATTGAGCATCATAGATTGCTTCTTGGACAATATGTTCTTCATGATGCTTCTGTCCTTGATGAAAGCTCCAGCTGTAAATGAAGTTCTTTCTCCTGTTTGTTATAACCATTGTTGCGGTGGAAGGAATGTTTGAATCTCTCTAACTTGTTGGTTCCCTTTGGGATCAGGGAGATAAATGAGTAGTTTACTGATCCCATTTCTCCTAAATTCTACCAGATCTCCTTTCAAGCAGTCCTCATATAGGATCAAATGAAAGGCATCTGGCCTGGGCTCTATTCTCATTGGTGGTAGGCTTAGCAGGCCCCTTTCCTTTTTCAAAGGCAGCACCCTCCCAGGTAGGAGGACGGCCATGCTTTCTTCATTTCCCTTTTCCATACCATATGGTTCACCTTCAACAGGATATGATCATTTTAGCGGCTATTGAACGGAACCAAGGTTCTTCAACTGAATCATTTTCAAAATTTGGAGTCCTTTCACACCCAAAACATAGTTTTAAAATATATATATTTACCTTGGAAAAAACATTTTTCTTTTTGAATGGTGGATGCTGACAAATTTTTTTCTAGAAAATAATACTATAAGCTTCCAACAGTCCCATTAAGAAAACATCATATCTCAGCAAAAACAGATAATGAGACAGTCATCCTGCCATCAATCCGTGTCACCTGAAGAACAGGCTCTTTAACCTCATTAAATTTGATAGTTGAACTTAGTAACTTTGTTGCTGAAGAAGGGCTAAAAATGAACCCTAATTAGCCTGTATGATGGAAACTCAACTCCTCAAGTAACTAAAAGTAGGAGAAACACTCATTCTTTCATTTTATCTCCACCCTTTACATGCATGAGCAATGCTGCTCAAAAAATAATAAGAATAACAGTAAGCTATACTTTTTAATCCTCATCTCTTGATAGTTGCTTTCAAGCATTCTTCTCTCATAAATCTTCTTGGAACAGTATTTCCAGAACCACCATCCCCTTGTAAAGAACCAACACTTCATACAACAATTCACTACCACAGGCCTTCAAATGGCCCTTGCGTTGAATAAGAAACTGGTCCACATTGCAAAATCAGGCTACAAATAATTATTAAATTTCTTTCATTTCCTAATCATTCTCCAATTGCAAGTTAATAGTCGATTTGGAAACCCCACCAACCATATCAAGTTAATTAATTTTAGGAAGCAGGATTATGACAGTATAATGCAAAGTAACTTGATGCTATAGACCATTGAACAAGACCAACTGCTCTGTAAAGCAGACATATTTAGATAAAAGTATGGTCTCCAACAATTTCACTAGAAACAACAGAGTAAGAACAAATATGGCAGACCAAAAATAATAATAAGAGATCTTATAAGGTCCTAGTGATAATTTCTAGTGTAAAAGGATGAACTATGACACGCCCATGGCACAAAGTAAATAAAACCAATAGTTGCATCTCAATTTGGCTACTCGCATTTGTCAGGAACATCTACTGCCTATGCTAGATTCAGTCTGTGAATCTTTCATCAAAAAATCACAATTCTCCTTCAGAATAAGTTTCTAAATATATACAAAACCAGGAACTCTCTCAAAACACACTTGGGTATGTAACCATCCTGCAAACGCTGCAGACCAATGTAAATTTGCAAAGAGAACGCATATGTCAAGACAAAAGGGCACTCAATTGCCAGCGGTGGTCATTCAACAAGCAGCTGATCACTACTTTCACTCATGAAATTGACTTTGTTATGACTGAACACTTTATGCAATTTATCAATATCATAAAGGACTCATTAGTCCAATAGAAAATTTTCAAGTAATGAACATACGATCTTGCAAGATACATGACAGAGAGAAAGTTTGACAGTAAAAATCAGATTTTCGCGAGAAGTCCAAATTCAGATCAACACTTCAACGTCGACCAAACCGCACCGCATCATAAAGGCTCTGAAAATCCAGAAAAACAAAGAAAAAAGGGAAAAATAGCTCACCTGATTCACGACTTTCTGCACTACTTCGTCAGGCAGACCGTCCCTCGCAGGTGCAGGCGATGGGTCCGGAGGCAGTGGCACCTGCGCACCGTCGCCATCAACCAATCCACCATAGTACTGCACTGATCCATGATTCTGCAACGGCGGAGCATGGAACGGAGAATTCGGCGACGGGTACACATGCACAACCGGCATCGCCTGCTGAGGGATCGCCACCCGCGGCGGATGCTGCTGATGCGGCGGCAGATCCGCCCGATTCGTCGTCGCTCGCGGTACGAATTCGGGCGCGCGGGCATTGAGCCGGCTGAAGGAAATGCTCCGACCCAGAGAAGGATCGGCAGCGGATGATGACGGGGAGGCGACCGCGGTGGCTGCTGATTCCGACGACGATAGATCGGCGCCAGCGGCAGCACTCTGATCGTCGGATTCGATGGGTGAGTCTAGGGTTTCCTGAAGGGACTCCTGCGCCATTGATTCGTTTCTTTCTAGGATTCTGGAAAGATTTCTGCAAAGCCCGTTTGGGCAGATGAGAATGGTGGAGATAAATTCTCAGACTGGTATGGAGGCGTTGAAGGGAGGTTTTATAGGCTATGAAAGCAGGAAGAAGAAGAGTGGAAGCCGAGTAGAGAACTTTTTCCAATTCGCGACCCCGGAAACAGCTCCAAATTTCAATTTTGCCACTGCTCAGAGCTTGCGGTGTTAAGCTTAAGGCTGCCCGGAATTGCTGTGCACACAGAAGAAAAAGATTATAACGGGGATGGAAAATGACAAATACTGTAGGAGGATTGTAAAAAGTGATATGGAAAAATAAATTATAAGATGAGGAATAAAAAAAGCAATATTAAAAATGACAATTTTCATATGTACTGAAAACACCCTTATTCGACGTGGTGGGCCCGGGTGCGATAATGCCGCATGGAAATAAAAGCTTACTGCCTTACTCGCCTTGGAATCTGAAACTGTGGTGGGATATTGAAAAATATAGAAGCCCACGAGATAATGAGCATCGATTTTGCTTTTTTTTACATCTAACACTGTTTTTCTTGACCTTTGGATCACATGTATCCAACTATAGCTCGACACGTCAGGGAATAAAATTCGATGAGAAATTAGTAAGGAATTATTGGAATATTAAATATTACAAGGTGAATAGGCTGATATGCAATTTTGAAAACATATTTCTCAATCGGTTACAAACGTATTAATTTTGTTAACTATCGGATGCTATTAATTACGTTAGGATGATGGTTCATGATATACTCATGTAGTTTGACACTAACTATGCATATTGTTTTATGGATTGCATATTTGTGTCATAAAGTTTCGATGAAATTACTTACTTACTCATATACTTAATAATTGACGCTTAACTGTTGTTAAATAAAAATACATAATTTGCTAATATAATTAACTTTTTTTCTTGGTGAGGGGCGATGGCTTCTATCCCACTACCTTTGAAGAAAAAAGGTCAAAGAGGGAGGGATAAAAAGATCAGATGATATCATTGACAAAATATTATTCTTACAAAACTTTTTTTAATTGCAAAGATGGAGTATTTCCTCACCACTCTTGAATAGAAAAAGAGTAACGCGAAACAAAATTAACAAGAATATACTCACTTAGTTTAACGCTAATGAGTCTGTAATTTTCAACAAATTAAGAAATAATTTTGAGGTCTAGTCATATAATATAAAATAGAATTAGGAGGAAACGAGTCCTGCATTTGTCAATTATGTATCTTTGGAATGGTATCTAATTCACTTAAGTACAAGTAGGAGGCAAATGACTCTTTCAAAATAGTAAAATAACTCATTATCATCAAATTGACAATTCTCAACACATATGGGAATGGATGTAGTTTTCACACTATATAAATAGTCTCATATTCCACAACATACCAAATACATTTACTTTTCCTAAAGAGAAATCGTAACTTATTTTTTCAATGATTCATATGCACACTACAAAGTTTGACACCATTAACTCGAATTCAACCTTCTATTTTAATAGTTCATTTTGCTCTTTGAAAAGATCAAGCTCTCATTTTAGAAACTCGTTCTCTCATTTTAGAAGTTGGTTCTGTTTCTTCGGACAATTTACTTTTATTGTTAACCACAATTATACTCTTTTTCCTTGTTCTGCACTTTGGAAGAATTTTATTCATCAACCCAACAAAAATTGTTGCATCCTATGGATCCCTATCATGCACAAATTTTCATTCGGCTCATATTAATTCAAATTTGGACTACAAATTAATACATATAAAAATCATTTCATCATTTACCTATTTTGGACTTCGATACAACCATATCTTTTTGGATTTTTTTAAATCTTTGATAGAAAAACTTTACATAGGCCTTGACCTCACTGGCATATCACACTTACATATTGATTGGATTTTGAAGAAGACACCATTTGAATTAATTAAATTTAGGTGTGTTTGGAAAGTTATAAAACTTTTGGATAAAAAGTTTTTGATATAAAATTTGTTACATCGAAAGAAAATGATGTAATATGATATTATTAATGATGATGAGTAAAGAGAATAAAATTAAAATAGACAGGTTAATTGTATAGATAATTGTGTAAAGTGATTGAAAAATATAGTAGTAATATAGAAAGATGTGAAAAAATTAATTAAAGAATAAAGTAATTATGGATAGTAAAAAGTTTTAATTTAACATTTTTTTTACAATTACCAAACGCATCCATCAAAAATTGTAGAGCCATCTCACACCCAAAACAAGCATGCATTGTTAATCATTGTATGTATATATGTAATGTGTTTGAAAAGTAAAAAAATTTTTGGATGAAAAGTTGTTAGTGTCAAAAATGTTAAATTGATAGAAAATGATATAATATAATATGATTAATAATAATGAATAAAGAGAATAAAGTTAAAATAAATAAGGTAATTATATGGGTAATTATGTGGAAATGATTAAAAAATAAGATAATTGTATAGAAATATATGAAAAATAATTAAAAAATACAGTAGTCATAGAAAGTAAAAAATTTTATACTAAAAAATGTAAGGTTGAAAAATTTTACTTGAAAACAAACATACCCATAATATATAAGAGTCTAAGATAAAATAGAAGTTTTCTTTTCTAGAAGAAATAACAATTTTTAATTTTTTTTAAACTCTCAAATTTGAAGAAGTGTAGTTAACTAATGACAGAAAATGAAAAGAAGTAGAGTGATATACTAAAGTTATATAGGAATGTCCAAGCTATTGGTCCCGAGTTAATGACAATTACTCAAGAGGGAGGGGGTGAATTGGGTAATTAAAAATTTTCAACTTAAACAGAAGTTTTACCCCGGATTAATCTAGTCTTCTTAATGAAGAAACAAATGGAAAACAATATAATGTTGAGAGCAGAAATAAAAATCAACAAGCAAGATTTTATAATGGTTCGGGCAACCTTACCTATTCCACTCTTCCAAGCTCACACCCCTTATGACTTGGGTTCTATTGTGTATTTCACAAATACAACTAAAGTTACTACTCTCTTCTAGATTACAGCTCTAGGGGGCATCAACAATTCACAGCACAAGTAGGTGACAAGTTCCACTCCAATCACACACTACTTTGCTTACACTCGATCTTAGTTACCCAAACTAAATCAAGTTCAATACAACAATAAATGACAAAAGAAAATTTCTACACGTTACTGGTATGTAGAGGCAAATTTAGCGCAGAGAAGAACTTGTAAAGCAATTTGAAAAATTCAGTGAGCGGCTCTTGACAGTTTTGAAAGCGAGGTTCTTCTTCTAGATGTTAGCTTGATCACTTAATGCTCTTAGAGATGAGAGTTATGCTCATTCAATGAATTCTCAGCTACCTTTATCGTTCATATTGAATGCCTTTTATAAATGTTAAGGAAATCCGAACGTTTAAAGGTAGGTGGCGAGCATTTAATGCGCCAATGTTCGAAAAATTTCCAACCGTTGCGACCCAAGTCGCAGGTGGAGTAGACTTCTGGTGCGACTTTGCCTAAGTCGCAGATGGAGTTGACTTCGGGTGCGACTTCGGTTGTCCGCAACTTCTTCAAATTCCAGTCAAGGTCGACTTGGTCCTCGACTTGACCCAAGTCGCTGGTGAAGTCGACTTCGGGTGCGACTCCACTTCCTCAGCTTGCTTTGATGAACTTGAAATCCTTCGAGATGACTTTGATCTCTTAATTTTCTTCAGATTAATGTTCTTCCCTTGATTATATCTCTTGGAACTCAGTATAATCATCCTAGCTTGATGTCCTTTAACTTCGTGACTTGTAAACTTTGAATCCTTGAATGATGGAGAATATGTGATCTTGATTTTCCAAGATGAATACATGCAACTATGCTTACTTTGGACTTGATTTGTTCTTCATTTGGCCTAAGTTGAATATTTGAGTTTACTTGGCCTTCAACTTAACTCAAGTTGAGCATTGAGTCGACTTGGTTTTCGACTTAGCTCTTCAAAACGCGTGCTGTCAGTCTGAAGTCTAAGCTGGAGTCGACTTGGGATGCGACTTCGGCAGTTCTCATTCTCGATTTTGACTTTGGACAGAAATGACGGGTCGAAGTCGATGCTAGAGTCGACTTGGTTTGCAACTTCACCAAAGTCGTATGCGGAATCAACTTGGGATGCGACTTCAGTAGCTCTCATTCTCAATTTCAATTCTGGACAGAAATGACAGGTCGAAGTCGATGCTAGAATCGACTTGGTCTGCGACTTCACCCAAGTCGCATACGGAGTTGATTTCGTTTGTGACTTTGGTAGCTCTACTCCTCGATTTTAACTCTGGACAAAAATGACGGGTTGAAGTCGCTGTTGGAGTCGACTTGGCCTAAATTGATGCCTGAGTCGACTTGAAAATAGACTTAACCCGTCATGCTTCATTTTCTTCTTTTGTATATCCTATATCATTTTCACAAAATATGTTAGTAACCAAAACATACTCAATTAATTTGTTAATCATCAAAATACAGACTTGACTTATTTTCTACATGTTTCCAACACAAGCTAATTTTCTTTCACAATATATCCATCTTGGCTACTGCTCGTGGTCACCTTCAACTTTACAAAACTTCTTGTTGGATGGGTTGGAGCATAATCTTAATCATAACTCATTTAAAATATTTTGACTCTAATCCATTGATTAACTTATTTAAAAACTTCAACCTTAACTTCATTTGTAACCCATTTAATAAACGAATTGGTGGATTGTTAACAGATTATATATCAAATTATATGAAGGCCTAAATTCTAGCAAATAATGTTCTCGCAAGGAGGGGCGAATGGATGTTTTCACCTAAGAAAATAGAAAGAGGGTAGTAACGAAAAATTGGAATCAAGATAGAAGTAGAAAAATAAAAATTAGATGGCAAAAGGAAGATTTAGCGAAGGAAAATAACTTAGAGGTTTATAAAAATATAACCTTAATGGGTTAAATGTATTGAACAGATTAAATGAGTTACTAAACGAATTGATGATTTATAAAATTTCAATTATAATCTGTTTATTTAATTAAATAGTTGAATAAGTTAACGGATCATAATTCATTTATTCAAAAATCCTAACTCAAAACTACTTGAGTTTTGATCTTTTACAACCGGTCGAAGAGGAGGGCTGTTTTCGACCACACCTGCTCACTGTTTGATCGCACAGGCTTTTTTGTGGCCGTTGGATTACCTCTGATAAAACTAAAGCAGTTCGGAGCAATTAATGTAGAGAAATTTTGCAGGCAAGCCCTTATCAAGGAGGCATCTGCCCATGTGTCCCACCCTCTCCCTCGCTCATTTCTTCTCCCTCTCTCAACATGCTCTCTCTCTCTCTAGGCATCGGATGACGCAGGAAAAAGACCAGGCATCTCTTTCACCAGTAAGGTTCATTCAAATTTCATAGAATTCATAGGATCAAGAATACATAACACGTCATGTTTACACAATTGTGCATAAGATTTGAGTACAACAAAACACATTTGAGCTGCCCACAAACCCATCTAAAAATGTAATTAAAGAAACATAGGAGATGAAAACACAAATTGAGTACGTTGTCTGAATTATCTACAATTATAAATAAAGAGAATGTACTGTTGGTTGCTTCTTGATCTCTGCATTCTCAAAAGAGAAAACAATGTGCATTCTATAATGCACATAACTCGAGTACATTGGCTACCATTCCCTTCTCCTCCTTGACTGTTGTATGGTGAATTCTCTACGAACAAAAAAAAAATTTACATGAATCTACATACATTTATAAATAATCCAACTCTTTTATAACGCCCTCACTGCCACTTCATCATCAACATTATCTAATAAGGGCAGAAATAGTAGAACATCCTCCACCACTTCAAGCATGGTTTCCACCTTCTCACCGTCGTTGAACTTTAGGAGCTTCTTCGAATGTCAAGTAATAGGAATGGTCTGATGGAGGGCGCAACTCGACCTCACTGTGGGCAAACTAGCAGGCATTGCTATGGCTGCAAGAACCAGAATTGTGTCTAAAGGAGCAGAGGCTCGCCTTTCAATAGGGATGCAAGGAGTTATGGAGATGTGGACAGAAAAATATCTTTGTGGGGACACACAGCTTCTGCTTGAATGCCATGGTAGCAAGAGAGAGAGAGAGAGTGCTGAGAGAGGTCAAAGAAATGAGAGTGGAGAGAGAGGGAGGGAGGGAGGAAGGAAGAGGGAGAGAGGGAGAGAGGGAAATCGGGAGAGGGAGGGATGGGGCGGGAGGGAGGGAAATCAGGAGAGAGAGAGGGTAGGAGGGAGTGAGCGAGAGAGATCATGAGAGGGAGAGACGGGGAGACGAGAGAGATTGCGAGAGAGGGAGAGAGGGGCGCTGGAGGAAATTTTCGCCTTAACAGGGGGTGGTCCAAGAGGGCGAGGGCAAGGGGAGGTGAGGAGAGGGTGGGCGGAGAGAGAGAGAGAGAGAGAGAGAGAGAGGGGGGGGGGGGAGGGTGGCTGGGAGGGCGAGAGAGGGAGGGAGGGAGAGATTGCGAGGGGGGCTGTTTGAAATTTTCGCCGCTGATAAGGGCTGGCCAGACAAACCTCTTGCATTAAATGTCTGCACGCCCCACAACCTTTTCGACCAATCATCCAAAGGCTGAAAATTTACCCATAGTATTCAATCGCTCTCAGTGTTGGTCGGACGCAGCGGGTTCGACCGACTAGTTGTAAAAGATCAAAACTCAAACTACTTATAAACAAGTTGATAGAGTGAGCTGACGGGTCCCAACAGATACTAATCAGACAAAGGGACTGTTTCCACTACCACAACACTACAATGTTTTCACATTATATGTACAATTTCGTGTTCTACAGGAATTAAAACTATGCGCCAACTAATACACACATGCAGTGTTTCACCCTTCTAAGTGCAGGACCAACTAGGACCAAATCAAATAGCATTAACAAAATAGTTGCCACTACAACTAATATCAGCAAGCCTTCATTTGTGCTCAGACCTACAACTGTTTTTGCTGCCAAGAAATGAGTTCGGACTTGGTGCCTTTTTTCGCACAAGAAGTGGAAATCTACAGGAAGGAAAAGAAAATGCAGAAAAATACTCTTCTCTCTCTCTCTCTCTCTCTCTCTCTCTCTCTCTCTCCTTCTGTTGCAACAGCCATGTATTCTCCTTCTCCGGCAGCTTTCAGAGGTTTTTTCGTCCTCTACGACGGTCTTCGCTTTCCACATAGTGACGGGAGCGACTGGGGCAAGAGGATCAATGAGAAGGGCAACGGGAGCGAGCTGGCTTGCGTTTTATTTTTTTGGACTAAAATAGTATCCAACAGCTTATTCAAAAGGCATAACTTAGCAAAGCAATAACTAATCTAATAAAATTGATGCTCATCAACAAATTACCCCATGTGTATACATAGTTTTAGTCAATTTTTATGCTTACTTCTATTTTTTTCATGCTTATGTAAGTCGATTTATATACAAAAATTTATGTCGACTCTGCATTTCAATTATTTTCTCACACAACTGCCTTATTTATCATATTATTTTTACACTTTCCAAAATTTTTTTTACTTTTCTCCTTTTCCTCCCCTGTATACATTACCAAACTTACTTAATAGTTTTATTAATTGTGAAATTATAAAAAATATTTAAAGAATTCAAAATTCTCTAGTTTTGTAGGGCTTTACTTTTATGTAACCATGTTACATAGAAGTAATTTTATATAACTTTTTCGTTTTTTAATATATTGATTATTGATGCAAAAGTCAATCATTTTATTGTATTTAATATCATTTACTTTTTTAGTGGACTAAGTTTCATTCAAATCAAATATATGCATGACACATTTGCTTAAAAATAAATTTATTTATATATAAATTAGAAAAATACTTAGATATCATTTATTCATATAATAATGATATTTTATATGGTTTAAATATTGAAAATGTTACAATAATTTGATACTTAATATTAAACTATTTTATTATGTTAATTTCACACATTTCTATATATGGGTCATGCATATTGATATTAGATAAATAAAACTATTTTCATGATAATGAAAATGATGCTAAATACAATAAAGAGAGTATATTTTTATCAATCATCAAAATATTAAAATAATGATGATTACATGAAAGAGAGGTCTTATAGAAGCATTTTTTATTTTTATATATGAATTAAATTATGCGATACCATATAAAATGAAAATAAAAACAAAAAATGTTAAAACCCTAAGCCACCTATATACATTGACATTTCACCATATACATATGTATTGAATCATTATTCATTTTGGAAAAATATTTATGTAACCTATTTACAATATTACTATATAAAATAAGAATAAAAAGTAATAAATTTGCTAATAAAAGTAAGAGGGTTAGAAAATATTGAAATTATCCATACTTCTTATTTGATATTCCAATGCTTATTTTTCGTAGCAAACAAAACCCAATAAATCATCCTGCACCATAAATACATTTTGTTAACATATACAGGGGATCTAGTCTTTAAATTCTTTAGATCACGATTTATAATGTTGTCACGCTTAATATTAAACAAAAATATGTTGACAGAAATCTGTAACGCTCGGAGTTTTATCTAAATAGTCATTGAGTTAGGAAATGAAAATAGTAATATATATATATATATATGTATATATATGTTTTCAATGGATGGAGAAAAATATGCATTAAAAAAATGAATGGAGAAAAATATGAGTATAAGAGAATTTCCACACGCGATTTACTTATTTCATGCCAAAATTTTATTTCCGCCTACAAATAATTAATTTATGTTTAGATCAATTTGTATAATAAAATAAATATGAGATTTACTAGCATAAAACTTTTTTTTTTGGGATTGAATTTACCGGCCTAAAATTGATGTAAAAAGGAATACCTTTGACCTGTGCCATTGCACTCGTGAATGTTCGGAGTCTTGCATGCAAGTTATTAAAAAACTTCGTGAAATCTTTGCAACATTAAAATTCAAAGAGTTACTCTAAAAAAAAATTTAAGGAGTTAATATACACTAATATCGAACCTTATGAAAATTAATTTTTCCTACTACAATTCAACTGAAGGTTAGAAGAAAATAAGAGGAAGCGATGGAAAACACATGAATTCAAATAATCAAAATAGGGAAATTATGCCGGTTGCATCATGCACCCTTTGAATTTTATTTTTTGATGCTTTGTTTAAATTCAAGTCATTCATTTTCTTCAACACTATTTCAGTTGAAATATAAAAAAGCAACTTGATTGAAAATTTTCATGATATACAATATTAAAAATCATGCATTTGTATTTGTGGTGAACTGTACAGTAGTTCCGCATCTTAGGAACCAAGGAACCGTTTAGATAAGGTATCTTTTGATGATAAAAAAATTATTTACGTTTTTCAAATTATATATTTTATAATCATTTCAATCCAAGTTTTGAATAAGTCATACATCTCTAAAAATATATATTGTAAATTATAAAAATTACTTAAATCAATTTACATACAATGCAATGTAATAATAAGAGAAAATTCCTAGTGTGTCATTAAATTTTGGTTAATATTCCTTTTATACCCACAACAAATCAAAATTTTTCCACATACCCATAATATTTCACCCATAATTCTCTTGATACCCACGTCGTCACAAAGGTCGTTAGCTAGAGTGAAAATGACGATTTTGTCTTTAGATTTTAAGAAATAAATATGGAAAAATTTCCAGTTACCCACAATATTTGGCCATTATTCATTTTATACCCATAATATTTTAAAAAATTTATTATACATATACAACATTTCACTCATAATTCCACTCATGCCACCACCATTACAGTCTTTCAAGTGTCATTCATCAAGTTTGTGCTGAACTCGAGGGAGTTGCAGTTGGGGGTGTAAATTGGGCTGGGTTGACTTGAATAGGGTAAACACAATTCTAATCCACATTAAAAAATTTCAACTCAATTCTACTTTCAACCCTATTTTACACACATTAGCCTAACTCTATTTTAAATCTATAGAAATCGATTCAGTTTGATTTAAAAATCTGATTTATAAATGTATAATATTAAAAATAATTTGCTTAATTAAATATATTTTAAACTATAAATTTATATAAAAGAATAAAAATTAATCATTTTTGTAGTACTACTTTCCAATTTATGATTTATAATTGCTAAATAATTTTATTTTAAATCAATTATTTCTAATTTTTTTATGAAAAGGAAAACACCATATCTCAACTCCCTAGCAATCTGAAAGGGAGATAGGATAGGATGATCCGAGCACTTCATTGCCAAAAAATTGTCTATATAAATTTTTTCCTGTAAAACTTGGGAGGGGGTTGCCCCACCAAACCTGTTGATCTACAAAAGAAACAGAAACAAGGTCAAATAAAGGCATGTGCAATATCATTCCCTTGCCTTAGAACATGATAAACAGTGACATGGTTAGAAGATGAAAGAATAGACTTGATCTCGTCAATCACCAAACCGACAGGAGAGGAAATGAGGCAATCCATAAATAGGAAGTTGACAAAGAGGAGCGAATCTGATTCAATTTGGAGTTTTGCCAGGTTGAGCTCAAGTCCCCATTTTTCTCCTAAGAGAAAAGCAGGTGCTTCCATGAGCAGAGGCTCCATTGAGCCACTCTATCGCCATCCTTTTGCAGCAATGAAGTAACCCCTAGAATCTCGGATGACAGCAGCAAAGGCCACAGATGAATTCCGATGAAGTTTCAGGGCATCCACATTTATTTTAAAAGTTTCGTCCAGTAGTTTGGTCCATCTGGGGATAAGTGGTCGATTAATTGCACCCTCTGGATGAGGGGAATTGCCTTGCGGGGTTGCTCCAGATAATCCTCGCACCATTCAAGAGTGTTGGAGAAATCCGATTGAGTCCCTTCAGCCCTTAATACATTTTGCAAGAACCAAATCCTCTAATAGCATCGAATGAAATAGGTGAGGTCGTTAGACCTATGACATGAAGCTAAGGAAGTAATACTGTCCAGTGGCCGAAGAAGAGACGCGTCTTGCGGCCCTCGGGGCAAATCCCCCTAGTAAGGTCACATTCTGAGAATAAATGGTTGGTATCCTCAAAACCTGACCTACAAAAAAGGCACAAGAGATTTACATCATTGCCCCTGTTCCGCAAGTTTTGAAGAGTTGGGAGTCCATTCTTGAACAGCCTTCACCCAAAAACGAGGACTTTGCTAGGAAGCTTAGTCCGCGAAATTGCTTTATAGATGGAGGATCGAGGGGAGCAACAATGTCCCGAGCTAAGCACTCTGTAAGCTGACTTGATAGTGTAGACACCATGAGGTTCATACTTCTAAAAAATCTTGTCTTCTTGTAGAGATTGGGGAAGGGGAATGTGATTGATTACTTGCTACCTCTTGTCCCCCGCAGCTACCACAATGTGATCCTTAATCCATGAGTTTGAGGCTTCATTGATAAAATGACACACATTGACGTTGTCCGGGATTGATAACGGAAGAGGCCCCGCTTTGGTGACCATAGTGTCCAGCCACTCATCCTTAAAGAATTGAACCCGTTTTCCGTTGCCAATCTGGCACTTGCATCCAAAATAAATCGCATCTCTTACCTTCAGGATGCTCCTCCAAGTGAATGAGTCAGAAGGTATTGCATGACAGCTCCAAATGTCCTCACTCGGAAAATATCTGGCTTTAAGAACCTCATAGCATAAGAAGTTGGTGAAAGTAGCTAGCCGCCAGACTTGTTTTGCAATGAGAGCATAATTGAATGTATTTAGATCCTAAAAGCCAAGCTCACCCGAGAACTTTATTTTGCACATTTCTTTCCATGTCACCCAGCTCGTTTTGCGTTTGTCGCCTTGTTCACCCCACCAAAACTTACTTAGCATCCCATTGAGTTCATAACAAAAGGATTTTGGTAGGAGGAAGATGCTCATCGTAAATGTCGGGATCGCTTGTGCAATAACCTTTATCAAGATCTCTTTACCACTACAGGAGAGTAACCTGCCCTTCCATCCTTGAACTTTTCTCTACACTCACTCTTTCAAGCCCTTAAACATATTCCCTTTTGTCCTCCCCAACCATGCTGGGAGACCGAAATAGTTCAGAAGTTCATGGCCCATGGATCTCAAATGAGAATTAATATCCCCCTGAGTACCAATGTCGGTATTGGAGGAGGTTGCGATCACAAACATGGAATTCCCCTATTCCATCAATTGTGTATACTCCAGCAGCCCCATCCGCACTTTGGTTGGCTCTGTGATGTCATTGATAACGGTAACCAACAACACAAGCACATGGGTATCTATAAGGCGCTTAAGCACTTCGTGCGTGGCAATGGCAGACGGTGAGTAAGGACTAGTGGCAGCAACTAAGGTTGGTAGCCCTCTTGGCATTTACTCCAACTGCACCAACATGAGCGTGTGGCAATGGTAGACGTCAAGAAGGGGGATGATGACACCGGCTATGGTTGGTAGCTTAAGTGGCTTTTACTCTAATTGCATGAACATGTTGCCACACTGAACTGACTCACAGGTTGCCAGACGCCTCACCTTCTTCTTCCTTCTTTATTATTAATCGTCGCATGATAGCTACCCAACTCTCGCTGTTGTCAACTTCACACGCCTTTGTTGCCATAAAAATGCGTGATTACTTAATCCTTTTGCTTTTATCTTTTTCTCAGTGTGGCTTCGCCGCCACAATCCATGCACATTGTTGCATTTTTTAATTCTATTTTTTGCTTAAAATCAAAAGTGTCAAAATTTCTACCGCTTTTTGACCTAAAATTAGAGGCCCTGAATGAGTTAAAGGGACGTGGATGGAGGAACGATAAGATGGGTAGGTGTGGTTGGAGCCAAGCCATACAATGATGTAGTGCATGTGAAAGGCGTGGCAGTGGGCGGGAAGGAAACAAATCTGGTCGCTGGACTCAAAGTGTGAGAGGTAGATGACGCAACTTGGCGCAAAGGATTTATGGAAGGTGGCAATGGAGTAAAAGGAGGAAAGTATAACATACCAGTTCAGAAAAGTAATCCTTTTTGTATATTTAATGCAAATTTTCAAGATCAATCACACATTTAAGAAAAATTAATTATTATATTAATTTATGAAAAATTCAAAATTCCACTTCCGTTAGTCATGTTCTCATTATCATGTAAAGGCACAAGAAAAAATTGACAAGTATACTATTTTCAATACATTCCTTTGAAATAAATAAATAAAAATAAATATTCTTGAAAATCTTCAGAAAATCCAAACTCTAGTGTTCCATTTGATTGGTACACATGTAAAAATAATAGATAAGACCTAATATGACTAACAATTAGGGGTGCAACTTGGGTAGGGTTCCCGCGGGTCGACCCGCTGGGTACCCTAAATAGGGTAGGTTCGGTTCCTCGAGTAAAATACCCGGTCAATTTCGGGTAGGGGTCGGTTCCGATTCTGGGTACCCAGAATCGACCCAGATCACATTAATATATATATGTATATATAAATACCTAAAACAAAAGCCCTAAGCCCTCTCCCCGTCTCGCGCCGTCGCTCGCAGTCCCTCTTCTCTCCTCGTCTCGCGCCGTCGCTCGCAGTCCATCTTCTCTCCTCGTCTCGCGCCATCCCTCTGCTCTCCCCGTCTCTCGCCGTCCCGTCCTTTTGCTCTTCCCACGACCGCGTCACCTCTCCTCTCCCTCCCTCCCTCGGCAGCAACTTATTGATCCTCCCTCCCTCTCCCACTCCCTCGGCGCATCACTGCTCCTCTGTCCCTCTCCTCTTCCGCCGTCCCGCATTGCCTCTCCTCTCTCTCTCTCCCCCTCGGCGCCGGCACTCCTCTTCTCTCTCTCCCTCGATGAGCTGCTAGAACGCCGCTGCTCCTCTCTCTCTCCCTCCCTCCCTCTTTTGGCGCATTGCTACTCCTCTGTCCCTCTCCTCTCCCGCTGTCCCGCGTCGCCTCTCCTCTCTCTCTCTCTCTCCCTCAGTGCCGGCTGTTCCTCTTTCTCTCTCTTTTTCTCTCCGAATTCGCTGCCCCTCTTTCTCTCTATCCCTCACACTCTATTCTCCCAAACGGCGAAACCCTAGCAAGCAGCGGCAATTTGGCGATTTGCCAAAAAGGAGATCTTCCAAACCCATTCGACGCCGTCTGTGCCTGTCAGTTCGTCTGCCCCCTGTCGCTCTGTCGCCGGTCTCCCTAACTCCGCCGCAGGTCAGCCTTCATTGAATAGCAATTTTTGGTTTTTCCTATGTTGATTTGTTGTTCTTATAATAAGATGATGATAACATTTCAATCATGGACTTTATGTTTGGATGTT
>JAXCLR010000001.1:47716227-47736451 GCA_035584095.1 Annona squamosa | reverse complement strand
TATAAGGGGTTAGATTTTAATTTACCAAAGAATTTTTCAAGAACCCAATTCACCCCTCCCCTCTTGGGTTTTGCCATCTATTCGGGACCAACAATATAAACATTTGTCTAATGATTTGCAGGCTACTAAATTACAATGCTTTGCTATTCTCATTCCAAGATGTAGATAATAGTCACTACTTGAATGATCAAGTAGTTAACGTGAGTATTTGTAAGGGCATGTAGGGTGGGTTGTCGAAAGTTCAAAGTTTAATAGAAGCAATTGCTTCATTTACCCTTCTTGTAAAGTTGTTTTTATCAATTGTTCAGTCACTTCGAAGCTTCTATGTAACGAGATTACATTAAAGAAATTAGACTTATGTAACTCTTTCAATGTTTAAAATATTGATGATTAATGAAAAATTCAATTCATTTATTGTATTTAATATTACTTGTTTAGTTGTGAGATCAAGTGTCGTCCGAATTAAGTATGTATAAAGGCCACATTTTCTCCAAGATATATATTTAAATGTAAATTATGAAAAATGTTTAAATTCATTCACACATGTATTAAAATAAATTAATACTTTATAGAATCATTTATCTACACATAATTGATATTTTACGCAATTTAAATGTTGAAAAAACTACTTTTAAAGTTAATATTTTAGCATTAAACTATTTATTATGTTGAATTTATACATTTATAGATGAGACCAATATATAGTAAAAATAAACAAATGAAAGAGTTTTCATACAAATGACATTAAATACAATAAATGAAGTGAATTTTTTATCAACTATTAAGATATTATAAATGAAGAAAGTTACATAAAAAAGAGATTTCATAGAAGCGAGACCAATATTTTATTTCTTTTTTATGGAGCAACGCAATTCAACATAAATATACATGTGCAAACCTAAAAACATATGCATATCATAAAGACATATCAAGCAACAATGTTTATTTAAAAACTCGACCATAACCCATTGATAAATAGTTGAACAAGCAAGTTCACGAGTTAAGCCAATTTATTAACACTTCTAGGATTAATCTAAACAAAAAAATTTTGTTATAAATTTGTTAATAAAAATAAATTTATTGATGCAAATAGGCTAACTTCAAGTTCAACTTCCTTTTATCTAGCCAAGACTACTCTCAAGCCACCACTTGAAACTAGTGCAGGCGGTAGAGGCTCTTGCCTCTTAGCTAAGAGGTGTTGGCTTTAACGTGAGGAGTTTTTATAATTTCCCCTTAGATGGGGGTTCATATGAAAAATGTCTTTCCATAATCTGAAAGCGTGAATGTATTCTATTGTAATAGTAAGATGTCACAATGTATAAATATATTAAAAAAAGACCGCTCTCAAGCCTTAGTAGAGTAGTTCTTTGGCCTCAATTGCAAGTGGAGCTTGTACTCACTTATTTCATATTAACTAGAGGTGCAACTTGGGTAGGATACCTGCAAGTCGACCCGCTGGGTTCCCTAAATAGGGTAGGTTCGGTTCCTCAGGTAAAATACCCGGTCAATTTCGGGTAGGGGTCGGTTCCGGTTCTGGGTACCCAGAACCAACTCAAATCACATTAATATATATATGTATATATAAATACCTAAAACAAAAGCCTTAAGCCTTCTCCCCGTCTCGCGCCGTCGCTCGCAGCCCCTCTTCTCTCCTCGTCTCGCGCCGTCCCTCTGCTCTCCCCGTCTCCCGCCGTCCCTTTGCTCTCCCCGTCTCTCGTCGTCCCGTCCTTCTGCTCTTCCCACGACCGCGTCGCCTCTCCTCTCCCTCCCTCCCTCGGCAGCGGCGTACTGATCCTCCCTCCCTCTCCCACTCCCTCGGCGCATCACTGCTCCTCTGTCCCTCTCCTCTTCCGCCGTCCTGCATCGCCTCTCCTCTCTCTCCCCCCCTCGGCGCTGACACTCCTCTTCTCTCTCTCCCTCGATGAGCTGCTGGAACGCCGCTGCTCCTCTCTCTCTCCCTCCCTCCCTCTCTCGGTGCATTGCTACTCCTCTGTCCCTCTCCTCTCCCACTGTCCCGCGTCGCCTCTCCTCTCTCTCTCTCTCTCTCTCTCTCCCTCCCTCCCTCCCTCGGTGCCGGCTGCTCCTCTTTCTCTCTCTTTTTTCTCTCCAAGTTCGCTGCCCCTCTTTCTCTCTCTCCCTCACACTCTATTCTCTCAAACGGCGAAACCCTAGCAAGCAGCGATAATTTGGCAATTTGCCAAAAAGGAGATCTTCCAAACCCATTCGACGCCGTCTGTGCCTGTCAGTCCGTCTGCCCCCTGTCTCTCTATCGCCGGTCTCCCTAACTCCGTCGCAGGTCAGCCTTCATTGAATAGAAATTTTTAGTTTTTCCTATGTTAATTTGTTGTTCTTATAATAAGATGATGATAACATTTCAATCATGGACTTTATGTTTGGATGTTTGATCTGCATTGGTTTATCCCTCTCATTTTAATTCATTAGATTTCTATTTTTTTATGGCAATCAAATTTGAAATTTGATTTGAGTTGTATTGGGTTTGATTACTACGAAGCTGAACGTAGACATTCAAACCTAATTGTTATCAGATTTTCAAATTGGATTGCAACAGATTGCTTATAGGTTGTTTTTGAGAATATTCTCATGGAGATTTTCAAACTGGATTGCAACAGATTGCTTATAGGTTGTTTTTAAAAATATTCTCATGGAGATTTTTATGCAATGTCATGGAGATTTTCAAACTGGATTGCAACAGATTGCTTATAGATTTTCAGACCTAATTCTTTATGAACCGATTTGGAACCGAACCGGAACCGACCCGCTATTGAGAAAATTGGGTAGGGTAGGCTCCGAACCGACCTGGTCTAAAATAGGGTAGGGTAAGGGTTTTTAAAAAATGGGTAAGGATAGGTTCCATCATTACCCGGACCTACCCGACCCAAGTTACACCCCTACTAGCAATTAGAAAATTATTTAAAAATAGATAATGACATAATTAAAACTTAGTTAAATGATAAAAATAATTATCTAATTTTAGATCTAAAAAATTTGACCTCAAATGTAAAATCAAACTTTTTCATTAAGTCTAGAAGCATCACAAACATAAAAATGAACTATTTGATCATTCAAATCAGAGTTATAATGAACAAATCATGACCAAATGAAAATGGATGATCCACATCATTTTTTTGCCTTTTCTGCTGATGGGCCCCACTCAGACCTCTCTCTCTTAGTCCATATTGTTGGGCATTGATTTCCATCTAAAACCCAAAATCAAACTGGATGTCAGAAGCATAAAAAAAACACACCAATGCATTAAAGATAATAAAAAACAGTGGTTGCTTTTAACTTAAAAACTTAGGTCCATATTGTTGTGCATTGATTTCCATCTAAAACCCAAAATCAAACTGGATGTCAGAAGCATAAAAAAAACACACCAATGCATTAAAGATAATAAAAAACAGTGGTTGCTTTTAACTTAAAAACTTAGGTCCTGGAGACATCTGACGAGATTCTCTTGCTTTGACACATTTATTTAATGACTCAAATGACTTAAAAGCAACCAACGATTGGTTGACAAAAATGGCATGAAGTCATATTCCAAGCACTTTGTGCATAGTTCAAATTTGTGCTAGAATTCAAATTCCGTTTGAACCCAAATTTGTGTGCCTATAACACCGTCCATCTATGTTTCACAAAAAATTAAAATAATTATAGTCACCACAAATATATATATATATAAATACATATATGAAGAAAAAATAATTATATAACTTGTAATATTTGGTATAATTGTACCAAAATTCAGAAAAACAATATTAGAATAAATACTTTTATACAACTTTATATTCCTATAATCTATAGGTATACAAAATTATTTATTCTAAATAAATATCCAAATACATGTATCATAAAGTCTCTGTGGAATTTATTCAAAAATAATTGTATCAATAAATAAATTCAACCAAAATATTTATTGAAACCCAAAATCAGTTCATAAATAAAATTCTACTTGCATTATAAAATTTCTTTCCTTCCGTAACTCTAGCTTTTTCAAAAATTCTCCCCCCTACGGATACTCTATGCTTAAATCCATCAACTCCTTTACCTTTTCTATAAAAGTTCCTATAGCTTCTAAGAGATAGACAATAAGATACAAATTCATATAAACTTAAAGCTCTATTTTAACTAATCTTATCTAGGAGAGTTCTTATCTCATCCTGTGAGGCCCACATTCTTAAGGAGGAAAAAATGCTAAAATTAATTATTTTTTCTGTAGAACTCTCAATGTGAAACCTAAACTTTAAGACCACTGGACCATATGTATGCCAACCAAACTGCATAAGTTGTTGAAATAACATCCAAAAATAAAAATAAAAACCTAACCCGTAGTTT
Organism: Annona squamosa; assembly: GCA_035584095.1. Lineage (NCBI taxonomy): Eukaryota > Viridiplantae > Streptophyta > Magnoliopsida > Magnoliales > Annonaceae > Annona > Annona squamosa. Next base: position 47,732,098 of record JAXCLR010000001.1, on the reverse strand, counting down.
GAATAATAATTGGACAAAACTTATTATTAACAATTTGGCCCAGTTGGTCAAAGTTTCAACCCTTGCCATGTAGGGTATCCTATATAGACTTTGACTAGTCAACTTAAATATTTATTTATTTTTTGATATTTTACATTCTACCCACCTTATAAAATTTTATCTTTGAAACTTGTAATAATCAAGATAGATCATCAAGTAATTCAGGGCAAATTCTGCACATCATCCTCTAGCTTCCTCATGGTTTCTCACTTACTATGGTTGTTTTATTTCACTAGAATATGCTAAATTGTTCTTCTCTTTAACTGCTTTTCTTGACTATCCAAGATTCGAATATGACATTTTAGATGAGTTTATTCTTCCTCAATCTCATATTGTTCAATTGAAGAAATATGAGTCGGATTGGCCACATACTTCCTTAACTGTGAGATGTGAAAAACATTATAAACATTTGCTAATAAAAGAAGCAATGCGAGTCGATAGGCAACATTGTTAATAATTTTCGATATCTCAAAAGGTCCGATATATCAAGAAGATAATTTACCTTTTACCTTGAAACAAGTTACACCCTTGGTGGGAGAGACTTCTAAGAAAGCTAACGCACTCACTATAAATTATAGGTCTCTTCATCTACCATCAACATATTTTTTCTGGCAATTCTATGCTACTTCTAATCATTGCCTAATAACTCGAACCATATCAGTAGGTTGTTGAACAAGGGCTAGAACTAAAGTTGTCGTGTATCAATATCTTCCCAATAAACAGACATTCGATACCTTTTTCATATAGAGCTTCAAACGGAGTCAAACCGATACTATCCTGATAACTTTGTTATAGGCAAACTCGATAAAAGCCAAGTGCTCATCCCATAGACCAGGAAAATCCAAGGCACAAACTCTCAATAAATTCTCCAAAATTTGAATAGTTCTTTTAGACTGACCATCTGTCTGCGGGTGATACGCGATGCTCAACCGTAACTCTATTCCCATAGACTTTTATAATTTTTTTAGATATAAAAAATAAACCGTCGATCTCTATCCGACACAATAAAAATAAGGACACTACGTAAATGAACAATTTTCTGCAGGTACAAGTTTGTCATCTGATCCAATCGAAAGATCATGCGAGATGGTAAGAAGTAAGAGAATTTGGTAAATCTATCCACCACTACTCATACAATATCATAACGAGCTTGCATCCTATGAAGAGCAGTCACAAAGTTTATGATAATGTGCTTCCATTTCCACTCTAGTATTTCTAAATGTTCACCAATCTAGCTTGTTTTTTCATTTAGCCTTGACTTGTTGACATACTAAGCAATGAGATATAAATTTGGCATACTCGACATGCAGCCTTTTCCATCAGAAATTCTGTCTTGGATATTTATACATCTTGATACTTCTAGGATGCACAAAAATTTTGGACCGATGGGCTTCCTCTAAAGTTTCTCGTTGCAGCATGTCATCTCTAAGCATAACTAATTTCCCCCAGAAAAGTAGTGTACCATCATAACTGCAACTTAAATTAGAAAAATATCTATTTTTCAACTTTTCTAAAATACGAATAACAAGCTTGTCATTCTTTGAACTTCTCCTGGCAATACTACTTCTAACTAAAAGGATTGAATTTCTCATACCAGAGGTAATTGTTGAGTAATCCAAATTGTAACACAAAATTTAAGACTTAGAGTATCAGCTACCACATTTATTTTATCAGGATAATACTTAATACTAATGTCATAGTCTTTTAGTAACTCCAACCATGCAGAAGATTCAACTCTTTTTAAGAGAAAATATACTTTAGTCTCTTATGGTCTGTAAAAAATTTTATTTTCTCACCATATAAATAGTACCACCATATTTTTAAAGCAAACACCATTACAGCTAACTCCAAGTCATGAGCAGAATAATTTTATTCATAGGATCTTAACTGTCTAGACATATAGGCAATTACCTTATCTTGCTACATGAGTATAATTAGCAAATATCTAACCAGATAAATTTAGCATTCTTATGGGTTAACCTGGTAAGCGATATTGTTATGCTTAAGAAATTTTCTACAAATTTTTGATAATACCCTACTATACTTAGAAAACTTCTAATATCAGTTATTGTAGTTATTCTACCTCAATTGGTTATAGATTTTATCTTCTTTGGGTCTACCGACATTTCGTCATGGCTAACCACATGACTTAAAAATGTCGCACCGTCCATCCAAAACTCACATTTTTTGAGTTGGGCGTAGAACTTATATTCTCTTAAGGTTTGCAATACTTCCCTTAAATGACTAACATATTTTGCCTCTTCTTTAGAGTACTTTAAAATATCATCAATAAACATCAGAACACACTTGTCTAAGAACTATCAAAATACCATATTCATCTAGTCCAAGATTGCAGTCGGGGCATTAGTTACTCCGAATGACATTACTAAAAACTAGTAATGATCATACCGGGTTCTAAAAACTGTCCTAGGTATATCTTCTTTCCAAACTTTTAACCAATGATATCTTGACTGCAGATCTATTTTGGAGAAGACCGATGCATGTTGTAGTTGATCAAAGAGATCATCAACTCGAGAAAGTGGGTATTTGTTCTTGATTATTACTTTATTCAACTTTCCATAATCGATGAACAGTCTCATTCCTCTATCTTTCTTCTTTACAAAAGCACAAGTTCCCCTAAGGTGACTCACTGAGTGGTATAAATCCTAAATTGAAACGCTTTTGCAACCACATTTTTAATTTTTTCAATTATGTAAGGGTCGCTCAATAAGGAACCTTTAAAATTGGAGTAGCACCAGACATTAATTCTATGATGAAATCGATTTCTCTTTTTGGAGTACTCCTAGCAACTCTTTTGGAAATATATTCGAAAATTCATGAACAACCAGAATATTATCTAACTTAACCTCCTTATCCTCTATTGCTAAAATTGAAACATGACGCCCTTGCCCACCCTTTCTAAGGAGTTTTCTAGTTTACAAAGCTAATATGAGGTAGGGTATCACTCATTGACTTCCTTTCAAATCAATATTTTGTTTATCGGATACTCACAAGCTGGCGCAATACTCACGAGGGTAAATTTCATGTACCTATTTAGCTAACCAATTCATTCTCAAAATGACATCTAGATCTTTCATACGTATGATCAAAAGATCTATTAAGATGGTTCAACTTTCAATTTCTACGATATAAGCCATACAAGCATGTCTTACTAATAAACCGCCCCATATATGTAATGTGACCTAGACATCCTAGGGTAACTCAGTGACTTCCAGCCTATGCTCTCACACAAACTCTTCATATATAAAAAGACTATCTATATCCACGTCAAATAATACTAGAGCAAAAATATCATAGAGTCGAATAATACTTACCATTGTCTCTGTCAGTGCTTGAGTTGGTGCAACTGGCTATCATCTACCACCTTGGTACTGTTGTCTTGCTGGTCTGCTAACTAGATGATTTTGCACCTGTTACTATGGTTTTTCGACATTTTTGGCTATTAGACAATGCTTAATGATGTGATCAGGTTACTAATAATTGTAGCAAATGAAGCTGACAAGACAGTTTGATGACCAATGATCGATCTTCTTACACTTGAGGCACTTGCATAGCCTAGTATGAAACATTTTACATCTGATGCATTTAAGGACCCTTTTCTTCTTCTCAATCCTCTATTCCTTGCACCTCCCTCAGCTTTAATTTGCCCCAAAAAAGATTGTCCAATCTGCTTCTTTCTTGATTGATCCCTCACTGGTTATCATTTCCTCTTTAAGGAACAACTATTAAGCTCGATAGTATCACTTTCAACTAGGAGAGCGTTGTCGATTGCGTCACCATAGGTTTTATTGCAGCAAAGAATTACTCAACTGCGAATACCCTTAGCTAAACTATCTTCAAACTTGGGATCCGACTATCTTCTTCTCATTATGAGCTTGGAGCAAACCGAAGCAGAGAGTTGAATTTGATTTCATACTCAACCATCATCATTGTGCCTTGCTTCAATTCTACAAACTCTAGACCTTTGCAATTCTGACGAAAGATGGAAAGAACTTGGTGAAGAAGGTTTTTTTAAACTTGTCCCAAGTCAGGTTCTTTTTCCTACTACTAAAGATACATTGTTATGTTTTCCACCATTGATAAGTCTCTTCATTGAGCTTGAATGGAGCAAACAAAATTTTTTGACAATCGTCGCAATCCTAAAAGTAAAATTTTTTTCTATTGTCTCGATCAAATGTTTGGCAGCTAAGTAATCACCACCGGCAAAGGATGAAAGGTTTTTGATGATGGAATGTATCGAGATCTCGTCGATCCAATTCTTGACTTTCTACCACTTTTACTTGAGCATTATCTCTAACACTTCTATTTGCTTGGTGCGAGACCTCCATTTCTTTCTGCTTGTCAAAGTTCGACTTCTTTTCTAGAACTCAAGCACCTGGGTTTTGATCTGGCTCTTCTCTCTGACTCGCATCCATACTAGTAGTCGACTGATGTTCATTGTACCTATAGTGATGGTGCTTTTGGTTACTTAGCACTGCTAATGATTGTTATTGAATAATTTGTTTAGTACACTTGCATTTGTTCTCAACTTGAAACACTGTAAAGGGTCTACTCTTGTTCATTCAAATGTTGTTCAAGCATGGTAGTTCTAGTCAGGGATTCAATTAGAGCTTTATCCTTCCTTCTACTGGGCCTCTTTCTAGGCTTAACTTCTGGTGGTCCTTAGCTTACTTCTTTCACGACTTTTTATTAGGATATTGTTCTGGGTGACCAATTCGGGTATTCAGATCGTCAAAATTACTTTTTATTTTGGCAAGCAAACAGGAACAATCTTAACTTTTATTATATAAAAAATATTACAACCTAATTTGCATATTTGCTAAAAGGACAATTTTCCTTAAGGTGATCAGATGAATGATATAGGAAACAAATTTGGTTACTATATGGACATGCCTTAGCTATATGTCTATTTATACCATAAAAATAACACGCCAATTCAGTTACAAAGGGTCGTTGATTATTAAAGTCCTTGGTACCCTTCTAGCATATGCTTCCTCATGCTCAACTTTGGATGGCATAAAGGATAGCTTGTGAGTGGCCTAAGAAGGTACTTCTTGAGTTTCTACATCAGTATGAACAAGATTTAGATTGGGTTCTTGAACAGAAAAAACTTTCTTCTACAGTTCTAGACTGGGTTCAACCGTTACCTTTGGCTTGGGTATAGCAAAGTACTCATCTTTAACCTAGGTATATTAGTAAACTTGGGTACATCTACAACCTTAGGTATATCAACTACCTTAGGCACATCCATAGTCTTGGATACATTAGAAGTTTCAAATTCATCCATAACTTTGGGTACATCAGCGGCTTTGAACTCATCCACGGCTTTGGGTATATCAGCAGCTTTGAACTCATCCATGACTTTGGGTACGTTAATAGTGATGTTTTAGGTTTGAAACAACAATCTTAGTCCGTATAAAAGGTTTCCTTAAGATTGAAGGACCATCCTCTTTTAGGGTTCCAGTCATTTGAGATAGGGGTCCAACTTTCTTAGGTATAGCCCGAGTCTCATATTTTCTTTTCTTAGGCTTCTCATCCTCTATTGATTTTTGGGTATGCGACCTTTTACCTTTATCAGCTAGGGTTTTATTTTCTAGATCAATCTCTGGATTAGTCATTACCTAGGTCACTAGTTTCTTACCCTTCTCTTAACTTAGATTTCTCATCCGAGGCTTAACAAGTAAGTATAGGTGGGGTGACAACATGTGTAGCCTTTAGGATCCTATCTAGCTTTTTATTTAGGGCTTAATACTATAAATAGGACTCCTTTCTTTAGGTTATAACCTACTTTTCTAGGGTACTTAACCTTTCATGGGTAGTAGGAAAAGTCTTTCATTGAGTTATAGGATTATAGTATACCAATGCATTTGAACTAACAATTTTCTGGACTCAAAAAGAAAAAATATAGGAATGAACTATTTGATCATTCAAATTAGAGTTAGAATACATCATGGCCAAATGAAATGGATGGTTCACATCATTTTTTGCCTTTCCTACAGATGGGCCTCACTTGGACCTCTTTTTCTTAGTTCATATTTTTATGCATCAGTTTTCATCCAAAACCCAAAATTAAACCAGATGTCAGAAGCATCAAAGCCAAAAAAACACATGAAAGTGTTAAAGGCAATATAAAATAATGGTTGCTTTTAACTTAAAAACTTATGGCCTAGAGACATTTGATGAGATTCTCTTCCTCTGACACCATCGTTTAATGGCTCAAAAGTAACCAACGATTGGTTGCTAAAAATAGCATGAAGTCATATTCCAAACACTTTATTCCATGTATATTTCATGAAAATTAAAATAATCATACACTACAAATACATATACATACATGTACGAAGAAAAAATAATTATATAACTAGTAATATTTGGTATAATTGTACCAAAATTCAGAAAACAATATTTGATATAAATCCAGTCGTACAACTTTATATTCCTATAATCCATAGGTATACAAAATTATTTTTTCTAAATAAACATCCAAATGTATATATCATAAAATCTCTATGGAATAATTCAAAAATAATTTTATCAATAAATAAATTCAAATAAAGTTTTTATTGAAATCCAAAATTAATTCTCAAATAAAAGTTTACTTGCCTTACAAAATTTTTCTGCTTCCACAACTCTAGCTTTTTCAAAAATTCTCCCCTTATGGATACTTTATGCCTAAATTCATCAACACCCCAACCTTTTTTATAAAAGTTCCAGTAGCTTTTAAGAGATAGTGAATAAGATAAAAATTCATATAAACTTAAAACTCTATTTTAACCAATCTTATATAGGAGAGTTCTTATCTCATCCTGTGGGACCCACATGCCTAGGGAGGTAAAAAAGCAAAAATTAATTATTTTTCTACAAAATTTCCTATTTGAACACTAGACTTCTAAACCACTGGACCACCTGTATGCCAACCGAGCTACATAGGCTAACAAAATAATATTCAAAAATAAAAATAAAAATATAACCATTTGGCTCGATTGGTTAAAGGGTCAAGTATTGCCATGTAGGGTATCCTACGTGGACTTTGACCAGTCAACTTAAATATTTATTTATTTTTTAATATTTTACAAACGGAAGGGAGTTGACAAGAGCTTGATCAGTGTCGAAGGACTTTGCGTGGCATTGGTGGTGGCCATGGTCAATGAGAGGCTAATGCGTGTTGGGAGGATCCCATGCACATTGCTAAAATTGCTTTTGCCTTTTCTTCTCTTCAAGTCAATGTTAAATTGGAGGCCCCAAAATTCCCACTGCACTCCGCTACCTCCTCAGCCAGAGCATCTTCAATAACAACGGTAAAGCTTGGCTAATCCAATGAAAGACCACCCAAAGCAGTAAACTCCTGCCTAAAGCGATATAGTTGAGTGTGCTCTGTTAGTATGCTATTTAGGCCTTTTGGGAATTATAAAAAAGAGATGCTAATGTGTGGATGGAATATGACGACATGAGTATAAGAGGAATAAGATGTTAAATGTTGTGAGAGTGTATGAAATTTTTAAAATGTCGTTGATATAAAAGGAATAATGGTCAAATGTTATGGGTATACGAGAAATTTTTTCTAAAATTAATGATCTATACAGTAAGAATATTTTAGATAATTTAAATATTAAATTAATAGCTTTGAAATTGATATATAAATTAAATAATTTTATTAAGTTGATTTTTCACATTTCTCAAATGGAAGTCATGCAAACCTAGAAATGGAAGTCATGCAAACCTTTACATTGGATAAAATTAAGTTACTAGGTAACAAATTATTCTAATGTAAGGAGGAATTTAGTTCAGGGCTAACAAATGGGGCCATTTTACGAAACCTTTATTTTATGTAATCCTTTCAAATTTTAGTTTTTTAATAGTTGATAGAAAATCTACTTTATTTATCGTATTTAGCATCATTGTTATTATCATGAAAACTCTTTATTTGATTAGTATCATTATGTATAGGCCCATCTATATATCTGCAAAATCAACATAATAAAATAATTTAATATTAAATTTCAAATTTTCAGTAGTATTTTTAATATCTAAACCATATAAAATATTCTTACTAAGTAGACAAACAAACCTATAAAGTATTACTGCATTCTAATATATATGAGAATAAACATAAACATTTTTCTTAATTTATATATAAATGTACTGGTATATACACGTATTGAATTTAGATGAAACTTGATCTTTTAGTTAAATAAACGGTGTTAAATATAATGAAATGATTAAATTTTATATCAATAATCAACATTTAAAAAATGAAAGGATAACATATAATCACTAATATGTAAGCCAGATATATGAAGCGTGTGCTACTATCAATTTATTTTAACCGTAACGAGGAGAGTAGATTTTATATCAGCATCAAGGTCAGTCATGTTTGAACCAACGAGGTAACAGAAAGTGGAACCCTCGGTATACAAATTTAATAAAATGGTCTTTTATATTGGGCATCGTTTCTATCAAATGCTTTCTTCTACGGTTCTTCCTAACCAATTCAACTTTGTACAGTTAATGATTAATAAAAAATTTAATTCATTTATTATAATTAACATCATTTATATGGATACCTTTTCATCATTCTAGTATTATTGTATATGGTCTCCGTTCTAAAAGGGGTTTGATCATTTCACCTAGTTTAAAAACAATTTTTTATTTTTTATTTTCTATAGAACTGATAATCCAAGTATATTTAAGTTACAAACCAAGTTTTATCATTTTCAAAGTTATATATTTTTTATTTTTAAACAAAAGGAGTATTTTAGTCATTTTAAACGGTTAAAATGACTAAAATACCCTTATGCTTAAAAATCCAAAATAAAATGCCATTAATTTTAAAAAATTCAAAAAAATCTACGAATATAAAAAAATAGTAAAACTTGATATACATATTAAATACATTTAGATTAATAGTCGTATAAAAATTTTCAAAAAAATAAAATAAAATAGGTTAAATACACCCGATGCACCGAGGCTAAGTGCACCTGGGTGCATAAAAATGTTCCTTTATACCATCATAAAAACTCTTTCTTTTACTTAGTATTACCATACATGACTTCATTTATAAATTTGTAAAATTAATATAATAACACGGTTTGATGCTAAATATTAATTTAAAATTATATCATCAACATCTAAACTATCTAAAAATCATTACCATGACTAAAACAATTTACAAAGTATTATTATATTATGATACAAATGTAAATAGATCTCAGTATTTTTCCTAATATATATATAACAAATGCAGTCATGCATGTATTTGATTTGAATAAAATTTAGTCTCGGACTAAATAAATGACGTCAAATACAAAAAAATGAGTTAATTTCGCATCAAGCTCTAACATATTAAAAATGGAAGAAGTTGCATGAAAACTGCTTTTATGTAACTTCGATATGAATGCAAAAAATGAAATAGCATAATACAGGCATGCAGCTCGCTCTGTAATTCTCCGCACAGGTAGGAAACAACTAATAATAACAGTATATATGCAGAGTTGCACAATTCATGTTTGAAATTCGCCTTAGATCTCAAAGTTATACCAATGCACCTCCCTGATGTACCCATCGATCCACCATGAAAAGAACCGAATCCAGATATCAGTCTCATGAAAAAGCTGGGAGAGTCCAAGACCCTAGACCCTAGAAGTTCCCCTCCATCCATCCTTCAAAGGTCATTCCATTACAGATCTTGGGTTGTACGCGTAGAAAATTAAAGTTATCATCATTAAGAAGAAAATAATTAGCCAATAAAATCATTTCGTACGAAATTTTAAAGGCTGCTGGTTTAAGACAATAGTTCTTTTAACCTATCTTTTATCCTCGGTTTATCTGTTACCAGATACAACTGCTACCAATTTTGCAAATCCAGCAGCCGCGACAAAAGAGATGGAGTTTTGGGAAGATGCAGCCATCGACATTGCAGATTACAATTACGGTCCTCTGCTTCTCCGGCCATCGACCAAATTACGCGAGCTGAAGATAAGCCGAAAAGGATTTCTGCCGCGAGAAAGGAAGGTAATGGCAAAGACCATCGACGTTGAAGTGTTTTTGAGGACGATGATGTTGGATTCCACATAAGGGCATTTTAGACATCCAATTTTTGCAAATAACCAGTTTCAACTTTGCTGACGGAATGAGCATAAATGAAATTTTATCAATGCTGAATGAGTACATTTAGTATTTTTTGGAACCTAATAGGCACATTTGGGAGCCAAAGAACTTTTCATTTTTATTTTGAATGTACATGTTGGTCTTCACCTAGACAATTTAGAATGCCAAATTTTACATTTTTTAATTTTAATGTATTTTTATTTTTAGAAATAAAAACATCTAAAATCAGAAACTATAAAATTACCCAGATTAATTGATTTACGTAATGCCCATGTATCAATAAAAAAAATTTGCAATCAACCAATCCACAGGATCAGTGCACGTTTGGAATATAGTCAAACATAATGCATATATTTAGTATAAATACTAGAATTCGTTTTTTATTTGGGGGGCTGAAGGAAAAAATTTCCATAAATAAAGCAGAAGAGTGGGCCCAAACAAAAAATGTAAACTGAAGGACTCTTTTGTTGAAGTAACTCGTGTCTTCGTGCTTTCTGTCCTCATCGATGAGATTCTAGAGACATTCCAATAAGATTGGTGTCGCAATTCAAATAAAAAGAATAACAATAAAACAAGCCTTGTAGATGCATCCATCATGGATTCGACCAAAAATTATGGACCTTTTTAGTCTAGATGTTTGAGCATGCTAGTCGGATAACAAAATTCGGTTGGGCACAGTCCGATTCTAAGCATCTTCGTGCCTCGTTTTCTGAAATTCCTATGTGCTAATCGGTCTTGGCTCTCAATATTTATTTTTAAAATCAGTTTCTGGGTCCATTTACAAACACGAAACTGACCCGTCCAAGATTGGTATGATGCCGAAATCCTTATTGAAAAATCAACTTCTTCTTTTTGCCTTTGCCTTTTTTTTTTTTTTGCTCTTTCCCCCTCCCCACGCTGTTAATTACATCTTACGACGCTATGGCCAGCGTAAGAGTGACAGTTACCTGCTTTTCTGCACCAAAACATTGAATTAATTTGGATACAAGCACCAGCTCCTCCTGCAACTAACAAAGAATTGGCAAAAATGATGCGCACTTGAAATGAATGGACTTTCTTTGAATTGTTTGATAAGGGCACGTTCTTACAACCCTTTTGCTCGATATGGGGTTGGATCTGCCCCATTTTCAATTCCTTGCAAGCTGCCATACCTGCATCTTGCTCCATTCCCTTCTACCTGCAATTGCATCTCTGACTTGTAACCTGAAATCAACAAACTTGATATTCAATTTGAATTTGAGCCATCATTCTGATCTTGTAACTACATGTTGCTTTGTCCTTGGTTTCTTAATTTGAATAGCAGAGCGTTCTATGCCCCTGTCATAATTCCCAACTTGAAATGGTGGAATAAACTAAAATAGATGTGGATTGGTGGAAGAATAATGATAAAACAAATCATCATTGACATCTTGCTCTTTTATGTACCCCCATGTTACATATATGTGATTCAATTAGAAAAATTGTATATATGCTGATCATTTGTAGATTAGCCGCATACATGTTCCTCACTGTGTTGAATTTGAGCAGGCAGCCTCCCATGTTATGCCAGTTTTCTGTTCATCAATCAGGTCTTCTGACATGGCCGCAGGTATTCTATGTCGCTTGAGGATTCGTGAAGTAGCAACTTGTGCCAAGTGATAATTCAACACAATCACCCTCTCATCATCCAGATCAAACCTCAGGCTTTCTTTGCTACAGTTCTCCACAAGCTTACACAATTGTTTGAGATTCTCTACTTCCTCTCCATTTACTTTTTTGACCTGCACATGAGATGCCTAGTAATTTTTCTAACATGTAAATTATGGTTTCAGAGAATCACCAAGATGCATTATGAAAGCACTAGTGTCAGGTAAAACAGAGGTAGGCACGATCCTCGGCAACCTATATCAAACAATGAGCAGGAGCCCTGAATATGACGGGCTCCACCAAGAACAGGACAACATTGAAATTAACCTGAATGGCATATTTCAAAGCCCTCCTTAGATGTAGATGATTAATCAAACCTCATCGCTGCAGCCATCCAAATTCAACTCAGAAATTTTTATATACAGACTTAAGGTCAAGGATCAAATAATTTAAACCATCAAGAAAAATCTCAGAGAATCAAAGCAGAACTAACTGCACCTGTAATTCTGATAGCCGTTCATAACCTGTGTTAATATCATCCATAAGCACCTGAAGAAAGAGAAATTGAAAGTGACAGTTTCACTGGTGAGTGTGATGAAGAAATAGGAAAAAGGAAGATGATGATAACTCAATCAATTTGATAATGTCAACATAGTATCCCCGTGGATCCTTCCCTGCAAATGTTACGAATGATTCAAATTAATTATTGATGATCATCAGACCAAAAAATTTTGCATTGAAAACTCCTGTTGGCAAAACCAGTGGCGTAAGTATTGATTGTTTCAAGAAGTGCCCAGAGGAGAGCTGGTTAATCCTTATGCACATTGAGCAGGAAAACACGTGCCAACCTGGAAAGCAATAGTCTAGAATGAACCACATCCAAAGCACAACTGTGCCTCAGATGAGTCCGCCATTTGAAGCAGGTCATCTAAAGAAAGCATCTGCTTGGATGCCACCAAAGGATGCCAGTGAGGCATGCATCATCGCCTGAAGGTTGCCTATGAGTTGTTCGCACAGTAAAGTCTCAAAAAAGCAAATAATTGATACCTGAGAGAGAATGACAAGCTGTTCACCAGACTTTTTTGGCAGTTCTCGCAATGCACGTTCACATAATCTCCGCGGGGAAGCATTATACCAGTCCTCTCCATATTCGTGAAGATAAGGTTGGGTCAATGGAACAAACACCAGACCAGCAAAAATGTAGTAACTTGGCAGTTTGTCAAACTGATGAACTGGAACTAATGGCTGCAACTGCAGTATTACAAATCTTCACATTTTAGTTATAAATCAAGCATTTCAAGTTCTAGCATGTCAGAAACAAAGAATAATTATCAAGATGATTCCAAGATTACACACGTGTTTGAAAGGTGCCACACCATTTGCAAATAAAATAAACAGACAAAAGACCTTGAAATGTTAGTTGTCATCATCATAATCTGTTAACCAACTAAATGGGGAAAGCTGATTGAAAATGTCGTGTCAATCCTGGCCATCATGGAGTAGACTATGCCAATAAATTAGTTTGTTCGTCTATATATATATATATTTGCCCTTCCCGTTGCAATTCTATTATCATTGACTTGATTCATTCCTAATAGGTTCAGATCCTTAACCCACCACTAAGGTGTAATTGGTTCATCTCTTGATCACCAGAAACCATCTCAGACTGCTTTAAATTTTTTCTAAAAGCTTTTACTCCTAATTTTATCATTTCCTTTGCTTAACTCAAATGCCTTAGCATCTCCATTTCCACTATGCTCATGCTATGGCCACGTAGCTCCTCCCTCCCTCCCTCCCTCCCTCTCTCTCTAAGCAACAACATCCCATGTCCATAGAATAACAACACAATATTCCAAATTCATGGTAGCTTCAACCTTTCCGAAAGCAAAATTCTCCATACACAATTCTAAAATATTCAGATACTCTAGCATCCATTCCATTTTTTTAGTTTCATATTTATGCCTTCCCTTGTCTTATGTTTCAAAAATATATTAAGACATAACATGGAACTCTTCATCTTCATCTAGTATTTAACCATTAATAAACATAGTGAGAGAGAGCTCACAAATAAGGGATCCAATCCTTTTAAATCAGTTCCACAAACTTGAATTCATGGAACCTCTCCATTTGGGGCCCACCCCCAAGAATAAAATCAAAATCCGATCAGTCATATTATTTACCATCATTTGCTTTATTATGGTACCATAAAAAAAGTTTTCAATTTGAGTCTTGGGTGGACCATAACTGCTTTAAGATATACATAATCCTATCTAAATTAAGAAAAACACTTGGATCCATTCACATATGCATTAGAATGTTACGGTAACATATATAATCATCTGCTTAGACAGTTTAGATGTTGAATTAACAGCTTTGTAATTGGTATATAAATCAAACAATTTCATTAAGTTGATTTTGCATTTTAAATAGATGACGCCCATGCAATGATTTGGTAGTTTCCTAGTTAAGCAAATAAGTTTTAAATCCAATCAATGGAGCAGATTTCATGAAATCATCAAGGTTAGCCCAAATGGGGGGGTTTCCATGAATTCAAATTCATGGAACCAGTTCCATGGTCTGGAACCCCACAAAGAATATAGTAAAATCAGGTATTTGTCAATCAAGAGAAATAACACTTCTTTTAATCCAAACCCTCGAAAAAACAGGGCTTTTTTTTTTTTTTTTTCAAATCCTGCAACAATTTTCAGTATGACCCTACCACAATATTTATCTATATAGTAATGCTAGCCATGCAAAATAAATTCAGAACAGCCAGTGGTCCAAGTAGCAGGGTCAACGCTGCAAGCTTGGTTCATTCAAGATGGGGTTGCTTGAGATAATTTTAGATATAAGGCCTCGATCCACTCTTCCACATGCCCTCCCCAGAACCTTCCTTGGTGGGAGACTTATGTACCGTATACCCCCTTCTCTTACATGGCAGCCTGCCAAATGATATTCTGGGTTGGAACAAGATTTTGTAGACAAATTAATATGAGAAGGCAAACAAATAATCCAAAAATACTCACACTTGAAACATAATTATGAGACATGGCAGGACTTACTGGTCGGAGAATAATGCTGAACTCATGCTCTCTGCCATCCCTCAAAACTTTGACTAGTGCCGTTTCATTGGGTTTCTTCATTGAGACTAGATGATCAAAAGTTATTCGCTCTCTGTTCCTGAAAGGAACTGAACCAGAGGTGCAAAATGAAAGAAACAAAGTAAAATAAATATCTAGAAAACACAAACAAATATGGCAGAAAGACTTTCCATGCAGGGAGACAGGTAGATACCTGTTCCATCATTTGCTATAGGCACTCCATCAAATGCAAGGATGACATCATCCTTCTTCAGTATTCTATGAGCATCTGAAAGAGGATTTATTCTGCTTACAAGCACCCCGGTCATTCCAGGACCCATCCGCAAGTGCTCTCTCAGCTGCGCATTTTCAGTGGGCTGGCAGGACAAGCCCATTGAACAAAATCCGACATAGTTTCCAGTTTCCTCCACTCCTGATAGAAAGTGTTTTATTACGGGAACAGGTATTATATACCTGCAAAAGAAAATTGAAAACAGATGGTGCCATGGTGAATATGTTATCTAAGAAATATTGAGTGAATGGTCAATGTTGTTACATGAACTATTGGCAAAATTAAAATCAAAGGTACGCTCACTTTAGGCACCCTTATGCCTTGACAGAATTTTTAAGTTTCAATGAAAAAAGAAATTCTAACATATGTTACAGATTAACAATTGGATAGCTATTCAGAAACCATGGTCAGGCACATCTCCCTAAAACATGGTCAGGCACATCTCCCTAAAACAAGATCAAGGAAGACAAACATGCTATTGAGAACTTGCAGTGAAACAACAAACACAACATGTTGGAAAATATATATACATATATCTTTCAGTGGCAGTTGCTTATTGATGAATACAGATTAGGAGGTCTTTTCATAACAGTCCATAAAATGCATATCCTAGGAAACAAAATTGTATAATCATCATCATCATAAGCCATTTCCCACCTATGTGGGGTCGGCTGCATGGATTCTGTTACGCCATTCCTGGCGATTT
>JAXCLR010000001.1:47678419-47706189 GCA_035584095.1 Annona squamosa | reverse complement strand
TTTTAACTTTATTCTCTTTACTCCTCATCATTACTCCTATTATATCACATAACTTTTTATTGATTTGACAACTTCTACTTTAAAAACTTTTCATCAAAAATTTTACCTTCAACCAAATACCTCCAACCAAATACACCCATGTTCACGTATAAATTACCAAAAGTCCCATTAATCTCGTATTTTCGTACCATGCTCACCCGTCTAAGCTGTCAGCGATTACGTTACCAAACGTGCATGTCATGTGATATATGGTAATCATGCATAGGTTAGGGGCTCCTCCAATTCTCCTCCTCCGTCATGTCAAGATGGTGCATGATGGGACATGAAATCGGCCACGTGGCCGCCCCAGCAGTTACCATCTCCGCCCATCATGCAGCGAGCAGAGCAGGCGGCCACACATTCCCATCCCTTCCTTCCGCCCGTCCACCCGCTGAGCTGCAGTCCCTTCTGTCCCCTGCCATCCGTACTGATCGGTGGGACCCACGAAGCTTATTGCTCGGACGGTCGGTCTGGGCTGGCAACGGGGCGCACGCGTTCCAAGGGAAGGAAAGGGGAAGAAGCCAAGGAGGAGGAGGGGGGAGCGATGAAAAACCGCCTGCCATGACATGTCACATACATGACATGCTTTTCCCCTCGCTCCTTCGTTCCCGGAAATCGATGCCCAAGTCAACCTGACACAACCCTCAGAGAGCAAAACCAAACAAACCGCTACCGGTTTCTCTTTTTTCGAAACCGCTTCCGCCTCCGGTTTCCTCGGGCCGGACCCGACCGGACCGGAAATTTTGGCTCGCTCTCCTCCGAAAACTCGGGAGAAACGGACGTCGGACCTAGACGCTGCTGCTTACACCGCATACGAGCGCGCGTGGCAGGAATGGGATTTTTTGCTTGGTTACCACGACCTTGCTTCGGTTTTATGATCTTTGCAACCCCAACTAGGCACGCTAATAGACCTATTGTAAGATGAAGAAATTGCTGAGTAAGCTGCATTCAAATCCCAAGTGATCTCGAAATTGGAAAAATGTGAAAGAATATTGAAAAATAGGTTTATCTTGGTAGTTAAGATATCAGATTATGTATAAAAATATGTAGAAAAGTAACACCCCTTAGTTTATGTTGTGATTATATAATACTTTATTTTTTAAATTTTCAACGGGATTATGGGTTAGTAAAATGTAAAATACATCTAAAAAATTTATTAGGAATAATTCAATTAAGGGTGTGTTTGTTAATATGCAGAAAATATCAAGTTAAAACTTTTTTAATCTAAAAGTTTTCACTCTCCACAAATATCATATTTTTTAATTACTTTTCACATTTTCATATACAATTATCCTGTTTTTAAATAATTTTTATACAACTATCCATACAACGAACTTATCTGTTTTAATTTTATCTTCTTTATTTCTCGTCATTACCCTTATCATATCATATCGTTTGACAACTTTTACTCTCCAAAACTAGTTATAAAAAATTTTGTCCATTTCCAAACACACCCTAAGTACAAAACTTTACTATTTACTCTTAATTTCTAAACTATTGATTATATTTAATACATCTTCTTTATCATGCCACCAAAAAAAAATTTCGTTAGAAACTTATATTTTTCAAAAAATATCTTTAAAAGTGAATATATATTAAAAATTTTAAAACATATAGTATAAATATAGTATGTAAAAGTTTACAGTGCATGTAGTTTTTAAATCCTAGATAAAAATATATGAATAAACATGATAAATGGTTAGATTTTTCAAATAATTTTTAACATAAAAACATAAAGTTTTTACAAAAGTATTGAACAATTCTTCAAAATGTATACACTTGCAAAAGTGCAGAGTTATGCCATGCAAGTACGAAGTGTGATCCCATGCAGCTCGCTATGGGACCCCTACAAATATTTTTTTTAATTTTTTTAGAAACATATAAAACCAAATATATTTAACCTATAATTCAAATTTTACCATATTTGGATCTTTTAAGTATTTTTATTTTTAAATACAGTGGTATTTTCGTAATTTTCTGAGTTAGAAATTATGAAAAATGCCAAATGCCACTGTGTTTAAAAATAAAAAAGACTTAAAAGCATTTAAAAATGGTAAACTTGGTTTATAGGTTAAACACATCTAGTTCTACATATTTATAAAAAACCAAAAAAATAAAAAATGGGTCCCACGACTAGATGCATGGGGGTCCCATGCGGCCAGTCGCATAGGATCACATCTTTGCTAGTATATTAGATGTAAATGAATGTTATGAGAAATTAATTGTGCCATTACACTTTTATAGTACATGTAGTCAACTTTTTGCAGCCAAAATTTAAATTTGGTTGTGTTTGATCAACTGTAGCCAAAAGCTTTATTATTATTTGCAATCAAATTCTAATGCTTACTTTAAACGTACTTTTGGTTGCATTTAATGTAAAAAATAATAAATCAAATTTCATCATTTAAAAGAAATCAATTATTCACAACTAAAGAATTAATTATAGTTAAGATATATCTAATACAGCCAAATATATATTATATGTAACCAAAAATTTAATTGAATTAAGTGAAATTTTTTGCATTATGCCCGTGCAAATAATCTTAAATGGGGCTAAAAATTAGACAAGTTGATCTACCTCGATTGTTCGTTTGATATATTATAATAAATTCATAGTGATATAAGGTAAATTTAAAATCTAAATCATAGATTTCATACTGTTTTACATGCATATGCTTTTATTAGACAGAGTTATTGATAATTCTATCTCACTCATACTAAGAAATTTTAAAGTATGTAACTTTTTTCATATCAAATTGAACTAGGCGGCCAAACAATCAATTTATGGGTTTTGTAATTGTACTGGCCAGACCAGCCGTCATTTAAAAGTATTCCTCAGGATGATCCAGAACACATGTGAGAGTTAAAGTTCAGTTAAATATCCATTTTAGTCCTCATAATTAACATCTCTTCAACCTGGTGAATATGTATAAGAAGCCACAAAATATACCAGCTAATTACTCCTAAGATGCGAATTAAATTGGTTCATTTTGAACAGAATCCAGGAAATGAGAAATTAAGTCCTCTTGATGTAACTAGTAAAACTACCAAGAAGATAAAATGCGTTTCTTCTATCGTCCACTTCTCTGCGTAACTCCTTCAAACTTTAAAATTTTGATACTTAGTGTTTGTTCATATTGAAAACATTTCAATAAAAATTTTTTAATTTAAAACCTTTCGCTCTTTGTAACTACCATATTTTAAATTATTTTTTATTTTTTCCTGTACAATTA
Organism: Annona squamosa; assembly: GCA_035584095.1. Classification (NCBI taxonomy): domain Eukaryota; kingdom Viridiplantae; phylum Streptophyta; class Magnoliopsida; order Magnoliales; family Annonaceae; genus Annona; species Annona squamosa. The sequence continues at coordinate 47,702,917 of JAXCLR010000001.1, read as the reverse complement.
TCCTACTTTTTAATCATTTCTACATAAATATACATATATTTAAAATATTTATTTTAACTTTATTCTCATTATTCCTCATTAGTATCCCTATCATATGATATCATTTTCTCTTATTTTAAAAACTATTACATAAAAAAACTTTTTATCAAAAGTTTTATCACTTTCAAAAAACACTCTTAATGAAAATATAATCCATTAATTGTATTTAAATTATTTGTTTAGCTAGCAAACTAAGTTTCATTTAAATCAAATGTATGCATGGGTCACGTTTGCTCAAATTAAGAAAAATAATTAGATTAATTCGCATATATATTGAAATATAATAATACTTCAGAATCATTTATCTGCTTAGAAATGATATTTTAGACAAGTTTAAATGTTGAAGACTCAAATTTAACATTAAACTATTTTATTAGTAGATTTTATACATTTATAGATAGAGCTCCTACACTATAATACTAGATAAATAAAATAGTTTTGAAGATATTATAAATGATATTAAATATAATAGATAGAGTAGATTTTCTATCAAACATCATGATATTAAAAATGAAAAGAATTACATAGAAGAGGAGTTTTATAGAAGCACGGGTGTTTTTTCTATTAATATTCAATTTCCAAAACGATAATCCGAGTTTTACATGAGCGTACGTGTGAAACAGTATTAGAAATTTGGAACTGTATTCTTGATCCGATTGGCACGCAAAAATGATACGATGCGCAGGATTTTGGAGATTTGCTCAATCATGTGAGGCCCACCTGGACGGGCCAATGCATATATCTGCCACTTTTCCGGTCAGTTTCTTCAAACAATGATGATGCGAGTTGCCAACAGTACTGCCCCCCGGGCAATTTCCATAACAAGAAGACATTCGTACAAGCTACAGGATCGCAAGCTTACGTAAAATCTTTAATGTGTTTGGTGTGGAGTAAAAACAGGGCCAAAAGTTGCACCATAAAACACGGGTTCATTTTGGTATCCTTTAATTTGTTGGGTTCAGCTTCAATGAAACCTGTTTATCTCTTTCATTCAGTGGAACCCTGATGATTACACCAAATCTATATTTGGATCGTTGCACTTAGAGTTATTTACTAATTTCATTAAGAAATGAAAATTTGGGTGCCTTTGGTAATGAATAAAACTTTTGATAAAAAGTTTTGGAGTGTAAAAGTTGTAAAATAATGTGATATGATAGAGGTAACGATGAGTAGTAAAGAGGATAAAGTTAAAATAGATAGGTTAGTTGCGTGGATAATTATGTAGAAATGATTGAAAAATAGGATAATTAGCAAAATGTGAAAAAATAATTAAAAAATATAATAGTTGTGAAGAATGAAAAATTTTAGATTGAAAAGTTTTAACTTGATATTTTTTATCAATTGCCAAACACACTCTTTGTATGGATCATAGTCGAGTTGAATACACTTGTTTAAAGTGCAAAAAAAAATTAATAAAATGGTTTGGAGTTTCTAATTTAACATATAAAATATTTTGCCTATGTAGAAGAATAATTTTATATATTCTAATTGATTTCCATACTTTATGCGTATATTTCAAGTAGCTAGGTATACGGAACACCCAAAGACCTTAACTAAATTGATTTTTAATACCTTGATCAAATAAATAATTTCAAAAAAATATAATCAGCTTTGATTTCGATTTAGTCGCAAATGGGTCAAAACAAAAAGGTTTCGCTATAAAACATTAATTTATGTGAAATCGGTTTTCGTACAAGTGGAATCCATGTTTTGTAGTGAAAAATAATCTTCCTTCACATTGACTATTGTAGTAGCTATCATCCTAACATTTCTGTGACATGTTCTATGCTCATCTTTTATATTTTTAATATATTTCACATTTTTTTTACAGATTTTATGAGAAATTCAAGAATGCCAAGTTATTCAAAGTATATTTTTGAATTTATTCTCATTACGTTTTAAGGCAATTAATAAAGAGCTCCACTTCTTTATAATCAGCTTATATAATTTTTTTTTTAATGTATTCTCATCAATTTTGGACTCCCTTGGTGATGATTTATATTTAGAGTTTCTCTTTAGCTAAAAAGCCGAACTTCATCTAAAGTAAAAATGTACCAAGTCACATCTAAAAATGTATAAAATAACATAAAAAACTAGTTAATTGATATATCAATTTCAAATATGTATTTCCTTATATATAAATCGATTAAGACATCATTCCTATATAAATAAATTATATCTATACATTTTCATAACTCAAATAAATATATATTTTAAGCAAATTTGACCAATTCATATCTATGATTAAGATGATTTTTAACCAATAATTTTGAACAATGTGAATGGTTGATTTCTTATTATATTATCAAATGTACCTCATTCATACTTTAATGACCCATTAACATAGTAATCACAACACTACTTGATGATAAGTTGATGATGTGAGTGAGTCAAGGGTGTATAGGGGTGGGAGGTTCAGGGAAGATATTTGTCTCATTACTCCTCTCCTAGAATTGTCCTCAGTTAGTTACATAGTTATCCAAGGTAAGTAAAACGAAAAAAAAAAAATTGGATCAATGTGAGTTTAAAAAGTATTAAGCAAATCCTTTTTTTCTTTTAAAAAGAATAGAAGTTTGCTACTTTTTATAAGAGTGAAGGAAAATTAGTCTATGTATTAAGAAAAACAGTTTAGAATTTTGAAAAAGAAAGAAAGAATGTGTGTAATGGAAAAAAAAATAAAATAAGCAGACTTCTTAGATAGAAAGACATGAGATTTTGTTATTAGTTGTATTGTATTACATCTGATCTTAACTCATATTACAATCAAGTTCAAGAATTCTTACATCGTTTTATTTCACTTCATCTTACAAATCAACCCTTTTGGGTATTGCATTACAATTTTTCTTGCTCTGAATTAAAAGAGGAGACTAAACACTCAGCATCACGGCAGTTCACAGCTCTGGCAGACGTTGAAGACGACCTGCTTTCACGGTTGAAATCCCAAGACCACAACACCCATCAGCTAGACGACGTAATAGAAGGATATGAGTTATTAATTGAAGATAGAAAAATATAATAAATACAATCAAAGGCCCATCAACTAAAAAGGTTGAAAAAATCTTTATTTTTTCTAATTACCGAACAGATGGAAAAGATTCAAAAAGTAATTAAATCTTACTCTTTCAAAAAAAGAAAAGAAACATCCACATGCTGCATTGACATAATAGTTTTGAAGGTCTATTTTATTATGCGGTAGAAAAAGCATAGCAAAAAATTTGTGAAATTTTTTGCTAAAGTAAGAGTATTATATACTATGGTAGAGGAAATGAGCATGAGTAAAGAAAATAAAGATGAAATAGACAAGAATAATAATTCAATTCTTATACAAGCATTTGGACTTACCCTTGATTTTTAAATTTAACAATCTATTTTTTGAAATCCAAACCATTTATCATGTTCGATACATCTTGTTTTAGCATGCTGTCAAAAAAAAAAAAAAATTCATTGGAGTTTATATCTAGTAAAAATAGCATCTTTTGAAAATGGATATATAGCCACTAAAATTTTTTAAAAGTGTATAATGTAAATATATTCTATAATTTTACAATATATTAGTTTTGAATTATAGATAAATATATGAATAAACATTATAAATGGTTTAGATTTTAAAAAGTTATTTTAAAAAAAAAAAACCTTCTGTGCTTTTATAAATATTAAATAATTACACAAGAATGAGATGGAGTAATTATGTGAAAAGATGTGAAAGTGATTAGAATGTGGGGATAATATACAAAAGAGGTGGTAAGATAGTTAGGATGTGTAATTATCTTAGAGCTGTAGTTATGTAAAGTAGAGACATCTAATCTCCTCAATTTTTAAGATGTTGCTGATTAATTTAAAATTTTATTTATTTATTACATTTAAAATCATTTATTTATATATAAGACTAAGTTTTGTTCAAATCAAATATATTCATTAGCCACATTTGCTCAAAAAATATGTGAATTAGGAAAACTATTTAGATTTGTTTATATATATATATTCAAATATAATAACTTTATATAATTATTTATCTATATAATAATGATATTTTATTATGGTTTAAATGTTGAAAATATTACCTAAAAATTATTCTTTAGTATTAAATTATTTTATAACATTGATTTTATATATTTATAGATGAGACTCATATACAATAACACTAAATAAATGAGAGAGTTTCCATAATGATATAAATAACGTTAAATATAATGGATAAAGTAAATTTTTTATTAACCATCGAGATTTTAAAAATGAAAATGGTCATACAGAAGAGACGTTTCATAAAAGCGAGCCCATATTATTTATTTTTTCTTTTTTTATCAAACGTATCGAACAATCGGCGTAATCAACTGTTAAAAACTGCCTCATATGAATGATCACTAAGATGTACAATCGGAGCATCTTGTTTAAAATGGTGTATGTACAGAAAATTAAAGAAGAGCAAACTAAGGACATAAGCTACGGTGTACTCTTGCTGCCATAATACCAGAATTTGACATGGGCAGAGCAACATTGTCGGGACTCAGGAAAGGACTTCCATCCACTAATGGAGGAGGATTAATCATGACCTGAACCACTCAAGGAATGCACTACAACATTAAGCACAGGCCACAGCGCTTCTGCCGCAGTGGTACTTCTTTGCCTCACAGTCGGTTGACCAAGGTTTAAAACGTGCAGTGGTGATTGCATTGTCTCCTTAGTTATTGAGTGTCCACCAATAGGATATTGTAAGGAAAAATAGGAGTATTACTAGATATTTAGTACAATGTTGTATGGAAAATCATAAAATTGTTTTAGGGTCTAATTGTAATATAAATTAAGATAATTGTAAAGTACATATCCATAAAAAACATTAAGCACCGGAAAAGATGAAATCTTAGGAAAAATGTGAAAATGTCTTTTCCATATAAAACCTTTTTTCCCTCAAACAGTTATCTTATTTTCTAATACTTCTTTACATCTTTCTATACAACAATCATATTCTTTAATTATTTTTTCATAATTTTTTATACAACCATCTTATTTATTTTAAGTTTATTCTTTTTATTTCTTATCATAGCCTCTATGACATCACGTTACTTTTTTCTATTTCAAAAACTTTTCTTCCAAAATCTTATTTAATACAACAATCAAGTATATCATGCGGATGCATGAATGTTGATCCTACCTTCGTGTGCCGGTGTAAGTATGATCTCCTAATAAAAAAAGTTTTATTAAATACCAACAGATCCATACAAAAATTTCTACGGTTAAGATCGGATCAATGTCGAAGAAAAGTACAGCACATTCCGCTGGCTTATGATGATAAGGGTCTACGGTTTCCCATAGTAATAGATATCCGCATGGCAAAAGCCGGTTCAGTCGGGTAATGGCGGAGGTTTGGCTCCCGCATTCCGTCGCAGGTGAGTGGCCGTTAACTTCCGGTGCATGGTTGTCGTTTTGTTCTCATTCAATGACTCGCAAATTTCATTTTTACCGGGTGCAACTACGCATGTCATTTTTCTTCCCTTCGAAAACTGTCATTTTATCCCTGCAACAATCTACCTTTTAAAGTTCTTTCTTCATTATATTTCCAAAGATTTGTTATCCACAGCCGTTGGATGTGGTTCTTCTTCAAACGATCCGCACAACGTACAGACCAGATGCTTTTTTCATCCATCCTAACCCTAGGAGTTCTCCCTTCCCATTTGAACGATTAGATTTAGTGGTTATAATGGATCTGTTGTCGAAACTAGTAGCAGGGGAACGATAGGCCTACTTCTTTGTAGGAATGCAGCTTAGGTCGTGGGGTAATGACCTAATGATACGTTTTATCCGTACATTATTTGCAGAAAACCTGCTCTACTCTACATATCAGTTGGTTTAGTTCTCACCGTACTCTACTTATTTGAAGATTGGGTCGGTGTCAGTTCAAAATCGGTTGATTCAATGCGGAAATATAATATCTAAAATTAAGATTTATGTGTTGTCGTAAATTATATAAAATAAAATTATTGCATAATCATACAACATCACGAACACAATTCTGAATAATTTATGAAGAAAATACACTAGGAAAATAATTAAATTAATTTGTAAATATACCCACTTAATTTCATCGAAATTACAAAAAAGACGTATATTTTTAAAATTGCAAATAACATCCGCGTACTTTAACCATAATTATAAATATACACACACTTTTATAAAACTGTTACTGCATCATCACAGTGTAAATATATTTATAAAGATATGCAAACTGTGTGAGTACATTTGCAAAAATTATTATACTTACTTAATTTTTGAAATTATAAATACACGCATATAGTTTGCATATTTTTGCAAATATACTCGCATTGTAATTATGCAGCAACAACCTAATAACATCATAAGTGTATTTGCAATTATAGTTATACTATGTGAGGATTATTTGCAATTTATGAAACTATGTTCGTATGTTGGTAATTTTGATTAAACTAAGTAGGTATATTTACAAATTGCCTAAATAATTATTTCAATCCACGATTTCATTACAATACCAAAATAAGCACAAAAGTATTAGAAATAGAATGAAAATTAATCAAATATATTAATCACTAATAAACAATTTAAGCATGCCAGTTAATAGGGACTTGAGAAGGGGAGAGATATAATCACTGTCTCGCTGTTAGTGCAGGTGTGGAGTTTTACCATCAAGCTTGTTGAATGCATGATTCGAATAGAGATGACTATGAATATGATCGTAGAAGATGTAGTATTGGTAAAAAAAAATTTTAAAAAAGAGATATAAAAAGGAGGAGGTTGAACTATTGAAGACATCTTGCCATTTTATAACATGAATTTTTAGGGTTAAAGTTTAGGATCGTAGATCTTGTTATGGGATAGGATCAAAGATCTAAATAGAGATATGTAAAATTGAAATGAGATAGAAGAGCCAATGACGGAGGCATGGATATGCATGAGAGGCAGAGAGTGACTACAACTATAAGGATGAAGAGGCTACATGTTAGGGCTGCGATCAGGTGCACTTGGGTACAAATACTCATTTTTTTATTTTTAAATTTTTTTTACGCAATTGTTAATTTAAGTGTATTTAACATGCATATCAATTTTTACCATTTTTGGAGATTTTTAGATATTTTTTGGATTTTTTTAAATCAATGGCATTTTAGTAATTTTAAATTACAAAAAATGCCACTAATTTTTAAAATCCGAAAAAATATCTAAAAATTTTCAACAATGGTAAAAATTGATATATATTAAATACATTTAAATTAACATTTATATGAAATTTTTTTAGAAATGAGTTAAATACACTTGAGTACACTCAAGCTAAGTAGATCCAGGTGTATTAAATAACATCACTATAGGTCATGGCTATTGTTTGGGGAGGGAACGACTTCATTTAGGGTTAGGACTTCTGGTATGTTGCAGTGAGAAGAAGAACAAGAGAAACGAGAACAGAGAACAGAGAACGGCACAAAGAAGGTTGAGAGGCTGTAGGGTCTACGACGAGAGAGAACAAAACACATGAGACGGGAAACAGATAGGTTGATTACCGTTGTGTTTACTGTTTGTGGCGAGTAGATGAGTGGAAGAAGAAAAGAGAAACGAGCGAGGGATAGGGTTTAGGATTCTTCTAGGAGCTAGGATGGAAATGAAGTCGGCGCGAGTTTGGAAATTAGAAATGCCTTAACGTGCACATCATTGAGTTGGAGATTGCATGGATGTTAAGATGCATACACTAAAGGTGTATAGTAACACAAACGGGTGTTAATAGTAATGGTTAACCCGTCAACCCGCTCGTGCAATCCGTTTATAAATGAGTTTAGATTGAGATTTTTGAATAAATGAGTCATGATCTGCTAATCCATTTAACCATTTAGGGTATGTTTGGCAATGGTTAAAAAATGTAATTTAAAACTTTTGAATCTAAAACTTTTCACTCTCTACAACTATCATATTTTTTAATTATTTTTTTTAAATTTTTCCATACTACTATCCTACTTTTCAATCGTTTCTACACGCTTACCCACACAACTAACCTATATATATATATTTTAATTTTATCATGTTTACTACTCATCATTACCCCTATTATATCACATTATTTAACAACTTTTACTTTTCAAAATTTTTCATTAAAAGTTTTATTCATTCCCAAACACACCCTTAATTAAATAAATGTATTAGGATTGAGATTTTATAATTCATCAACCCGTTTAGTAACCCATTTAACCCATATAACCTGTTCAATCTGTTTAATTCGTTCAACCTATTTAACTCATTTAGCTTATTAAAGTTATATATATATATATATATATACATGTATACCCCTTAGTTATTTTTCCTCTTTAAGTCTTCCTCAAGTTACCTAATTTTCATTTTTTTTACTGCTGTCATAATTCTATTTTTTCATTATTGCCCTATTTTCATTTTTCCGATGCCGAAAACACCCTCTCATCTATCTTTGCGAGTTCATCATCTACTAGAGTTTAGACTTTCAAGTTATTTGCTATACAACTCATTAATAACCCACCAACCCGTTTATAAATGGGTTAGAGTTAAGGTTTTTTAAATGGGTTAATAAACGTATTATAATTGAGATATTTTAAATAAGTGAGGATTAAGATTAGGCTCAAACTTATCCAACCCGTTTTGTTAACACCCCTAATCACACGCCTCACACACTTTTTTTTATATACACCTCACACACTTATACTAACAAGATATATATGTATTTATATATAAAAGATATTCAAGTGTAGACTACCTCAAAATAGGCCTCGCATGTATTAAAATGAATATCTGCCTTCACCCATTATATTTAAAATTATTTATTTTAAATATAACACTAATTCTAATAAAAATCTAGCATGTATGTATGTTTCATCTTAAAAAGTACAAAATCGACGTAATAAAATAGTTGAACTTAAATATCAATTTCAAAATAGTATTTTCAAAATCTAGACCGTCTGAAGTATGTTATTTATATGAATATATGATTATATAAAGTATTTTAACATTCTAATATATTTAGGGCCCATTTCGCATTCAACTTTTTATATATTATATAATATAATTATATACATAGGTAATTACCCACTTGGATACCCATTGGATTGGTTTCAGATACTTAATTTATATACCCTATTTGTACCTTGTTTGGGAGGTAGATATTATTTTCTACCTTACTTCTATTCATAGATAATTCTTCCTTTTCTACTCTACTAAATTAAGGTTGGATCAGTGCTTACCTATAAGTATCTTATCCAAAATGTGCTCTTACTTTTATGTAACTAGATTATATAGAAACAGTTTCATATAACCCATTCCATTTTAATATATTGATAACTGATAGAAAATTACTTCATCCATTATATGTAGCATCAATTTATTTAGTTTATAAGCTAAGTTTCATTAAAATCAAAGATGTGCATCAATCACGTTTGCTTAAAAAATATATATTCGTATGTAAATTATGAAAAATATTTAAATATATTTACACATGTATTAGAATGTAGAATATTTGGTGGAATCATTTATCCACACAAGAATTATGTTCTAAATTGTTTAGATTTTGAAAAATATAATTTTAAAATTATTATTTAACATTAAACTATTTTATTATTATTATTTTTTGGTTTCTTCCACCTTATCAGCACACTATCCATAAAGGGGAAACCTCCCAAGGCCATTGCGGTGGTGTAACTATCCTGATAGTCCTAGCACCAATCAATGATTGCACTGAAATCTGGTTATAAGCCATCCTCCTTGGCCTGGTTTCTAAGGAACTAGATCCTCTAGCAAAAAATAAGGAAATCAATTAAACCTTTTCTAGAATTCACCTGGGTAAGTCTACACAAGGTATCAATGACTGCATCTCGTGGAGTCCAAATTGTTCTATCTGGTATCAACACTCTCCTTGTTATAGAGATGCAATTGCAAAAAAGGAAAAGATGACGGGAGTCTTCTGCACTCTTCCTACACAAATGGCATTGAGGATTTATTGAGATACCACACAGAATCATATTTATCTTGGTTGGAAGAGCATTCTTAGTAAGGTGCCAACCAAAGGCCCTGATTTTGCTAGGTAAATTTGCCTTTTAGATGAGTTGCAGAATTCTTTTTACTTGGGAGCTCCATCTATTGTTCCTTGCTACTACTGTTCTTCCATGATTCAAACATTGTGAAGTTAGCATTTTATATATGGATCTCAATGAAAAAATTCCATTAGCCTCATGCTTCTGTAGTAGCCGTCATGAGCCTCTCAGGAAGGAGTATGTATTAGGAAAATTCACCTCCAAACCTGTTCACCAACAACTGCCAAACTTCTTTCTTTTCTCTAACGTTTGGGTTGAGGGTTAATGAACCATTCCACCTTTACGTCCTCAAGAATGTTCTCTAGAAAGGGACCTGCTTTAACTTGCTTTTCATCTAACCAAAACCTTACTTTTTTCCCATCTCCAACTCTCCAACGAATACCCTAGATCATGATCTTTCTAGCCTTCATGACACCCTTTCATGTGTATGAGTCTTTCGCCCTTGCCATATAGTTCCAAAAACTTTTGCTAGGAAAATATTTTGCTTTTAGGATACGATAGTAGAACAAGTTCTCCTATTGTAGTAGCCTCCAACATTGTTTAGCCAGTAAAGCATAATTGAATAGAGATAACTCTCTAAATCCGATTCCCCATTTGATTTTGGTTTGCACATATATAGCATAATTGAATAGAGACAACTCTCCAAATCCCATTCCCCATTTGATTTTGGTTTACACATATATTTCCAAACAAACCCAGCTCATCTTCCTCTTCCCACCACTTTCTCCCTGCCAAAACCTGCTTAACATATTATTTACTACAATATAGAACCCCTTTGAGAGTAAGAGCATACTCATTACATAGCTCAGGATGCTTTGGGCAACTGCCTTTAAGAGGATTTCCTTACCACAACGGATAAAAGCTTTCTTTTCTACCCTTGGATCTTTCTCCAAAATTTACCTTTTACCTCTGTAAAGACTGCTTCTTTGATCTCCCATCCAGACTGAAAGCCCAAGATATTCATCCATCTGTTTTCTACATAATCCAATATGTTCTTGCACTTCCCTTCTAAGATAAAATTTGCATTGAAGATCACAACAGTTTTATCAACATTTATGAGTTATCCGGAAGCCTCACTATATACACGAAGGATAGACAAAGTTCACCACATCATCCGCAAAGAAAAGATGTGGTATTAGAGGGCCACGAGCAGAGATTCTAATCCATTGGATTAGCCATCTCTTGTTCCACTTGCTAATCATAAATGATAAATCTTCCGTACAAAGAAAAAAGAGATAAGAAGATAGGAGATCACCTTGGCGTGGGCCTCTCTCAAAGTAAATAGTGTTGGTCAAAACTCCATTAATAAAAATTTCGTAACTCACCAAACAAACACAATTCATGATCCATCCAATCCAAACATCATTAAAATTCATCTTTTTCATCATCTCAGCTAAGTATGCCCACTCCTCACTATTGTAAGCCTTGGACATATCAAACTTCACTGTCACTTCCTTAGGTTTTCTTTCCTCCTATTTCTTAAATAGTGGATAGCCTTAAAGAAAATCAACTCATTATTAGAAATGAGGCATCCAAGCACAAAGTTGCTTTGCTGGCTTGATACGATCTTATGGAGGCAAGCCTTTAGTCTGTTTGTCAATACCTTTGATATGATCTTGTAGGCCACATTACGGAGACTAATAGGTCTAAATTCAACCACTTTATTTGCACCCTTTTTTTAGGATTAGAAAGATTGTAGTATTGTTAATATGTTTGATATCGAATCAATCCTCATTGTTGTTACCTTGGTACAAAAATTTTTTACACATGTTGAAGATATCATGACCTACAATGTTCCAATATTTTTGAAAGAAACCAACAGACATGCCATCCGGTTCCAGTGATTTGATTGTGCGCATTGATTTGATTGCCTTTTTTTAGCTTTTCCAGAGCTAACAGTCTAATAAGATGCAACTTGTCTTCCTCTAAGATTTTCCCATCAATTTGGCTAGTAACCCTTTCCATTCCCCTTGGATTGAAATATTTGAAAAAGTCAAAGAAATAGGGTACAATTTCCACTTTTAATTTCTGTGCTCTGCAATCCACTCCCCATTGCAGTTTTTTAGCCCCTCAATTTGGTTCCTTCTTCTCTTGTTTGAAGCTACTTTGTGAAAAAAAATTATATTTCTATCTCCAAGCCTAAACCATTACACCTTGGCTCTCTTTTTTCAGATGACTCCATTGTCCTCAAGGAGCTAATTTATTTTTTTTTCAATGCTTTGTATTTCCATATCTTTGTTGTCCGACTACGGTCTATATTTCAGTCGGTGGAGGAGTTCCTGATTTTGGTCTTCACATTGCCCTTACTTTCTTTGTTCCACTCCATAAGCATGCTGCAACATGCTTACACTCCTGAATCTTCTTGCTTATGCTTACAAACTTGATGCACCTCTGGTTCTTGTGGACTCCTAGACTTTTTGAATCACCTCATGTGCTTGGCTATAGGTTGCCTAGAATAGCTCATATCTTAAGATCCTTTTCTATCTTCTACTCCTCTTCTTGGTATCCAGCTGAAGTAGAATAGGACTATGGTTTGAACAGGCCAAAGCATATGGTAGAGCATTGCAAGAGGGAAAACAGACAACCGACTTTGGTTTACAAGACCCTTATTTAACCTTGCTTCCACACAATCCATTCCTATTCTTCTATTACTCCATGTAATCCCATGACCAACAAAATCAAAGTCATAGAGAAGACAGTAATCAATTGCTTCCCTCAAAAGATGTATCTAATTTTTTTGTTCTTGCTCTCCTGCTTTTAGCCTCTGACAAGCTCAACGCCTCATTAAAATCTCCCAAAACTACCCTAGGGAGATTTGATTGGTGGCTTAGAATTTTTATTATGTTGATATTATATACTTATAGATGGAGATTATACATAATGATAATGGATAAATGAAATAGTTTTTAAAATAATATAAACAATAATGAATATAATGGATAAAGAGGATTTTTCAATAATTATCAAGACTATAAAAATGAACAGGGTTTAGATATCCTTTGGACAATTTAGATTATAGTTCTTATGAATCAGTTGTCAAAATTACATAATGGGAAAGATCACGAGAATTATTGCTAGGTTTCCTTGTAAGAACATGGACTATTTTAAAGGGGAGGCATCTAATGTAAATGTTTTGCTTTACTCCTTTTAATTTCTTCACTTTTTTAGCACCAATATGTGAGCCTAAACAAATATCTCTTATACATAAAATTTTATAATTTTAGATAATATTTAATATTGAAAACAAAAAATTCAACTATTCCAAGTGTTAAATAATTGATTTTTTAATTTTCAATATTCAAGAATAAATACTAAAAATACAATTTGAATACCATTCATTTAAGTTCCTTCCCAAGTACCCTAGCATGGCGATTTATTGCGCACACAAGAAGTAGGCGGAAGTTTCCGCTCTTTCTATTTGAAAATCTAGGGTTTTAAATTCGAGTGCATAGGTCCAAATATATATCTTTTTTATTTTTTTGAATTTTTTTTTGTAAACATGTTAGTCTAGTTATATTAATCCATAAACTAAGTTTTTAAAATGACTTAAATACACCTGTATCTTAAAATTCAAAATAAATATATATATCAAAAAATGGTAAAACTTAATTTATGAATTAAATATAATTAGATTAACCTATTTATAAAAAATTTCAAAAAATAAAAAAATATATATTTAGACCGGTCTAAAGTTACTGGAATTCAGATCGGTCTAAAATGATCAATGGGCTTCAGATTCCCGATGACAACAAGCGATAGTTGGCGTGGAACTGAGCAATATGAGAGCTGTGAAAAATACGACGTTAATGGTCAAGTAAAAATCAGACACCATCAATCGACGCGTAAGAGCTCCCGTAGATAAAACCAAATGATCAACTTTCGATTCTATGCTCATTTTCGCGATCGCGGAGCTACAACGAGGAGCTATTTAAAGCTTCAATGAGGAGGTTGTGGAAGATAAAACTATAGTTATGTTACTTGAAATAGATGAGAACCTGTACCGCGTCTCCTTTGGTAATGATGAAGATAAACCTAAGTGATGCAAGGGAGGCCGTTGTTATACGATCGAAAATTGTTTCTAATCATGGACCTGTGCAGAACCATTAGGAGGAATGATAAGGGAGTTACCTTTCCTGATTGATAAAGCTTTGCCAACTATCAGTATTTTCACATCAGTCTAACAACGCCAATTTATTCAGGGAAACTTCAAACACTTCTTTTCCAATGCATTATTTGCTGAAACTCAAAATTTGGGAACATTTCAATTGTCAACGATGCTTTGTGGATGTTTGTGAATGTTGATTTTGGTTGAATTTTGGAATAGGGAGGGTAATGAGAAAGTGAATATTTTAGAATTTATGTGATTGATATTAAATAATAGGGGTAAAATTGAAATAAATAAAGTGGCTAAAAGGAAAAATGATTGAATTACAAATATAAATTTAGATAAAAGGATTGTTAGATTTTCAAAACAATTGGTTAAAAAAGTGGAGGCCATACATTTCCCATAGACTCACATGCGTATGCATTACCAAACAGCCTCTTTTCCAGTAAATGATAAAAGCCAAACCATCATACAGGTACTGATCACGCAATTAATGTCCATGAAATTGGTTTTTTTAAAAGTTAAAAATACTTTTAATAAATATTTATTTACAATACAAAAAATTATTTTAACTAAAACCTTATATATCATTGTTATTAATTTTTGAAAATAAATATATCAAGTATATAAAATTTAGGTGATGATTCCATATAAGCCTATATAGTCTCTTATTTTTAGTTTAGACTTTCGTTTGACACAATTTATTTTTTCATGTCATAAAAATTGCTTTCATTGAAATTTTATATTATGTAAAATTTAACATTTTTAAAGTGAATATATAGTTATCAATTTTTAAAAAATATAGCATAGATAATATACAAAGGTTCCAATACATATTGATAAGGGTTGAGTAAAAATCAATCCCTTGTTGTGGAGAGTTACCAAAATCATGAGGACATCGGATGGATTAGTGGACTTTCCACCCACAGGAGACGTACTCTCAAATATGAAGGTCGAATCTCTTTTGCATCATAGAAGGATTGTACTGACACTCTGATATCAACTAAGAAAAAAGCTTATTGGTGTCACAATACATGAGTAGAGCATCGCCGCCCAACATTAATGTTGACTCTGATGGCTAGGGGAGATGAAGTTGACTTAATCATCATAATCTGCCTATCACAATCCTTATTTAATACTTGGCTAATGGCTGATTAGAAAGAGCACATTGCCATATTGAGGATTTGATCAAGATGATTATGAATCTTCCTATGAAACTAGGCATATGCCATCTCAACCAAACTAAAACAAAACCTTATCTCCTGAAAGAAAAGGAGTTTGGTGTTGGGTTGGGGGTGGGGTCCTTTCTGCATAAATGTACTGTCTATTTATTTAACCACTATCTTTAATTATCTAAGTCTTTAATTTGGTTTGATTGAGCTTTTTAGCACCGTTTGTGAGAAAAGATTTCTTAATCGTTTCTAAACTACCTAATGTTCAAACTTTAATCAAGATTTTCATTAGTATTCCATTCATTCTCACGAGCCCTATCTTGTTATACTTCCTACAATCCATGATGCACCCAATCTTGGCTGAAAATCATCTCAACTAGAATTGGAATCTATGCATCAAGAGGAGTTCTTGGAAGCCACTTTAATGAATCACGCACAAACATCTTCTTGGTCAAGCCCTTATGCAAGCTACATGCTAAGCATGTGATTCCTAAGCGCTCTCGGGAACATGCTTCGGAAAAAGGCAACAGTTAGTGGATGCAACTAGAGGACATAACAACCATAAAAGTGAGCAGTATGCTCTAAAAATAAGTCTCTTTTATTTTCATAAAGTTTTATTTATGCTCATTTTTTTGATTAATTGTACAAATTACATTTCATCTGATATTACAATTAAGCTCAATAATAAGCTCTCACCACTTAGCAGGAGACCACATGCTCTCATTATTCACATAGGAGACCAAATGCTCCTACCACATAGACATCCCATGGCACCTATTCGTCCCTCTTACCACTAAAGTGGACTGCTAAGTGCTTTTCTCTATTTATTCCTAAATGTTTCACTGTCGAAAAAGGAGAAGGGAAACAACACGCTATTAAAATTTGAACCTACATCTAGGTCAACCCCGTCATGCCCCTCTTGCATGATCAAGGACAAAGAAATTTACTCAACACAATATGAAAAGATCCTGTAACTCAAAAAATAGCATTTCGATGAATCGTCTACGGGCCTCACCTGGTGACCCGTAAGGGTCTAGTGAACTGGCTTATCTCATGATTGAAAGTCAATTTGATGCACCGTTGCAAGTGAGTGCAGCTACAATCTTTGGACGGACTATCAGCTCGAACTCTAACTTTATTGCAATCCCTGAGGATAATTCATCTTATATGCATAATAAATGCACATAATTTCTCTTATATCAACAAAATTTCATAAATTTCTTTTATATCCATAACATTTCACCTTAAATTTTTCTCTTACCCATCGTTAAAACCACAATCATTTATCCCATTGAAAAGACGATTTTGCTATTGAAATTTTTTTTCTAATTAAAATAAATCAACCTTTGATAATTTATTATCATCAATTGAGTCGTGTTAAAATTAAATTATCTCAATTAAAAAATTTTAAATATGCAAAATTTTTTTTAATGGGGTAGATAATGGTGGTTTTAACTGCATGGTTATAAGAGAAATTTATGATTAAATGTTATGGGTATAAAAAGAATTTACGAAATATTGTAGATATAAGAAGAATTATGTGCATTTGTTATGGGTATAAAAGGAAGTATACCTAATCCCCTGCTACTCAAGATTGAAACTCGACTATCGCCTGGAAACAAAGTTGCCTTTCCTGATCAGGTTCCTCTCCGAGTTATCCTGTTTTTCTCAGCTACTGTTTATTTATTTATTTTAATACGAGAAATTCAGCGCGACAGTCGCAACATGCATCGGGAATCGCATAATTAAAAAAAATTGAATTTTTAGCCACCGATGGTGTGGATCAGCTGGATGGCATCTTGAACAAATCTAATTGACCTAGATTTGAATCGAAAGGAAGGAGTGTTTATCTCCCATTTATTAAATAGAACTTTATTTTCTATTTGTATTAGAAGTGTGATCTTCGGATGAGTTGTAAATAAAAAATAAAAAATTTAATTTTTATTTATAAGTGTCTAATTAAAGATGCAAGTAACAATCCCATAAAAAAGAAGAAGAAGATGCAAGTAACAATAATTAATGCCACACAATTTTATGTTGGAATCTATAATTATGGCGTATTTATTTAGGTGCCGAGGTGGTCAGCTATATTTAGGAGGTTAATCCTTTTCTTACTGAATGTTTTTTTTAATGGAATGCTGAATGTTTTTTTTAATACTTTTTCTATTACAAATGTTTCCTTAATACTTGGGCTGTCAGTTGAAATTTTAGTTATAAAAATTCGTGTGAAGCTTTTTCGTTTTAAGTTGACCATGGCAATTTTTTAAAAAAGAATTCTATGATGACGGTATCTTATTATTATTTTTCATTATAATTGGTTGTTACAATTTATTAGACTCACTTTTTCACTACAAAGGGACTGCACATTCATGCTGTATTTATTTAGGTGCTGAGGTGGTCAGCTATATTTAGCGGGTTAATCCTTTTTCCATTGAATGTTTCACTAATATTTGGGCTGTGAGTTGAGAACTTGGTTATAGCTTGAATTTGTGTGGAGCTAATTTCTCTTTTAAGTCGACTATGATAATTTTCTAATTCTATGAAAAAATTTTCATAATGTTTTCATTACAATTGGTTATTACAATTTATTAAATTCACTTCATGGGAAATAATCTTTTGCAAATTTTGCTGCATGAGTTGAATAATATCCAAGAAATGTTAAAACCGCTGCATTAGTGCATATGACTATTGCTACCAACCAGTAGAATGGTAGCCACTTCATTTAACTACAAAATATATGTAGTTCGGTAGTCCATTCCCTTTACACCACTTATTAAAAAAAAATCTTCAAAATATTACATCAATTAAAGAGTTCGGTCGTCCACAAATGGACAAAAAAGATACGCGCGTTGACGAACTTTATAGGTTATCTAAGCTTTCAATTGATATGATCACTTTCTAATTTTGATTATCAATACGATGCAAAGAGTGATTAAAATAAATTTGGTTAGTGGACATTTTTGTTTATAATTTTTCAAAATATACTTTATTTTACCATAATTGTTTCTGCAAAGTTTAAAAACTTCCACATTAATTTTATCACGCAATCATTAATTACCAATATTTATTGTGGAGACTCGAACCAATAATCATTCCAAAAAGTCATATATTTATGTACAAATCTAGTACCATCCTAAGAAAAATAAATTCTGTGCCAAAATCGAAATCATTTCAATTAAATATGAACATGTTAAAATTTTCTAATTTATCAAACATTATAGGAAGTATATAACCAAATCCAAATAGTATTTAAATTTCAAAGTGTTCTTCTATACGGACAACCTGTTATATTAGAATTTACAGCACATACTATTTGTATAAATTTTGAGATAAAGCTGGTTTCATATTAAGGTCCATCTAAATTCTAAAGCATGTTTACTTCAAAGAAATTTTTTTTTCTAATGCATGTGTAAAGTACCTAAGTGAAAACGGTGGGTGGAAAATGTAAAATGTGGACAGTTCACTTTTTCATTCTCTGTGACAGAAGGTTAAAAATGGAAGCATCATTTGTCCTGCTATAAATAGCTTTCATTACTATTTATTTTTGAGTCAGTCCAGCGCACGCCACTGGTACAGAAATCCTGGTCGCATGTAGGCGTACAAAATGTGAGAGCTTTTGGGGAGAATTAAGTTACTGCTGAGCTCTGAGATTAGTAGGACATTTGGAACGGTGAAGGAGTGGTATGGGGTTTGGCAATCAGAAATGATGGGATGTTGTATGGTTTTTCATTTTCAATCTATCACTTAATAATTTAATAATTCTGTTTTTTAACTTTACCTCTATAATATAATTATTTTTCTTTTCAACTATCCTATTTATTCCAACTTTTTCTCTATCATTTTATATTCATCATATAATTTTTAAAATATTTTTTTCCACTCTCCACTCAATCTCAAAATTCCATAAAAATTTAACGTAACGTCCCCTAGGTTAAGGCTTTGTTAGCATTTCTAATTCGAATTTGCATCTCCCCATTAACACACACTAATGTGCTTGTTCACATTCATCTCGATCTATTCTTAAACTGAATTTTCAAACTAATCATTATATCAATTTAGTTCTATCCTCAAATAAAAAAAAGGTTACAACGGTGTCATACAAAATAAAAAAAATACTACAACAAAATAGTTTAGAGTACGTTTGTTAAGATATGATTTAACATATTAATTAATTAATTAATCATCTTATTAGTTACTTTCTCTACTATTATGTCTATATTTAAATATTTTTGCATATTTTCATGTAGTTGCCATGTTTATTTTATCTTACTTTCTTTCCTCTTAGTCATAGTCTTATTTTTTACATGTTATCAGGTCACACAACCTTACTTTAAATAGATTGATTTCAAATTTAACTATTACAGAGAACAAAGTACTTAGTGTATTCCACCGGGAATGTAGCCTATAGCTGGATGGCACATTGGCTCTTGTACCAGTTGACCCGGGTTCAAACTAGGAGGGGAAGCCTTTGATTCCTATTTATTGGGGGAGCTTTTGTCTTCCACCTATATTAGGTGTGTGGCCTCCTACAGTTTAGAGTAAAAATCCATTGAGCAAGATAAAAAAAAAAAAAAAAAAACTTTTGGATGAATTATATGTATAACAATAAAAAGTACATAGTGCATTTGATTGGAGTTCAGATTCAACGTGGATACACTTTTTCTTATCAACATAGCTTTGATTCTTAAGGGTTGGTTGGACCCTATAAGGGGAAATTCTTCTGGCGCCTGTCTCTATATTTACATAACTCAAAATAAATACCTTGCTTAAAAGGAACTGACATTCTAACTACTGAAGATATTTTAAAAATCAATATACTTCATTGGGTACCAATGCCACTGAAGATTTTAGTTGGCCACTCTTATGTTGTGGTCTCTCAATTATTAAATTAAAATTTAATCCACTCATTATATTTAAAATTATTTTAATTAAAAAATTAAGTTTTTTGGAAAATCAAATATACTTATGGTTTTCATAAAAAATATGCTCATGATCTCACCTAATAAAAGTGTAACTTCCATATAATAAATTATTGAATTTAGATATTGAAATCAATGACCTAAATCATTTAAAACATAATTCTTATATAAATGAATGACTCTATAACATATTATAACGTTCCAATGCCTATATGGATGAATCTAGGTGTCTTTTATAATTTACATATAATTATTATATTTTTTGTAGGCATTCCCATTCAAGATATTGATTGAAATTATTTTTAATAACATTATAAAACAAATATTATTTAAAAAATGAGTGAATTAGTTTTTGGTTTATCCATCGGCCCAAATGAAGAAAAGACATTGACATCTTTAGTGCCATTTAAGTATGGGACATGCCTAAATGCACATGGGTGCATTTAACTCGGTATACCCGGTGCATTTAACTCATTTTTTTATTTTTTAAATTTTTATATAATTGTTAATCTAAATATATTTAACATGTATATCTATTTTTATGATTTTTGAAAATTTATAGATATTTTTAGATTTTTAAAATCATTGACATTTTTAGTAATTTGTTTTAACTAGTTGTGTATTTGGTAATGAACAAAACATGCCAAGTTAAAATTTTTCAATATAAAACTTTTCACTTTTCATAACTACTCTATTTTTAATTATTTCTTCGCATCTTCTCATATAACTACCTTAATTTCAATCATTTCTGCACAATTATCTATATAATCTATTAATTTTAACTTCATTTTTTTACTCCTCATAATTACTCTAGCATAAAACATTATTTTCTTTTATTTTGACAGTTTTTATACTAAAAAATTTTCATAAACAAGTTTTATCCGTTCCCAAATACATCCAAATGCCAATAATTATAAAAAATTCAAAAAAATCTATAAATCTCTGAAAATAATAAAAATTAATATACATATTTTCTTGATAGAGGATATATGTGTTAAATACATTTAGATTAATATTTGCATAAAAATTTCAAACAAATTTTAAAAATGGATATTTACACCCAAGTGCATAGAATCATGGTCCTTTAAGTATTTACCATTACACATTTTCTCATCTCATTTGACAAGTATATTCCTTGAAAATATTTTATTTACAAATTCCCAGGTATGTAGCATTTTTATTTCATCACTTTTCTCAAAAATTCAAATTCTTCACCTTCTTCTTCTGATCCAAATATATAAACAAGCCAAATGAGCACCGCTTATTTGGTCAAAGTCACGGAAACGGATTTTCGTCTGCGCGATTATGCAGGGTTCGAATCCCATTTTTGCAGGGGTTTCGACCCAAAAAAAAATCTGCAACAGTCCTTGTAGCATGGCGTGTGGTGGCATTCGCGTGGTGTTGTTATTCCTCCCCTATTTGTAGGAGCGTCTGTCACTCTCTCCACAAGGTTGAGATGTTTTAGATATTAGTAAGATAGTTGTTAGGAAAAATTATAAAAATGTCTCGGAGCTTATTTGTAATATTACTTGAGATGATTGTAATATATGTGTACAAATATATATATATATATGTATATATATGAGTTTCACTTTTATGTAACCAAGTTAAATAGAAGTTCATTCATGTAACTCTTTCAAAATCTAAGATTTTTGTTTTTGATGAAATATCCAATCCATTTATTGTATTTAACATCATTTGTTTAATTAGTAGATCAAGTTCAAACCCAATCAAGTATATTTATTCATCACATTTGTTCAAAAATATATATATTCATGTGTAAATTATGAAAAATGTTTAGATCTATTTACACATGAATTAGAATGTAATAATACTTCATGGAATCATTTATTCATATAGAAATGATTTTTAGACAGTTTAGATGTCGAAAATACTACTTTAAAATTTATATTTTAACATTTTTCATAATTTACACATGAATATATATTTTCTAACAAATGTGGCCCATAAACATACTTAATTAGATAAACAAATAATGTTAAATATAATGAATGGATTAGATTTTTCATAAAAGATTAAAATATTAAATTTTGAAGGGGTTACATAAGTCCGCTTATATGTAACCTGGTTACATAGAAGCATAACTTTAAAATTGTTATTTACATCAAACTATTTTACTGCATTGAATTTATACCATAGATGGCCATACATATATCCAATTGAGATGAAAATTAGTATGATAATAGAATACATAATTTTAAATAAAATAGGTGGAGTAGATTATAATTTTATGAACATATGAGGCCCGTTTTGAGATAATTGTAGTACAATGAATTTGCACTAATATTTCTATATATATGTGTGTGTATATATAGAGAGAGACACGCACAAATGGTGAAAACAAAGAAGATAAGAAGCACAAGAATATTCCCTTGGCCGACAAAACCAACAAATTAACAGCTTACGTTTAAATTTTAAATAATTTGTTAAATTAAGCAAAATTTTATTTTAAATCTTTATCCACTATTTCAATACATGTTCTCTTTTTTTTTATAGAAAAATTCTAAATTTCCAAATACGCCAAATTAGAAATATCACCGAATTCCAATGATTACAGCTTATGTAAAAAGAAATTGAGTAGACATGAATTAATCGTAAATAGAGCAGCATATATCTCGCTCAAGCTTTACTTTTGACGTACTATGCTATTCGTATACAATTCAAAAGAACCATTGACTTCAGGGAATTAATTAATTTACTCTTATTTTACTAAAAAATCCATAAGCCACCAACGCCTTGCCCTGGTGGCAAGACATTGAAGCTCTTATGCAGCTGAATGCGTCTTTGGCCTTGCAAGGATGCAAGGGTTTTATTGCAATTTCCTCCATAGGAGGGGTTTTTCCAGTTTCCTCCCCATAGGTGAGAGTTTTACGGATTTTCCCTAAAATGGAGGTATAAAATTTTTTTTCTCAATAATGTAGGGGTTGTGAAAATGTTTGATTGTTATATCAGTTGTAATAGTGTATATATATCAATAAAAAAATAAAAATTCCATGAAAACTCTTAAGGCAAATTTTTTTTAGGAAAATTAAGCTACTCTTTTTTTAACTATTTTTTAGATAATAAAAATATGCGAGGACACAAAACGGGATGTTGTTTTTTTGGATCTCGTTCTCACCCAAAAAGGATATCCTTGCAAAATTGAGTTTTTTCAACTATACCTACCATGTTGGGTTTTAGTTTCAAATATATCAACTATATTTTCAAAATCTTAAATTTATCCATGTTTGTGTTTAATCTTAAATAGGCTCATACAGATGTTAAACGCAAGTAGTTTTTTTTTTTTTAGATATGCAAAATTACCAAAATATCAATAAATTTAAGGTTGGATGGAAAGATTAAACGTCTTAATTTTATTTTCTTTTCATTTCGTTTTATTTTTTTATTATTTTATATTAGGGATGCTTTGAACATCTATAAAAATATAACCAATATTTAACTAGACGATCCTTAATTTATGTAATGGTATGTGATGAAATAGGTATATTTAGGATTAGACGATCCTTAATTTATGTAATGGTATATGATGAAATAGGGATACTTAGGATTAGATGCAAATATAACAGTTATGTTTAAGATTTTTAAAATGTAATAAATATATTTAGGAGTGACATCAAATCGTCGTAAGCATATTTACAACAAGTCCCGGAGAATTTACCCATTGAATAATGGCAAAATGGAATTGCTGTCATGCGATTACCATGCCCCGCACAGTAGGAATCTCCGCGATAAAACTCCGTAACAATTCTGCGTGGCCCCGGAATGGGCAAGCGAGCGTCTCATTTATAATGGACGGATGGGATCTGACGTTCGTGTCGCTGGTAGATCTCGACCGTCCATTTACCACAGAACGTCATATTTCGTAAGGCGACGGAGCAGATGGTGGGGTGTGAGTACATTGCGGCGGACGGAAAAGGAGCAGCCACCCGGATCGAGGAATGAGTGAGAAAGGCAGTCATGTCACGACATGCTCATGTGAGGCACACGTGTATGCAAGCGCGAGTCTGATGCGGGAATTTTCCCTCCACATTCATCGCGCCTGCCACGTCATATATCCGCCGAGATTTTCCCATCTCTTCCTTTCTTCCTCCCATTTCTCGCCGTCCATTTCTCCTCCCCATCACCATCTTTTCATGCTCGTCCTCCGTCGCTGAAAACCACCTCTCACCACCCTTTCC
>JAXCLR010000001.1:47634135-47663038 GCA_035584095.1 Annona squamosa | reverse complement strand
ATAATGGTGGTTTTAATGACATGGGTATGATAGGAATTTAATATGAAATGTTATGAGTATAAAAGAAATTTATGAAATTTTGTGGGTATATTAGGAATTATATGCAATTGTTACAGTATATAAGTGGAATCATCCCAATTTTTTTATAAAAAAAGTTACTCATAAAAATGTTATCAAAAGCGCAGGTAGCATATAAATCGAATTTTATTATTTTTGAAAAAATATATATATTTTTTGAATATTAAACATGAACATTATGGTCATTTTAATCCTGTGATTAAAATTTTGAAAATATAAACGTACACATTGTCAAAAGATTCATAGATTGAATATAGATTTAGATAATAGTTTTATGAAAAAAAATGAATTTGAACCGGTCGGAAATGTGATCCATGCCGTAGATGTATAGACAATGTCAAATTGTCAATGGCTTATATAAAGTGGGGACCACTCGAAATAGGTTTGGATTAAATATGGTTATGGAAGGCACAAAGGGAGGCGCATGCGATTGCTTGCAGAGACGCGCGCCGAAATCGCGTAAAAAGTCTCCACTTCTGGACGCTCTTGGACGAGATTGGTTGCCCATCACTTGCGTTCTGTCCCGCCTCCCAACTATATATATTATATAAGGTGCGATCATACGACCGGGCGAATCCGGTTCGACTGCTCCCCCCGGTTCGACCGACAGTTCGCCGGTTCCAACGGTTTTATATAATTAAACCGAACCGTGTGGAAATGAACCGGTAACTAGACCGGTTCACGGTCGGCCGGTCCGGTCCGGTTCTAATAACATCTGCTTATATTTTTTAACTAGTCAATCTTGACAAAAAAAAAAAAAAATCTAAACTAACTACACGGAACGCTATCCCCTGCACTCACTTGGCTTTAGTGCACTTATCTTCTATTCACTCAGGTACATTAAACCCATTTTAACTCTTTTTTTATTTTTTTTGAAATTTTTTTATGCAAGTGTTAGTCTAAGTATATTTAACAAATGTATCAATTTTTACCCTTTTTAAAATATTTTAGAAATTTATTTTTTATTTTTGAAAATCAGTCGCATTTTAGGTAATCTAAAATTACCTAAAATGTCACTGATTTTCAAAAATAAATAATAAATATCTAAAATACTCCACAAATGGTAAAAATTGATATATATGTTAAATATACTTAGATTAACGCTTGTATTCAAAAAATTTAAAAGAACCGAGTGGGTGCACTAAAGCTAAGTGCACCCAATTGCAGGGAATCACGTACCTGATTGCATTAATTTATATCTTAAAAAAATGCACCCAATTTGTGAACAGTAGTAAGCAACATTTCTTATGACCGGAGACAACTGCTGCGCTCCGAGAAGGTGTTAATAGTCACAGTTAACTTATTAACCCGTTCATCCAACCTATCTAGAATTGAGTCTGGGTTGAGATTTTTTAATAAATAAGTTATGATCCACCAACCCGTTCAATCGTTTAATTAAATAAATGAATTATGATTAAGATTTTATAACCCGTCAACTCATTTAGTAACTCATTTAGCCAGTTCAATTCATTTAACTCCATTAAAGTCTTATATATAAACCTTATATATATATGTGTGTGCAAACTCTTTGGTTATTTTCTCCCGTCAAGTTTTTTTTGCCACCTAATTTCATTTTCCGGCTGTTATCTTAATTTAATTTTTCCGTTGTCATCATATTTCAATTGTCCCTATGCCAAAAATGCTCTCTCATATCTCTTTTCTAGATCATCATTTACCGAAGTCTAAGATTTCAGGTTTTCTGTTATACAACCTATTAGCAACTCGCCAACTTATTTATTAAATGAGTTAGAATTGAAGTTTTTTAAATTGGTTAATAAATAAATTAGGATTGCGATACTTTAAATGAGTTAGGACTATAATTAGGCTTCAACCCTATCCAACATAATCCATTAACATCCTATTGTGTCAAAGTAATAAACGAGGAAAGTTAAAAGGTAAGAAAAACTTTGCCCCAATGGCCCACCATAGGTGAAATACAAATAGGCTACAATAGCCTACTGGATCCGTCAAGAAAATTTGTTGAATGACAAATAGGCTACAATAGTCATAATGGGGCTCTTTCCTTGATTGTTGGCTCTCTTCGGAAGGGTAACTTCATTACCGTGCAGCTCGATTATTTGAGGCATTGTCATTGACTACGATGGTTACGAAAACAGAGTCACTTTGATTCTCATACAGTGATGCTCACTTTTCCATTTTTCTATGTGGGAAAAAAATAAAAGAGGGAAATTGAAATTTGAGGAAAAAATTACCCAAAATGGCACACCACTGGTGAAATTAAGCAAGTAGTCTACCAATGAATGCAGAAAATTTCGTAAATGACAGAGAATGTCTAGGCAAGGGATTAAAAGAAATATTACATTTATACAAAAATGTGAAGAAACAACTGAAAAGTATGATAACGAGGTAATATGATTAAGGAGGCGCGATAGCATCAGTGTTGTTAGAACCAGACTAGACCAGCCGGTCCGACCGGTCTAACCGGGAACCGGTCCTATGCCCGGTTCGTTTACCTACGGTTTGGTTTAATTGCATTAAACCGCTCGAACCGGACAATGCGGTTCGACCGTATGCGACCGGTTCGTCGATTCTGCGAATGTAAAAAAAAAAAACATCGTCTGTCGTCTGTTCGTCGTCGACCACCACGAGAAGTCCCAACGGCAACTTCCTGCTGCGATGCTGCCCCCGGCGTCTTCATCTCTTCCGATCGGCATTCGGCGACAAGCAGCGTACTCCCTTCCATTTCCGGCAACTGGCAGAGTAGCAATGTCCAATTTGCGTCGGCGACCAGTGGAGCCACAATTTCTCCATTTCCGGCGACGAGCAACGATTTCCTTTCCATTTCCGGCGACCAGCAGAGCAAGGACGTCCAATTGACCATGAGAAGCCCCAAATCGACAAGAGAAGCCCCAATCGGTGACCTCCTGCTGCGGTGCTACCCTAGCTCACAACGTCTAGGCGTCTTCATCTCGTCCGATTGGCATTCGGCGACAGCAAAGCAACGACCTCTCCATTTCCGGCGACAAGCGCGCGACCTCCTTTCCATTTCCGGCAACCATCAGAGTAGCAACGCCTGATGGGCATTCGGCGACCAGTAGAGCCACGATCCCTCCATTTCCGGCGATGAGCAACAACGTCCTTTCCATTTCCGGCGACAAGCACAGCAACGACGTCCATCAGAGCTGTGCCATCTCCATTTTCTGCGACTACACTAGGGCATTCTGGTCTAGGCGAATATGAAGGGCAATATCTGCCTGAACGATCTTTACCGAGAGTCCGAGACCCGTCAAAAATATTTTTTTTTTGTTTTTTTTTTGAAATTTTTTTTATAAACATGTTAATATAGTTATATTTAATTTATAAACTATAAACCAAGTTTTACCATTTTTGGATATATATATTTATTTTAGATTTTTAAATACATACCCTATGTATTTAAAAATCCAAAATAAATATATATATCCAAAAATGATAAAACTTGGTTATAGATTAAATATAACTAGATTTGTATGTTTATAAAAATATTTTTCAAAAAAATAAAAAAAAATTATTTTTTGACGGGTTTGAAAGAATCAATGCTCGGATATCTATTGTTTACATTAAGTAAAGCCTACTACATGTTAAATATGGAATACTAGCTAATAGGTTAGATATACTAAGAAATGCATGTTTATAGATTTTTTAAATCTTGCTATTAATTTTTTCTGCAGGTCGGGACATGATTTAACATATATATTTAGGATTTATAAAAATATAATTTTATCAATATATTTATTTAAAATTTAAAATTAGTTTAATATTTATGACATCATAAATATGTCATGCTGACGTCACCGGTTCAAACCGGTTTGTTTAACCGGTCGAACCGGTTCGAACCAGACCAGTTCATTTTCCGGTTCAATCACCGGTTCGGTTCTGACAACATTGATTTGAAGTCAAACATGCCGCATCACAAAACTCCTTGAGAAGTTACAATGTGATCAATCTTGCACAAAAATACGACAATTCTGGGAATTACGAAACAACCATCATGATCGAAAGATCCTATTCAAAGTAAAATTACATAAACACCCGTCCTTATGATTATTTTATAAATTACAATAAGTACAAAAATTTGCACTTGCAAAAACATGAACAAATAAAAAGGTTAGGCATTGGCAAAGTGAAAATACAAAATCAAACACATACACCCATCATGGATAAGTGTAACAGCCCATAACCAAACGACACATTAAAATGGGGATAGAGTTCCCAGTAGTTTATAAGTGGATCTAAGGTTAAACATAGTGCATATGTTTTAAAATTGTACAACTAAGCTACTAAATTAGAGGAATAAGAGGAGTGATCCCATGCATCCGGCCATGGGATCCGCCCAAAAATATATTTTTCATTTTTTATAAATATGTAAAGCTATGGATATTTAACACATAAACTACTTTTTACTATTTTTGGATCCTTTTAAGTACTTTTTATTTTTAAGCACAGTAACATTTTCGTAATTTTATGACTCAGAAATTACAAAAAATGACACTGTATTTAAAAATAAAAAATAATAAAAATACTTAAAAGCATCCAAAAATGGTAAAAAAATTTGATTTATAAGTTAAACACACTCAACTCTACATGTTTATAAAAAAAAATTTAAAAATAAAAAATTGGGTCCCACGACAAGACACGGGGGATCTCATGGGATCACACTCTAGGAATAATATCAAACAATGAGGCCCATAGCCCATTAACCTAAGATCATTTTTTTGGATCTATATGTTACAAATGGTATAAGAGTGAAGCCCCCTTCAGTAGGTGCAGTTTATACAGTAGAATTTATCTAGTAAGTAAGGTTTGTACGTGAAAGTCTAGAGTTATAGTTTGAGGACAAATTAGGAGGAAGTCGATGGCCTTATTATAACCCAAAACTGAATACCTCATTGAGTGCGCCTAAGACTAATCATAGTGTGATGCATTTTAAAATTATATGGTCGAACTGACATGTTAGTGCAGAAAATATTACATTATGAAGCCCATAGCTAATATGCCTAGAATCACTTTTTTAGGTTTATATGTTACATATGGTATTAAAGCCAAACTTCCTCTAGTAGCTATGGTTTGGAGAGTAGAATTTATCCTGTAAGCTAGGGCTATAAATAGAAACTTAGAGTTATGGTTCGAGGTTAAACTAAGTAAAAGTTGGTAGGCTTACAAAAGCCTAGAATCAAATCTCATATTAAAATGAGGACAGCGTTCCTAGCAGTTTATAAGTAAGTCTAAAACTAAACATAGTGTAATGCATTTTAAAACTATGTAGTTGAGCTACCAGACCGAAGTGAATAATATCACATTATGAAGCTCACAATCAAGAGTCCAGAATTACTTTTCCAGGTCTATATGTTATAATAAAATTTAATTCAATGATGGTATCCAAAATCTTGACAATACTTTCTAAGATCTTGCTAATACTTTTCTTTCATAAGCATGCCATGAATATGTAATCACATTCAACCAAGATTAACTCATGCCATTAGTGATTAATCATAAACCCCTTGTTGAAGAAGCGTACTTGGTGTGAGCAAGTGGGCTCCACTATCATTACATGGTGAAGATCACTTTTGAGCAAAGAAGCAAATTTTTATCAGAAGTCCAAGGTCACAAAGAGGACAAAGATGTGATTTTATAAAAGAGATACAAGCCAAGATAACACAAGTATAAAAAAGTGCACATGTCCACAGATTATTGACAGCTGAGATTAAAAAATCCGGATTGTCAAAGCTTGGCATGACACACTCCTATATCCAAATCAAAGACCCAAGTTGGTGCGCGAACAGAATAGACTCTCATAGATTCAGCCGAGCTACTGTTGTTCCATAATTACTTGATTTAATTTAAAAAGGAGAATCGACAGCTATTTTTTGGTCATCCAATTGAAGCAACAGCTGGACGATGAAGATTAAGTAACAACAGGCGAAACGATCTATATGGTGGTCTATCACTTGACATTCAAGTGGTCATCCGTGATAATCACAAGGAGTATATGCGACTGCTAGTCCTCTCCAGCATTGGCATTTCAACCCTGATGAGTTGTGCTTGCCTCTGTAACCAGAGATGGTGCTCAATGTGTCAATGGAACCGAGTGCACTTTAAAAAAATCATGGCAGCAGCAGGTGTGGCCACGACGAATTAGTGGTATCCAGTAAGCATGGGTGGATGCGAAGCTGGCAGTAGAACATGATAAGAAAATTGACAAAGCTGCAGAGAGTGGCAATCATTAGTTGAATCACTACATCACGAAGATGAATTGCTTCTGCCTTGAAGAAGACATCGAAGAGGAAAACCCCCTCCATCCATTCTCTAGATTTTTCACGTTGAAAATTTCCAAAAAAAAGAGAATTGATTACTGATGCAGCACCAAGGAGAAGCTAAGTCCAAGCTTGTGAAATAATAGTAACAACATTCACAATTATTTGTACACCTGCCGGCAGCAATAACAAAAAAAACATATGGCCAAAGTGTTTGATCTGGAGATAGAACTTATTGAAAATGGTAGCAGCACCAAGACCAGGGAGAATGTTGATCTAAGCTGAGAACTGCTAGACAGTGACAGGTCTGTTGAAGGAGAAGCAACGATGGTTGATGACGCATGGTGCAAGGGCATCGTGGCTGCTAACAACAGAGTTGTTCAAAAGATAATGACTAAGGCATGTAAGCAAGTTGCTTGAGATGCTGAATAGTGTGAACTTAACTATCGTAAATTGTAAATTAAGAATTGAGTTTTGATAATTAACAACCAATTTAAAATCGAGCCAATCTTAAAAAATTGCAATCCAAGTTGACTCCAAAATCGAGCCAATCTTAAGAATTTGCTACTAATGAGTATTGAGTTTGTGTATAGAACTTAGAAATTTCAACTGAAGTTGCACAATTAAGTTGACTCCAAAGTGCCTTGGGTTAAGTTGCCATCGAGGTTGACTTCATAATCGACTTTAGATGAAATTTTAGGAAAATAGAAAGTTTTAATGAAGAGTTTTACTAGAGATGCAACTTGGGAAAGGTACTTATGGGTCAACCTATCTGATACCTTAAATTGGGTAGGGTAAGTTCTTATTTTTACACTCACAGGGCAGATAGGTTACGACTAAAAAAATACCCAATATCCAATTTAATTAAGGTAGAGTAGATTCCAAGGTTTGAGAAAACAAAACCAACACAAATTATTAATATATCTTCAATATAAATTTTATAAAATATTTTTGATAGTGAAAGACAAATATATTCTTTAAATGCATACATATAATTGTTTAATTTATCAATTATTTTAGTAAATTTAATGAATCTATTTTGAAATTACATTCCTATCATCTTAATTTTAGGTTTTTAAATTAAAATTTTAATAAAATTATAAATTTCAAATATTGCATAAAGATTATTTTAAAAAACCAATTTGAAATCGAGTCGATCTTAAAAAATAAGATAATGTATGTTTAGAACTGACTTAACCTAAAATAAGATATGACAGGAGTTTTAGCATAAGGAAAGGATATGGTCGACCCTGAATTGAACTTACTCGACACAAGTCAACTTTGGTTGCGACTTGGGTGAAATTAATATTGAAGTCAACTTTAGTTGTGACTTGGAGTCCATCAAGCCACCAAAAATCTCTCTAATTGCGAAGTGCTATTTAAAGTCTTATCCCAAGTCAATTCTGCATGCAACTTGAGTAAAGACAAATACAAAGTCAACCCTGAGCACGTGATTTGGAAGAACAAGCAAAAATTTGAAGATTTTATCTTGAATTTAAGATATGAAGTTGCACCCAAGTCAACTCTGCATGCGACTTGGAAGAACAAGTGAAGATTTGAAGATTTTATCTTAATTTGATATATGAAGTTGTACCCTAAGTTGACTCTACTTATAACTTGGGTGAAGCTCAATACGAAGTTAACCCCAGAATAAGACTTGAATGGAGGAAAAGATTTAGAAGAAAGATCTAAGGATTTGAAATCCCAATATATTATGAAGTTGCATCTCAAGTTGATTTCACATGAAACTTGGGTAAAGTCATAGATCTCAACTCGACTTCATGTGAAACTTGAAGACCAAGGCTTGAAGGAATTTTTTATAAAAGTATATAGAGTACTGAAGTTGATACCAAAGTCAACTCCAACAATAACTTGGGTGAAGTAACCAGCCAAGTTAACTTTAGTAACAACTTCAATCATAATAGTCATAAAATTTTTAAACGTTAGTACATTAAATGCATGTCACTTACCACCTGACATTCAAAATTCATTCAAATTTATTGAAGAGACATCAAATGGAGTAATGAACTTAGCTAAGACATTCATTAAGCTCTCACCTTACTAGCTTAAGCATTTAAAGATCCACTTAATAGATTTCAAGGCTAGTTTCTCAAGTTCATTGAAGAAAGCTTCAAGATCACACTCTCTCTACATTGTTCAAAGCTTGCTATTGTACTTCATTGTTTCTCCACAAATTTGTAACTTGTAAGTTCTCTTTTATTTCAAATCTTTTGTTGTAATTGATACATGATTTGGTGTTAGAGACCAAAGTCAAGGTAAGATACAAGTAGTGTTCGGTTGGAGTAGAATTCATTGACTACATGTGTAATTGTTGTAAAGGCCTCTTAGAACTAGAATCTAGAAAAGAGCTTAGGCTCCAAGTTTTATTATTAATAAGATACTAAATTAAAGACAAAAGGGGTATGTGTTTAAAAGAGTGGAATAGAGGTGTTACTCGAACCACTATAATTCATTGTGTTCTCTTATGTGTTTGCCTTGATTTGCTTATTCTCTTGTACTAGATTTATTTGTTCATTTAAGGGAACTTGATTAAACTAGGGTTAAGTGTTGATTAGCTAAGAAATTTTGAGAACCTAATTTGCTCATCCCTTCTTAGATTAAGCTAACAACTCGGGACCAACAAATAAGACTTGAAAATTTCTACATGCTGCCTTGTGTCTTGATGGATGCCTAGATTGATGGACAAATTGCATCCATGGCTTACATATTATGCTCTAGCTAGCAAGGCAGTGAGCGATCTCCAAGCTTGAAACAAACAGCGGCATATATGTGGCCACATCCTTGTCGTTCAAATCTTCTTGTAAAATAAAGGCAAAAGCACACTGCAGGCACACTCCAAAAAATATACATAAGAAGTTAACATGTGGAAACCATATAGCTCAAAAGCAAAATCGCCCTTAAAGCCAAAATACATGTAGAATTACATCTCTTAACTACAAAGTTGCATGTTATTTTCTTGAAGCCCAAGTTATATATAACCATGAAACTGCCTCAAATAACCACAAAACTGCTTAGTTGGAGTCTAAGCAACACAAATAATTGCAAAACTGTCATCCAAAAATCTATAAATAGAGCCCTTGGGCATCCATTCTTAACATAACAAGCCCCCTGAGCTCTCAAACCCCCTCAAAAGCCTTTCTTTAGCTCCCCCTCTCTACCTTAGAGACCTTTCACTCCAAAAATTCCTAAAGTATAAAAAAGAATCCATGTCCCTTAAAAAATATTTTCCATCTTTCTAGCTGGGATTCAAAAGTAGAAAATTTAACCTTACCCATATGGAAAATACCTGAGTGACAGATGTTTTAAAATTAAGGATTAAGTGTTTCCTCTTTATTTCCTAAGAAATTTATTTCATTTTTTCCAATCCAAATCTTTATGTTCAAATAAAGCCACTCTGACAAGTGATTGTGTTATTGGATTGAAATCCTCAATCCCAACTTAGTTGCCATGATCTGAATAATCAAATCACAATGGATCTACATGATAGGTCATATTCTTCCTTTAGAAAGAAGTTCCTATACTAAAACTAATGTTGGCACTTTGCCCTCACATGAGGGATACAAACATATAATATTCAAAAGAGAGTAAAGTTATCTTACATTAAGAAGCTATAGAAATTTTTTTTTTAAGTCGAAATTAGGAACATGCAGGATCTATTGTAATTTGTACATGAATAAATTTTACATACTCACATGTAGAAACCAGGTGGGTAATTCCAACCTATGTTTTTCCATTTTGGCCTAACACTCCAGTTGTGCTCATAACCCCATTTGGGCCCACTTCAACTTATTGGGCCCGAAATATTTGCTTTGGCCCAGTCTACCCCATATGAAGTCATTTAGTCCAAAACATTTCTTAGGCCCAATTTGGCCCGTTTTAGGCCCACTTGAGCCCAGAACTTTTAAAGTAGCCCATTGAGCCTATAACTTTCTAGTTGGATCCAAAACTTCCCAATGAACTCATTTTGACCCAAAATACTCCAATTAAGCCCCCATTTGAGCCTAGAATTTTTCATTTGATCTAGAGGTTTCTAGTAGACCCATTTGGGCCCAAAACCCTCAAAGGGGGTCCAATGGGCCCAAGACATCTCAATTGGCCCAAATGCATTTTATAATTTAGTTAAACTCAGTTCATAGTAAAACCACCTAATTTTCAAATTCAGAGACTATATGCAGAATTTGCTGGCTTGTTATGTAAATCTAGAAGTTATGTATACAATGTAAATTAAATAAAAAAAACTTCATAGTTTACACAATAAATTACGACTCTCGCATTCTAAATTTACATAGCAAACCATTGTATCTGTCATTCAGCTTTTGGATTTACACAAAAATTTGGTACATTGTATACGTAACTTCTAGATTTACATAATTAATGTAAATAAAAAAGTTAAGTGCACACATAACTTACTGTATAAGGTCACTAGTGTAGTTAATGTGTCACTCGTTAACTCCAAATGAGTCATCGTTGGTCGACTGACTAAGAATAAATTCACCCCAAGTCATGACCTATGGTGACATGTATTTGCTCATTTTCTGAGTCAATATGTAATCTATTCATTTTTATTAGTCATGTCATGTGGTCCATACACTTAAAATTTGTAGAAAAATTTTCTACACATTTTATCATCGTTTCAGTACAATAATAATTTTGAGTAAATGAATTATTGTATTTAACTCTTTTAATAAAGAATTTCATTGTTAAAAATGTAAAATCAGAATATCGAATATAATACAAAATACTTTCGTGATATTCTTTTTAGACTCGGTTGAGAGAATTAGATGCTTTAAAATTCATGGGGGGATTAATTAAGCATTTATTTTTTAAAACTATGCAATAAAATGATATGAATCAAACCTAACCCAAAAAGAGGCTAAAACACTTGCATAAGAATATCAATGCTCATTCTTCTTATTGGATACATACTTAGGATAAAACTAATAAGATCTCTGACAATTTTATACATCACTTTCGTTAAACATGAAACTAATAAGATCTCTAGCACACAGCATTGTCATCCTAAATTTAACCAAGTCTAATTACAATCATTCATATCCATCGATCAGTTTACATAATTGTTAAAGTAAGCATGACCATTAGTTATATCATTGTTAAACTATATAAAAAATATCACATAATTTATTTCACTGCTAAATGTTATCATTTGGTTTCAAACTCGTTGTATATTTCCTTTGAAAATTATGAGATTCAAAGTTAAAAAGATTTTCATAAGCCACATTACCATTGATTAAGGGTTTAATTCAAGATTGCCTTAACCTCAACCATAACTCTAATCTTATTTATGTAACTTAAATTCTATCCCTAACCCCTATGTATAAAATCTAATTCCTAGTGCTATGTGTAAAAATCAAGCACGAGTTGGAATTCATGTTGTGCTCTAATTGAGCTATGAAAAAAGACAAATGATACAAACAATTAGGTAGTGCATAGTGCATTATGCCTTATGCATGCATGCACTTGTTCTTTCTGTTCGCAAAAATTGCAATGGCTCTAATATTATTGGCTTCACTTCCTCTACTTTTGCTTGCTTTGGTAGCCAAAACTTACTCAGAAAGTTTCTATTCCACCCGTCCACTTTGTGTCATAGTTGCATTTTATCTCTCTTCCCTAATTCGCTTCCTACTAATCTAAAGTACCTCCCACAACAGGAGCCTATGACATATTTTATGAAAATTGATGAATTGCCATCTTCGATGGAAAAATATGACGATAAAAGATCGAGAAGACTAGGGTGCAAATAGGGTTAATCCCAACCTAAGCTCACATTAACCCGAACCAATTTACAAGAGGGTTAGATGGGAATTTCATAAATCAATTTTTGAAAGTCAGGTTGATTTGGTTAGGAAGTCGGTCAATCCAACTTGACATATACCTACCTTTCTATTCTATTATATTTCATAATACCCCTCCTTCCCCATTTGATTTTACCTGCCCCTCTAGCCTTATTCTTCCCCACTCGATTTCCAATTTCTTTCGTTGTTATCTTCTTCCTCCTTCCTTTCTTCCCTCCCTCCCTCTCAGCTCCAGCACAACCTTCTCAGTTCTCTCCTCTCTCCCTTCCTCTTGTTAGCTGACATGGCTAGTCTCCTTTAGTCCCTCTCCTGTTTCCCTCTTCCTTTCTCCCTACCTCTTGCCTTTTTCCGCTACTACCATGCCCAATTGCCCTGCACAACTTGTGTCACTCGATCCCTCCTTTGCTTTCCTCTTCCTCCCTCCTCTATTTTCTCCTTCTTCCTTCCTTCCTCTCGCTTTAGTCGCTGCCCTAAATGTCATTTTACCTATGTTCTACCTTTGCTGCCCCTACTACCTTACACAATGTTGTCCATCTTGTGCCCCTATTTTGTAGCTTAATAAGGCATATTTTTTTTAAATTTCAAAGTATAGATCATTTTTAAATATTTTGATTATATAATAGTGTTGTTGTCTATTGATTATTTATGTCTGTTTATTTGCTAAATTGATGTGTTAAAATAGTGAATTTTTATGCATTAATCAATCTGGAAGATGATGATGTTATTGAGGTTCATGCTAACACATTGTCACTATTTTTGGTATTCTAGAAAATTATGTTGACAAGTTAGTCGATCTATCATTAGCTAGACTTTTGAACTAATTACCTATATGCCTATTGATCAACTATCATATATGATTCAAACATATATAGTTCTAGAAAATTATGTGTATTGATTATTTATGTCTATTCATTCTAGAAAATTATATCAACAAGTTAACTTGACTATCATCATGGATACATATATGATTCAAACTTTGAATCATAAATATTTCAATAATTTAACCAGAATCAAACTAATTTCTATATGGTTAAAATATGATTGGGTTAATATGTGAAAAATAAGGTTAAAAGTAAGGTTGAATTAAGATTTTACAATGTGCATAAGGTTGAGATCCTGACCTAATTTACATCCCTAGAGAAGGCAAGTATGGACAACGATCACTATGAATAGCTGGTTTGAAATTATGGTAGAGATGATTAGTATTTGAATCTAGTGGTCGGAGATGCGAGAGACACTAATAAGAGTAAGTCATCAATGACGGAATCGTTAGTGAGGGGAGAAGTGACAACCGTGTTAAGAGCAATAGCGTTGAAAAGGTAGGTTTAGGTTACGACTAGGAACAGGGGACGGGAACGGTGGAAATAATTCTATGATATAAAATATAATATTTCAAATCATCAATTTGAGTTCAAGTTTACCTTAGCTCGTTACGAAACTTATTTTGTAAATTGATCCAGGTTTAGACATACCTTTTTTTTTTTTCGAAAGGAGACATGTCTGTTTAGCTACCTCACATTCAAAAAAAGATTTTCAGCTAGCATTTTAGTTGCAAAATTATCACTTTCTACTGCAGCTAAAACTCATAAATGCTAAAGTCAAAAACATAAAAAAAAAAAAAAAAAAAAAAAAGAAAACTGATACACGCTACTATCTTTTTTCAAGCAAATTTAGGTTGATGAACTTTTCGTATCAAATGCAACCAAATAATATTTATTTGTTGCTAAAAATTCTATTATTACTAGTGTCTAAATGTAAATGCATGGTTGTAATACAATTGGTCAGCATCGGTCTGAAGGCTAGAGAAGGCATCGTGACGAGGCCAGAGTAATGAGTCCCCACGAAGTATCTCTCCAATGTTAAGGACTTGTGTCACACCATACTTGGCAAAAGTACCTAAAACCTAAAAGCATCTTGCGAGACCTGAATATATAATCTCAAGGTAAGGCATGCGTATGAAGAAAAATCACTTGGCCTGCAGGAAGACAGCGTATGTAGAACAGGCGGGCAACACAAGTTGCTACATAGCCATGAACTTGAATTTTGGCTGCAAATCGATCATTAGGTAGACCATTAGAAAGCATGGTGATGATAGCATTCTACCAAACCATCTGACGATTCAAGCGAAATCCACTTTTCTCTTTATAAAAATCACTTGGAAGCTTGTATCAAATCTGGTCTTGCAACGATGATCACACTGGCCAAGAAACAGTTGAAGGGCTTATGGGAAGAACCGCACAAGGCCAAGGATAGGGCGATGAAGGGGTTCCAACACTAAACGATCCTGGATTATACTTCTCTTTTGTACTGCTCTCACCACCTTATCTGGGAGCATTAACCGTAACTATGTGCTGTTCATTTAACTCTTTCACCATACTCATATACGTCCCTTAGAAGATAATTGATGCCTGATGTTTTCTATCCTGAGCAAGTTGCATTAAATATTACTTTTTATTTCATATAATAAAAAAAGCTTGCTGCAACTGAGTAAGTGGCACTACGCTTACGCTAGATGCAGCCAAATACATTTACATAGCCATATCAATGTTTTGTGCAACAAAAAAAACTAACCGCTTTTAACGACATTTACTATAATGCCCAAGTAGGAACTCGTAATCTTACTGGTGCGTCTAGACAACAGAATAGAAGGTTTAGAAAGAAGAAAAAAATGATGTAATAGAATAGAAAATGATTAGGAATAATTTTATAAATAATAAAGTAGTCCAGGAAATAAGAGAGAGAAATAAAGAAATTCACCTGAAAATCCTTTAACGTAAAAAAAATTATAAGCAAAGTAGGAAAATGTTCAAAATAACAAAAAATGACAAAAATAAAGAAGTCTCAAAAAAGAAAATCTTGAAACCTATTACACCTAAATAACAGGAAATCCTTTTTTGAATTTTTTTCTACCAAATTTCAATAACATTTAAACTTGATAATATTTCATCAAAAAAAAAACTTGATAATAAATAAAATGTTAATTAGTATGCCAAAAGTTTTAACAAGGCTTAATTTAGAGATACAAAAAACTTGGTAACTAAAAAAAAATTTTATTAGTATATCAAAAGGATAATCTGTGGCAGTGATATATGATATACACGACTCCTATTGTTGATCTCTTCTTATGAAAGTTTTTAACAACCCCTACCAGAGCAGATTTTTTAGTCTTACTTTTCAATATCAAACTTTATTGTTAATATTTTAATACTTAAGAAAACTAGTTAGACTCTGATACCACTTTGTTGTTAATAAGATTTTTCAATAAATTACATTTATGCCTATGTGTCGAATTTAATCAATATACCAAAATACCATAAGTGGATACCTTGGTGGGCTATAATCAATTTTAAAATAACCGCTAAGGTGTCCAATTAAGGTATTTTTAGCCCATTAACTAAATTCATGTTAATAAATATAATAAGTAGTTTAGATTTATCGGAAAATATTTTTTTTTAAACCTAAAAGATTGACAATTGCCAATCGCATAATTGCATGTAGTTTAAAAATTCATAGGCATATTTACAATAAGTTTAAAATTGCAGGCACTGATACAATTTCCGTAAAAAATTCACAGGCATGAGATACATAACTCGAATTCTTTTATTGCTAATAGGAAACTAATCGCCCCAGGAACCTATTTCAGTTGCCACATATCTTTTCATGTTGGAAAGAAGGTCTGATAATTATTTCAATTCAATTGAGTTTTCGCAACAATTTTTTAATTAATGACATTAGAATATTTCCGTTACAATAAAAAATCTAATTTGGAAAGATGTAAAAGTAAAAGTGGGAAAGTGAAAATAGAAAATTTTTTTTAAAGTAAAGCATGATGTGATACAATAGAGGTAATAATTAAGAGTAAAGACAATAATTTAAATATATGAGATAACTATATAGAAAGAGGTTAAAAATTGAAATGTAACCATAATAATAGAAAAATAGGGTAATTAGTTAAAAATTCAAACCATATCTATAGTTAGAGAGAGGCTATTTCAAAGTAATCATGGGTCTCAAATGGTATAGATAACTAAGGAGACGTTTGGGAAGATGAAGTTATGGGAAATATGGTATTTTGTGGGAGTAGAAAATGAAATATTTTATAACTTATGTGACTGATATGAAATATTAGGGGTGAAGTTGGAATAAATAGGTTGGTTGAAAGGTAGTTGATAGGGAAAATGATTAGAATATAGAAGTAAAAGTGAAAAAATATAACGATTGATTAATTAATGAGGTGCTTTGAAATCCGTGCCCTTACCATTTTCCTCCTATGTTTCCCACAACCAATTAAAAAATGTCTCCTAAGATGAGAATATAATGGTCCATTGGAAAATGAAAAAATAATATTGGAAATGTAAAATATATATATTGAAAATTTAAAATTTATATTAAAATTTTTTAATTGTTTTGGGAATAGAAATTCTACCTCATTTATATTCCATTTAAGCTTCTTGAATACCTTGGAACGATAAAGAGGAGGAAATTATTTATTTATTTATTTATTTTTAGCGCGCATGTATACGGTTCGTTGTGTATATGCATGAATGCAAACCCGTGATAGTTGAATGACTTACAGCTGAAGCAGTTGAGAATTGGGGACATGAGTTTGTGATCCAGCCGCTCATATAGAAAAAATATAACTTTTGGACGAAAATCTTTTATATAAAAAGTTTTTAAAATGGAAAAAAAATGATATGACATGACATGAGTAATGATAATGAGTAAAGAGAATAAAGTTAAAATAAATATATTTTTTATGAATAAAATATGTTAATTATATAAAAATAATTGAAAAGTAAGATAGTTGTATTGGAAGTTGTGAAGAAATAATTAAAAAAAGGATAATTATGGAGAGCAACAAAAAGTTTTAATGTGAGTGTAAACAAACACACTACAATTAGGGTATGTTTGGTAAAAGGTAAAAAAAAAAAAATTTGTAAAAATTAGGGATGTGATGGCATATAATGATGATAATAATTATGAGTAATAAAAATAATGATAAAATAAATAGAATAATTATATAAAAAAATGTGAAAATGAGCAAAGTAGAACAATTAAGTGGCTAAGATCACAAATCATATAAAACATGTGTAGAATGAAATATAAAAATGTCTTTGACTACGTGCTTAACCAACCCTTATTTTGGGGTTGTTTTATCAAAGATTTTTACAAATACGGCTACAAAGTTTAACTAATATTGCATTTATATTATTAAGTTTGCCAAAATTATAAATATGCTCATAAGGTTTGTATGAAATTGTTAAGGTGTCCTTTTTGCTAGAATGTCATTAGACCTTTCGGTAAAATGACGATAATGTCATCTAAGTAAGTGATAGACTTGCAATTTTTGAAAATATTGTAAATATATTTGTGTAAAAATCTAAA
Organism: Annona squamosa; assembly: GCA_035584095.1. Lineage (NCBI taxonomy): Eukaryota > Viridiplantae > Streptophyta > Magnoliopsida > Magnoliales > Annonaceae > Annona > Annona squamosa. Next base: position 47,645,487 of record JAXCLR010000001.1, on the reverse strand, counting down.
ATAATAATATATCCAAAAATATGTAAAATAATAAAATAGCAAATATGCTCAATATTTAAAAATTTGCAAGTTTATCACTTGGTTTAAAGTGTATTATTATCATTTTACAAAAAGGTCTAACGGTGTTCTGGCGGAAGGAACATACTTATAATCTCATGCATATCTTATGAAGTATATTTACAATTTTGATAAATTTAGGAATGCGATGCAATAATGATCAAACTTCGTAACCATATTTGTTAAAATCCTTTTTTATGATTGCATGGCAAGCACATATATCCAACTTGCTGTGATGGGCTGTGAAGGATTTCATTACACACTCCGCATGAGACAAGAAAACAACTACTCTGCAAGTAGCTAACATGAATTTTTGTATTTCTTACTTTTGTCCTCGCACAAGAATTCTTGTCGGCAAATTTTCTGCCCGTGAAGTTTGATTCTTAAGATTTTATAAAATGTTTAAAATGCCCTTTACATATTTGCTTTTTAAATTCTAAAATTTATCATTGTATATGCATCATATTATTTACTATCAGAGCACCAATTTAAATATCTCACTACTAATTAATAATTTGCATATTTTCGTATTTACTCATATAATATTTTTAACTAAAATTTTTATTTAAAAGTATTTTCATGAAACTTATGCAAATATGATATTAAACTCAAAAATTTTATTCAATTAATTTGGCTATATTAAGCAACAAAAATAGCAACAAGTATAAATATGCTAATGAGAAATCAAAATTGAAGAATATTTTACTAACTTTGCAACTAAGAAGAGCCAATAAAATTCAAATCATAATAATACATGATAAAAATATTGATGCTTAGAAAATATCATGATTAGATAGTGAAATCAAGTTGCAAGTTATTTACCATTTGACATGAGTCAAGATAAAAATCAAAGCATACTTTCATTCGATTTTGACCTACATATAATTGTATATGATAGTTGATTGGTATGTTAGCCTTTTTTTCCTTTTTTTGTCCTTTTCTTTTTTTTTTATCTTTTTCACTGTTTGTTTTCACTCAATGAAAATAACTCATATTTCATATTATTTTTATTTACTATTTACATTTTTTTGATGAACTAAGTGCCCATTTGGTGATGAAAAAAGAAAATTTTTAAAATAATTACAAATGAAATTTTTAGTTAAAAATATTTAAGTGTAACAATTTTATATGAGTAAATATGAAAATATGCAAATCATTAGTGATAGAATACTTAAACTAATGATCCAATGGTATATAAAATGATGTAAATGTAATGAAAAACTTTAAAATTTAAAATACAAAGCATATTTTAGAGATTTTATAAAAGCTTAACTGTTTCTTTAACGTCACAAAGATTGTGGTGTAAAATACAAAGAACTCAATTTAATAAGATTTAAAATGCTAATATGCAAACCTTGTGGTCTAAAATACAAATATGCAACTGTTGAGATTTTAAAATGTAAATTTTCCTCAAGAAAAACAAAGAAAATGAATAAAATAAGTCTTATAAAACATAGCAAATGGGGAATACTTAATGGTTCAACCTTTGCTTGAACATATGAACAATAAAATATTTACTTTTAAATTATTCGTTTTGTGGACGACCAAAATTTTTATTAAAATAATGATTACACTTTTGATTAAATGAATGATTTCAAACAGAATGAACGGTTGCAACTTAATAAATTAAACCATACCATTAACACTTTAAACTAAAAAATTCTTTTGAAATTTCGGGACAAAAAAAAAAAAAAAAAACTGATTGGTGTCTAGCTTCTACATATATCATGACGCCCCATAGCGAAATTTTAGAACAAAAAAAGAGATAAAGAAAAATCCCCACCAAAGCATCAGGCATGAATTGTGAGGAAATCCAAGAGGGCCGAGGGTGGCCAAATGGCTCTGATAGGTCAAAAAGCAAGAAATTGCAGACAAGAAGCCGGCTTTTCTCCTCGGGGCGCAGGCACGCACTGTGTTGCATGCAGCGGAAGGGATCGGTATAAGGAATAGGCGTGACAGGAAAGGAACGGTTTGGAGGGTTGGGTGATATTCCGACATGAGCACGCGTATCGGGGAATCGGCAGAGCATTTAATCGGAGAAAAAGAAGAAGAGAAAGCGACGACTGGCACAACAAACCGAATAATATCAATATGCAATGCTGTGAGATTTGAATGCAACGCGATGCAAATTGCAAAATGCAAAACTGCAATTGCGCTACTCTGCACTGCAGTGCACTGCAGAGCAGGCATTGAATTGGACAGCGCCAAGACCATGAATCCCTCTTTAAAATCATTTGACTATTCCTTCTCGGAATTTGGCACCTTTACACGCTTTCCTACATCCCACTCCTCTTCCATTCCCTCCTGCGCCGCATCACCACCCTAGCACCATGCACCACCACTCCATCCCAATTAATCCTTTTTTTTTTTTTTTTTTCTCTCTTTTGATCGTTCATCCCAATTAATCCTATGCGAACCACAACTTTCGCATCACCCACTCCAACCGTCTCGCGATAACAATCGCAGTGTATTAGTCAATTTTCGCGGATGTTTGTTTTGCTTTGTTTCGTTTATGTTGCGTTTGATGCTCAATGACTTATTTGAGTTTATTAATTTATTTGCATTTGGATAAAATTAGAGGTATTGGAAAAATGGGTTACAATTCAATACACACGTATGTATTAAGCTTTATTTGCATTTTTTATTTCATATAGGCCCACATGTAATCTTTATACATACTGGGAGCATTTTCAATCCTTTTTTTTTACTTATTTTAAAATTTTTTTATAAAACTCTTAATATAAGTGTATTTCACGTGTGAATCAATTTTATTATTTTTGGATGACATTGATTTTTAAAATCTTCAAAACAATGCTACTGAGGTGTTGCCTCAGTAGTCAAGGACTTTGCCCAGTAATGTTAGCGTCTTTGGTTCGAAGCTTGACAAACACGTTTTCAGAAGAATTTAGTGGTGGCATTTAGTCTCCTCAAATTTTCTGTGGGAGAGTCCACTAAGTGAGTAGTTTAAGATTTATTGTTATAAATATTAGATTCTTTGTTAGACAATTGTTAGATAATCTCAAAGCTTGATTGTACTACCACTTGAGATGCTGTAATATCATCAAAAAAAAATCTTCAAAAATTGTAAAAATTGATACGCATATTAAAAACATTTACATTAACTTTTGTGTAAAAAAAATTTAAAAAAAAGTTTAAAATATATATATGCAACCAAAAGCATTGAACCTTAATCCTCCTAAGTGTATAAGATAATGCCCTTATATATATAGGCCACAATTTACTAATTTTGGACTTATATATTTATTTGACATTAGGATAAAAATTATTAATTTTTGACACTATAAAACTAAATAAATATAGAAACGATAAATTGTAATATATGAACTAAATATATGTCGAGAACAAGTCTATGTATTGAGGCTTAATACATATATACTGAATTGGGACCCGAGAAAAATATAATGAAGGATAATTAATATCATCAAAACAAATTTTGAATAAAAAATTAAAGAAAATATTTAAAACATATGTAATAATAAAAAAGTAGAGTTATTATGACTGTCAAAAATAATTAAATTTTCATAGAAGTTAGTTTTAGAAAATAAATATGTAAAAATATTGTAAAATAACAAAACTTAGTATATTGATTAAATAAACTTAAGAAAACATGTTTTATAAAAATATAAAATAATTATTTTTTTATAACAATTAAAAATAATTATAAGTTAAGCATATATATATATATAACTAATTGTATATAATTGGGCTCTATGTATATTTACATGTATTATAAGTTACAGTACGTTCGATTCAAAATAGGCCCTATATTTACTTAAATATATTAGTTTATATAAATATAAATTATATCTTAGATAGTTTACATGTTTAAAAAATTACGTTAAAATCTTTATTTATATCTAATTACTTTATTATGTGATTTGGTATTATTTTCATATGGAGCACGTACACTTATTCGATTTTAGATGAAAATTGATATTCTAGTAAAATAAATAATTTAAATACAATTGGGGAAGCATATTATCATTTTATGATTAGGGAGGGCCTATTTTGAGAAAAATGTATTATAACTTATAATAATGAAAATGTAAATGATCATATCTCATGTGTATATGGATTTTTTCCTAAAATAACCATTATGTCTAACCTTAATCTTAAATATCCACCATTTCTAAAATTTTAAACATACCAACTATATTCGCATTTAATTCTAAAAACGCTCATTACATGGATTAATGTCATTAATTAATATATGAAATTATTAATATGTCCATCAAATTTACAATGAGATAGAAAAAATTGAATGTTTTAACTCACTAATGCCTTAATTGTACATGAGTTCTAAATTTAAAAAGCCGTATAACAAGGGTATTTTGGGCATTTTGTAAAAATTTAACTAACGATTTTTTATAAAATGGGCATTTTTATATTAAAAACAATCATATTAGTTATATTTAGAATTTTAAAAACATTATGGGTTAAGGCCAAACATAATGAGTATATTTTAAAAAAAATCCTATATATATAACCTTTCATGTGCAAATATACTACACCATAATTACAGTATAAGCGAGTGTAAAATGGACCTCATGTGTATTAAAATATAATAATATATTTATAATCATTTATCCATATAAAAACCATATTTTAAACGGATTAAATGTTAAAAATACAACTTTAAAATTGATATTTATGTTAAACTATTTTCTTTTGTATCGTTTTTAAGACGGACATCATACACATGTTTGATTTAGATGAAAATTAGTATACTATTAAATTCAATCATTCTAAATATAATATATGAAATAGACTTTAATTCGTGATCAAGTGGGCCCCAGTTTGCAGCAAATGGTACAATCCAACTACATTTGAATATTTTTCACATATAAATAAGAATCGTTCAAGTGCGGCCTATATGCACCTAATTAGGGTGACTTCCATTATAAAATGGGCCCTGCGCATATTATAATGTTATAATAATTTATATGATTATTTATCCATATAAAATCATATTGTAGATAGTTTAGATATTGGATCTACTAGTTTAAAATGGATGTTTATATTAAATTATTTTATTATACTGATTCCATATCATTTTAAGATAAAGCCTGTACACATGTTTGATTTGAATAAAAATCAATACACTGTTAAAGTAAATAATTCTACGTACAATAAGTGAGATATATTAATTTCATAGTCAAATTGGCCCAATTTGCATAAAAATGCATCCAAATCAGAGTGAAGTCCAAATGTATTTTATATATATGCCCTGCTTTCATGTGATGCATTGCGTGTTGGCCCTCTATTTTTTTTTCATAAGTATATTTTCTTAGGTGTGTTTAACTCATGTACTAAAATTTTCTATTTTACAATATTTTTTATATTTTTATTTTTATGTTTAAAAATTAATTTTTTAAGAGGTGAAAATGACTTAAATACCCTTGAAATTGATGGTTTCAAAAAAAATAAATAAATAAATATATATATATATATATATATATATATATATATGAAATCATGTAAAATGGTAATACTAGGTATATAGGTTAAACACACATAAGGACATATGTTTATTAAAAAATATATAAATGCATCGCATGTTGGGCCAAATACATTGCATCACTTATAACTGATGCACTTTATGTATAAATACGTACAACCACTTGCAATATACAAGTCATTTTATATTTACATGGCATAAAATATAACGTTGTTTGGATTTGCATTCCTCTACGACAAGTGTAAATGTTTGAGGTTATTTATAATTATATTTTTAAGATTATTAATTATAAAAAAATTTAATTTACTTGATTTTTTGTAAATATGCTGAATAAATAGTTTTAAACATAATGCGGTGATAGAATTTTAAAAAATCAAAAAATCAAGTTACGTTAACTTGCAATTAATTATATTAGATCATTTCTCGCATATATATGTCCCGAAATTTCTCTCGAATGGCATGAAAATGTGGGGTCTACAACTGGAACAAATGATTTGTGTGGAGGGCAGGCCAGGTGCATTCAAAGCAGGAGTGTTTTTTTCCGTGAGTGCGCACGTGTATGATATATCACATGGTCTGGCAGCGTAGTCTCTTTCTCGCATAATTAAATACATGCCTTTTGTCTCCCTCGGTTAAAAACCATCCCAACAACTCCGCATTCACTGCTCCATCATAACTTCACCACTGTTTTACCCCAGACTCCTCAAAATCTTCGTCTTTTCTTTTCTTTTCTAGGTGTGCATGCCTCGCGGATGCTCTGCCATCTCATAGTTGATACTCCGGCGCTATACTCTGGCGCTAAGTTGTTATAAAATATATAATTATAATAGAAGTGGGAGTGCACAGGACTCATACCGAAGAACAATCAGTCTAAATGCATAGATCCTGATTCTGATGATTAATGGGGGATTGTATGTCTATGATCCAACCTTCATTTTGTTTTTACACTAATCTATCCCTCCTATTTAGAGAAAGGGATTTTTATGAATATGCTTATGACCAACGTTACATTTGCATCCTTAAGTTTGTTTTTATTTCAAATATGCCCAGAAATTTGCATGAAATTGCAAGGATATCTCTTTCGTTAAGATGTTGCTAGAATTTTTTATAAAATGAGGATAATGCCCTTTTAAGCCAAGTGATACGCTTGCAAATTTTTAGATATTGTCGATATATTTGTTATTTTATTATTTTATATATTTACATATATTATTATTTTAGAATTTTTTGCAAATATAATTATAGTATTTACAAAATTATAATTTTATCACTTGGCTTAAAGAATATTATTATTATTTTATAAAAAAATTTAATGGTGTCATAATAGAAGAGACACATTTGCAATTTTATACAAATTTTGTGACATATTTGTAACATTAGCAAACTTAGTAGCGCATATGCAATATTGCTCAAATATTGTAGACATATTTGCAAAAATCCTTTAAAGAAAATACGTTTGTCCCCATTAGCATTCCTAGGTCATTAAGGGAGGGAAGAGAATTTTTGGGTTTATTGAGGTTCGTTACAAATTAATATCAAAAAAAGGTTTCATTACAAATTTCGAAGCAAATTGTAAACAGAAATTTTAATGAGGAACGGTTAAGTTGATCGATCGTTATCTTGTTTTATAGTGTAATTTTATTTGTGCAATAATTGGTGGTGATTCGATGCTTATCATAAGAATGGAGCTTTTTAAATGTTTTATTATGTCGCCAAAATAATATCTTGTAAAAATAATATTTTTAAGAATAAATATACAACCATTAAAATTTTTGAAAAAGGTGTAATGCATATGAAATATAAAAGTCTAGAATATATATAGTTTCTGGAATTATCAATAAATGTCCATGAATAAGCATGATAAATCGTTTACATTAAAAAAAAATTTAATTAAAAACCGCAAGGAGCCTCCACGCATACAACAGGTATTGAATCATTACCCTGAAAGAAATACAAATGTTAAAAAAAGGTATAAAGAAATATAGACAATTAAAGGTACATTTGGATGTGATGGAAACAAGGTGTACATTTAAAATATGTGATAACAAAAACATCTTTTTTCAAATAATTCTGACCTAAGAAAGATAGATATGCTTGCAATTACATAAAATCGAAGTTCCGCTTAAGATTTATATATGGAAAAGAAATATGTCCTAAATGCTTTTATTTCATATGTTCCAGGGAAACAAAATAAAAATTGCTGCAAAAAATTATTTTAAGAAGTAAAACACTTTATTACTTATAATTATATCTTGGTTGTCCAAAAAATAATTGATGGCCTATAACTATTATTCGCAACAAAGAATTTAATTACAAATAACCAATGTAAAACTTTTTGTTGCTAATTGCGATTGCTAGAAATGCATTTCCTTGAAGTGTGACAAGAAAATCCTCAAATACTTTCGAGTTGGTTTAAAGAAAATCAAAGGTTTTCACGTCTGTATTCGTGTCTATAAGATTTCTTCGAAACTAGTGGTGTGTCGTTATTTTTCGGAAATTTACATTTATATAACGTTTGCTTAAAATTAGAGGCGGATCACAATTGTAAAAAATAAAAATGTCTTAGATATGCACGGTTGCATATGGGTGTATGTAAGAAAATATATTTGCAGTTCTGACCAATGAAACGTTGGACCGTGATCTGATAAAAAAAAAAATGACACATTGTACAGAAACGCCCAAGTTTGAGTCTTGGAGATAAATCTGTGCTCGACTACAATAATACTCGTTCTCTTTTTCTTTGCGACTTAAAAACTGCAAATATTAATCGAATCACACCCATTTATTTTCTATTTCAGTCAAGCTAACCAATTAATCATGCGGAGATGGAATCTAAGCTATCGATTAAGGTTCACTTTGTTTTAGAAACACTATTATTTATATTTTAATGCTCAAATAATTAGGTGCAAACAGATTATTTGACATACACAATATTGTAGTCCCTGTGAGGACTTCGTTGAAAAAATATAACACTGAAAATTTTTCAGTTTGTATATATTTAGGATTTATTTCAAATCATACAAAATTCTTAAATTGAATTTGCAACACTATTTTTAAGATAATTTCTTAATTCTGAACATAGCTTTTGTTAATTTTCAACACAACTTTGATAATTTTCAATACAACTTTACACATTCCCAATACACATTATTATATAATTTCATATACAAATTCGATTTAAGAATCTTGTATAATTTAGAATAGGACTTTAATTTTTTAAATTTACTTTGTAGTGGACAACCAATTTTGCGTATTTTTCTTCAACAATATTGTATTTAAATTGCAAAAGAAAAAAGGCAGAGTAGTTTTTTTTTTTTTTTTTTTTTGAGAAAAGCAGAATAGATTTTAATAATAAAGCAATCGAATTACAGGTTTTTACTATGAGAAGAGAGGGTGGTCCGTGACCCCTAGGTGTAGCGGGAACAGTACACCCACCCCAAAATTCACATGCATAAATTCCGTGCTATTCTGTCATGTTTCGTGTGGGGATTCTGATCAGGTGCACCCGGAGCATCGAGGCTCAATGCTCCTGGGCGCACCTGATCAAAACCCTTCATGGCGAGCGTATGTGCCGTGACATTTTGTAATTTCGTTTTCAATATTCGTTTTTTCATATCTCAATTAAGTGCGTGTCAGGCAACAGTACATACATCCAATGACTGTTAATCTAAAGATATTTAACACGTGTATTAAGTTTTACCATTCTTGGAAATTTAAATTTTTTTTTTATTTTTAAAAATCAGCTGCGTTTTAAGAATGTTAAATTACAAAAATTACCACTGATTTTTAAAAAATTTTAAAAATTACAAATCTAAAAATGATAAAAATTAATACACATATTTAATATACTTAAATTAAACATTATATAAAAACAAGTTAAAAAATAAATTAAGTACACCCAGGTACATTAGGATACATTTAGGCAACCAACGACTTTTTCTTACATGATCCATATGGCAACAACACATCCATGCATAGGGCAATTTGACCTCCCTTAAATTACATTTTACCCCCTTCATGTCAATAATCTTCGCACGTGGGAGCGGTCGTGTGAAGGACTTAGCCTCAAATTTATGTTCTTAGCTTGAACAAGCAAACAACATGGAGAAGGAATGAAGACCTCAGAAAATGATAAAAAGAGAGTTTAGCTTGGAGCTTTTGCCCCGCAGGGATGGCAAGATCAGGATGTTCCGCTTCCGACGTTGCAAGATATATGCGTAACTGCACTTAGCATCGTACATTTTAAGATTTTGTCAAATAGACCATATAAGTTTTCAATCTTTACAATCTCAAACGTACTTCTCTACTTTCAAAGTAAACAGGATGAATAAGACCTTCATAAGATCACTTTTGACGTTTTAGAAAAAAATTACAAAACTTCTTATTGTTGCAATATTTCACAAGGTTTGGAACTTACAGGGTCTATCTGGCACAAAAGTTAAAACCCACGTGCTAAAAATTCAAAAACCTCGCCGAGAGGAAAATATTAAATCAAGGCCACTTTTGGCAACGTGAGAGTATTGGATGGCAAAGGATGGCATGAGAGCTCAGATTTTGAGAATTGTCCCCATCAAATATAACTATATTTTTCCACTTTTACTACTATACTCTAATCATTTTTCTACTAATTATCCTCCATTAAACTTATTTATTCTAACTTCATCTCTATCATTTCTTATCAATTATATAATTTTCAAAATATTCTTTTATTTACTACCATCCACTACCACAATTTTTTCTCATTTCACCTTACCCAACTCACCCAAATCCTTATTTCGCACATCACCATGAGGGGTATCTTAGTGATAACTCATGCTGGCCCATTGTTGGATAGTCATGAATTCGACTCTTCCCTCATCTATTTAGTTAGTGTGAGAGTTGTTCTATTTTCTCCTTTTAGTGGAGGTATTTGCAGTTTTCCTCATGTGAAGCATTATTGAAAATTTCCCTCCATTGTGTGAAGGTTACAAATGTGCTTGAATGTAATATAAGTTCTCATAATATATATAAATACCCTAAAAAAAAAAAAAATCTTTATTGCACATCCTATGCCAAAATAGAGCAACCCATGTTTCTTTTTAAACGCAGAATCCACAAGAATCTCTAGCCCCACCTCTCTGATTTAGTTCAAATGAATATTCTTCAACTATATCTTAAAATAAACAAAATTTTAGCATTTTACTCAATAATTATGAATAAAACAGGCACAACAGCGGTATGCACAAAACGCAATATAAGATGAACTGCCTTAGCATTAATGAGAGGTGTGCTGAAAATTTTACAGATTTGAATTTACTGTACATCAGGTGTTACAGCTCCTGTTGCTGGGGCCATAAGTAGACCAACAATGTCAATAAATGCTATGCAACAAAGCATTGCCAAAAGGTACGCCTAACCTGACCAGATTACCAAGAATGCTCCGCTGAATCCTACCATGACCAAGGAAACATGCCACAACCAACAAACCCTTTTTCACTTCGGATGCGACTGGCATTCAACATCCGCTTTAGCATGAGTGTTTGTGAACTCGTTGATCAAATCAGCCAGAGCTTGGATCAAGGATTTCGGATCAAAGATTATTCCAACATTAGGATCATGTATGGTATCCACCGTTATCTGCAAGAACCGATGGTCGGAGGAAAGAAATTTTTTTAAAAAAAAAAAAAAAAGGACACGAGAAACGAGGATTGTAAACAGCCTTAATAGTGGGAACCAATTATATACACCTGGGTGCATTCAGACTCAATGCACCCAGGTGTACTACACCTTTTTTTTTTATTTTTTTTTGAAAATTTTTTCATGAAGCTGTTAATATA
>JAXCLR010000001.1:47606709-47634035 GCA_035584095.1 Annona squamosa | reverse complement strand
CATCACTTTTTATTGATTTGACAACTTCTACTCCAAAAACTTTTCATCAAAAGTTTTACCTCCAACCAAACACACCCGTAGTGTGCAGTGAGGCATAAGTATCCAACATTTTGAATTGATGTCCATAAATCTATAGTCAAGCATATAGTTTGGACTTCTGTCTTAAACATATTCATTAACTTGTCCTTCTTTGCTTTATGTAATTGAAAACAATCTTTCACTAAGGTTGTTCTCGAGAAAAGCTCAAATAATGGTTGCAGTACTTGACAAAAATCTTAAATCCCTCATTCTCTACAAACTTAAATGACAACCCATCAATAATAATCATTCACACAAGCGCTTTTCTACATAACTCTTGGTCAAATTTCTAATGAGTCACTATCGCCGAACCATCTAACGGTGTGGAGAAAGACAATACTGGTTGCTTTTTGTCTTTATTTTTTCTTTTGTCATAAAGAAATCGCTTCAAGTGCCTTGAAAGTGTGCTGGTACCCATGGCACTCGGACACTTGAGTTTTTTCTTGCACCATTTATATTTACCAAATTCAAGTTTTCCATTCACAACTACTTTTTCAAAATCTTCCTATACTGTTGAAGTGGTTTGATATTCTCTCTTAACTTGATTTTCACTAGATTTTGCATCTGATGGTGATGGCACTATCAAGTTTATTGTGTTTAGATCGACATTCTGCTTTGTGTTTACTTCTACATTCATATTAGTATCCATGCTCATAAAATACCTAGTTAATTTTTAAATATAATGGCTAGCATAATCACATTATCACAAGACAATAGAACGACAAAAAATTTGCAATAAAAAATTAATTATACACTTAACAGTGATAGTTTAATAATTTCACTACTTTAGACTTAAAACAACTCTATGCAAAAAAACTAAAATTCAAGCAAGTGAACAACCACACGTTTATTATTTCTATGAATCTTGTGATTGCTCCAAGAAAATAATGGGGGTGACTCTATACTATGGCTATATACGTACTGCGAAATAAAGAATACTCATGCGGGAATCAATTTTGTAAATCTGTCTGGCCTTTGAAGAAGAAAGAGAAGTATGAGGAGGATTGCATTATGAAAGGTCGAAACGAGCCTTGCATGGTTAGGTAATTGAGAAACATGAGGACATCTGAACTATTTTATCTTTTATTCAAATTCAGTGATGAAGACACTGATATTGATTTTAGATGGGGGTGATTTTATACTATTTTCATGCATCTTCTTTCTCTCATGTTTCAGATTGGCTCGATGTTCTTTTCTTTCCAATGGACAACTTATTTTTAAAAAGTAAAGAAATAGAGGCAATAGTAACAACTACAAAACAGAATCAAGTTCTATGCAAAATAGCACTATCATGTCCATTTATTTGACTGGAATTATTTGTAGTTGGAAATGTAACATCTACCCTCAAAGAGGAGTCCGTAGTTGTCCCCATTATTTTCTTGGAGTAATCACGAAATTCATAGAAATAATAGAATTTTGGACCTGTTGGTTCGAGGAATGTAGACGGTGATGCGGTTTATGCTCACCAAGACCCACTAACGCCGTTCCTGACTTTCTCTAGTTTCGCGAGAAAACAAACAAATCTTCCTTCAAACGAGAAAGCCCTCCCTATCCGCGATGCTAACAGATTCTTTTTGGATCGGAGAAAGCCTTAGGACTTGATCCTCTTTGCTAGTCTTGTCGCTACCTCGCTGGAGACTTGGAGAGGAGGAGGGAAATCGAGTGGGAGTTGCGAGATGAATGAGTAGCTGGAGACTTGGAGAGGACTGGAAAATTGAGCGGAGCTATAGGACGGACGAGTGGCTGGAGGCTTGGAGAGGAGAAGGGAAATCGAGTGGGATTTGTGGCCTGCGGGACAGACTAGCAGATTCGCGAATAAGGGATTTAGGAGTTTTTCTGAAATGTGAAAATGGGAGCATCGGAGCAGGCGGAAAATTCGCAAAATGGGCAGTTGCTACTCATTGGATGCTAGTACATGCAGGCAATTGTGCATGCTCGATTGCTCGTTATTCATTTTTTACTCGATCACACTTACATGATCTACTAATGCATTGGCTACCTATACATTAATATTACAAAAAAATATGTATAATTTATGAAAAAATTATATAAATGACACTGGGTTCGGACCGGGTTGGGTTTTGGTACCGGGTTGGTGCGAACACAATTTTGGTTTCGAGTTTCTATGGGTCAAGTTGAAACCGGGTCTATTTTGAAAAAATCTTAACAATAAAATCTTTTTTTGGTTTTGGTACCTGATCGGGTCAGGTTGGGCGGGTTCGGACCGACTTGGTACCAAGTTGCACCCCTACACCCGGGTTGGTGTACCGAGTCATGCAACATGGTTCACTCAACTACAACCCCGTTAAAATGAGTGTTTTTTTTTTAAAAAAAATATTTTTGTGTGTGTATCGTGCCTGCGTGGCAGAATGGGACATTTACGGTGTGTTTGGTAATAACTGAAAATTGTCAAGTTAAAACTTTTCATTCTATAACTTTTTACTCCCCACAACTATCCTATTTTTTAATAATTTATTCACATTTTTCTATACAATTTCCATACTTTTCAATCATTTTTACATAACTATTAACACAACTAATCTATCTATTTCAACTTTATCTTATTTATTCTTCATCATTACCCTTATTATATCATATTATTTGACAACTTCTACTCTTTATAATTTTTCATTAAAAATTTTATCCATTACCGAACACACCCTCAATGAAAGGTGACGAAAGGAATACCATACACGCGCGGGAATCCTGCCATAGGTCTTCGTCCACACGCGCGGATGTTCTCCACCTTCCTTTCGAGCTCTATCCACGTAGCGGGCGCTGCTGCGTGCGGAGGCACCAAATCCAAATATCCCAAAAACGAGTCGTGAAATCGCAAGCTAGGAATTGCAGAATTTCTAAATGCGAACTCCCTGAAGAACCCATCTCTGAAATGCCTCTCCGTTATCATATGTAAGTCTTCGCTCTTCATATCACCCATTTTCTCCAATTTCTGTTTTGCTGTGCTTCATGCAAATCCAGTCTCTCTTGGCACCGCCTCTCGTCTATGTCGAATGTGTAGCAATCTAAAATTGTGAAATATCCTCGTTTATAGCATTTCTCGAAGCATTGTCTTTTTTTCCTATTCCATCAGAATTTCGTTTGTATTCACAACTTCTGCTTTATCTCCTTTTTTTTTTTGGGATCGAATGTGCTTTACTAATTGGTTTGGAAGCTTAAGAGTCAGTTTTATCGCAGTTCCAGAGACACCCACTTTCTATTTTATCTTCTTCTTCGCACAGCGAGCGGAAAAAATCAATTTTGACTCGGTTATTTTAATGGAAATCGGTCTTTGGCATCTGAACTTGTTTTGTATCTGAGAAAAAGGCAAATGTGGAAGAAATTCATGGAACTGAAGCTTTTGTAATACATGTGGCCAGACTGTTCTCGTTATATATTTGCTTTGCTGTGCTTATTAAGGATTTGAACTTCTATTCTTTCGCAGTGACAACATTCACAATTGTTGGGAAGCAGAGAGAAGTTATTTATGAGCACGGCCCATATTCATGGCACATTTGATGAAACTTTTTCTAAAGAATTTTTAATTTTTTCCCCTTGTTCAAAAACTCAATTATATAGTCTCTGTGACCAAGCGAGATTAAAATACGAAAAATATGTTGTTTCACTTGGTAAGTAATCCGGAGAGGAACTTCTCTGCCATTGCACAGGGAGGATGTCAAAAATCAGCTGCGAAACCCATTTGCTAGAAATGGAAGCCCCAGCAGCCACTTCTGCATCTTTATGCCTGATGCATGCTTTGGTTTTCACGAGGCACCCCATATATCGCGATGAAGGGTTCTACAATTAACTTGGATTTGCGAATTCGAAAATTACTAACATATTGGCCTGGTTACTAACTCTAATCATGTTAACTGTTGGCCTGGGTCGAGCATGCTTTTAGTTTTCTTTCTTTTCTTTTTTTTTTTCCTGTGGATATCTGTTCTAGACATTCCATCCAATGGTTATACTAGCTCTGTCTCTGTCTCTGTCTCTCCTCCAAATGTGTCATCCAACCATTCTGGGAACTCACTTTTATAGATTTTCTTTTTCTTTTTCCGAAACTTTGTCTCAGAACATATTTGTCAGCTCGCTTTTGGGGTTCTTTTATCTGCAATTTTTTTTTTTTTGGCTTAGGACATCTGTTCCGAAAGTGCCATCCAATTGTTATGCCAACTCACTTTTGGGGTCATCGTCCACTTCTGCAGCTGATGGTGAATATCTACTGCCGAGTTGGATGTAATCACATTGTAGAAGTGCCCCTATTAAGGAACACAGTTCAGCCATTTTCCATGACATACTCCTTCAACAAATTGCAGTGTCAGGCGTTTGCTAAACTTGTTGTCAATGCTAAATCGTATGACACAGGAGATGTGCTTCATGCGCAACCAAATGTATGCTTATTGCTGGAGCAGACTAATCATATTTCCATTGGCAAAAGTCACAAGAATCTGTTTCATGATTTGAATGTAAGTTTCAGTGATAAACATGAAAGTAATCCTGATGGCGAATGCATCGCCGAAAGGGACTATAAGGAGATGCAAAGGAGAAGGAAGATTGGTCTGGCAAACAAAGGGAAAATCCCATGGAACAAAGGCAGAACGCACAGTGCTGGTAACTTCTGATGTCCTTGGTCCTCTGTGGAGCCCATTTCAGCTCATTTGAATCACCACCAATCTTTCACTTGCAGAGACCCGTGCACTCATCAAGCAGAGAACCATAGAAGCCTTAAATGATCCCAAGGTGATGTCATGTAAGAATCAATTTTTTCCCGCATTAACAGTTCAATCTCCAGCTCTGTGGACATTTCTCAGTCCTCTTTTCTTTTCTCAGGTCAGGAGGAAGATGTCTGAGTGGCCTCATCCTCCTCATAGGTATGCTTACTTCCTGGATATATTTTCTCAAGATTTCAAGACGTAGAAGGTTCTTATCTCCATGTCTCAAAATCGGAATTAGAAATCAGAAAGGTAGCTGATTTTTGCAGTGAGCAGAGCAAGGCGAGGATGGCCTCTTCATTGAGAAAAGTTTGGGGAAAGCGCTTGAAATGGAAAAGGTTACGGGAAAAGTGCTATCTGCAATGGGCTAAATGCATTGCAAAAGAAGCTAAGGGAGGTGGCTTGGGGCAAGAAGAACTAGACTGGGACAGTTATGAGAAGATCGAAGAGGAAATCGCTCACCAAGAGATTCAGCGGGCAGCAGATGAGGCAAAGGCAAAGGAGATTGCAAAGATAAGAGCTCAAATAGAGGCAAAGGCAAGGTCAGAGAAGAAGGCAAGGCTAGCCCAGAAGCATAAAAAGAAAGAATATAAAGCACAAGCTAGAGAACTCAGGTGTATGTCCCAGAAAAAATCTGAGGAGAAAAATGAGTTGGCCAATCTTAAGGAATCAAGACTCAAAGAAAAATTAACCCGGGTAAAAACCACATGGTTCTCACATGGCTTTTTGTAGTCTTCACATGCCATTTGACCCAATGTAAGAATCCTATGTTTGGAGTCTCAGCTGCCTCAGCTAGTGGACGATGCCTTGTTTTCTTTGTTTTTTGCGAATTATAGAACCCTGTACATTTCTTATTCTCTAATCTCTAAAAAATATTATGCTGATATGTTCTCGTATTTGGATTTTAGAGTTTGTAAGACTTATAATTGGGGTCTGTAGTAACCATTGTATAATCATCAGCCCCCTGCTGTTCATTTCATCCAAAAATTATTCTATATTACATGATTGCCTCCTCATTCCTAAAATTAAGCTTCTCTACAGATTCAAAGATCATACTGTAGTTCTGACAGTGCTTTAGTTCTGGTTATAGATTAATCACAAGTCGATGCTGAATCGAATTGCTAGACAAGGAGGTATATCAAAAGGAGTAGAGCCAGCACTTCAGGTGTGGGATCTGGATTTCATCAATAAGGAGAAAATACGAAGAGAGGTATCACTTGCGGATCAGATCCGGGCAGTGAAACAGAAAAATGCAGAACCTGCAGAAAAGGAGGTGCTGACTGCCCCATCATCCAATTCATTTCCAGCAGCTAACCTGTTGTATGAAGAGGGAGCGAGATAATCAGGTGATACTGCTGGGTTTTGTTTGCTTTTGTAAAAAATTTTCTTTTGCTTTCCCTTTGGAAACTCCAAATGTGCACCCTCTGCTCTTGGTTGGTTACATTTTCCTCTTTCTGAGTGCCATGTCATTGATGCCTACTCCATGCACTTGCCATGCTGTTCGTCTGCATGTGTTATTTCAGATGTTAAGAATGATTGCTTGTGAACTCATTTTTGTTTCATTCATGTATGAATTACTGAGTAAGCAAGTTGCAGCTTTAATTTAGGATTATGGCAACCCATTGGCTGCCAAAAGGCATCCTGTTACTCATAGGCATCAATGTAATACTGCTATCTCACCTTCTGCCCATGATATCTTTAGAAAGAAGCGCAAAGGCTGCCATCATTTTTAGCCCCTGAATATTTATTTCAATGCACAGGTAACTCTCGTGGGGGAAACGAACATTTATTTCGGTCGGTAGCAGCAGATGTCGACCATGGCAATTGTAGGATTGAATGATCTATTCGATCTGAATGGCATTGTCTCGCTTATCAGCTGGAACTTGAAGCCGCTGGTGACAGTTTATGACCCTTCACAGTAGGTCATTTCAATTGTAATGCTGTATGCGTGGAACTACTACAGATTGGTATGATGAGTGTCGCATCCTCAATTAGCAAAAACGAATCCTCAATCAGCAAAAATGAATCTGTTGCATAGATTTTTTTTTTCTTTTCTTTTACTGTTTAAATTGTTTAAGGTTTCAATAGATAGTGGTAAAAATGACTTTCCTATTTATCTTTTGTTGTTGTTGTTGTTGGCGAGTTTATTTAATAGAACCATTCAGAAAGACATACTATTCTTGCCAATTGGTGGACTAGCTTGCCTTCCACAGAAATATAGGCGACTTGCAAGGCAATTTAGATAGGATTTTTGTATACTCTGGGAGGTCTTATTTTAGAATAAGGCAGCTCTAAAGGTCAATTAAACTGCAAAATAGGAAAACAAACAACCCTGTAAATTTAAATAATTAAATCTCCCCTATTGTTCTCTATCCCATTCAAATGTCACTTCCCCTGATATGTTCCAATTTCCAGCATTCTTCCGGCGCTCCAGGAATCGTTATTACTCAGCCAGTAGGAGGCAAGGCTCAGCTCGATAAAAGGGCAGGCCCAAGTGGCGGCAGCGGCGACTGATGTCCATGGATCCGGGAATTGTGATTGCTAGTTTGCTGCACAGTCAATGAAGCATTGAAGCTGGCGTGATGTCAACATCCTTAACCGAATGGTGTAGGCAGACGTTTGCTTTGTTGGTAATTAAAAATATGCCAGCAGACCTTATATAGAGAGAGAATTATTCAAGTGCAGTGCCTGAAACGGGCATCACATGATGATAAAATTAAAATCTATTTCACACATTATATTTAGAATAATGTATTCTATTATTATACTAATTCTCATCACAATCGGATGTGTATGAACCCTATTTGAAAATGGTACAAAATGAACGTAGTAAAATAGTTTGACGTAAATAACAAGTTTAAAGTAGTTTTTTCAAGATCTAAATCGTCGAAAATATATTATTTATATGAATAAATGATTGTATAAAGTTTTATTACATTATAATATATTTGTAGTCCATTTTTGAGGTAACTACGCCACTGTTCCGATGCAGTTGCACTATATTGGAACAAGTCTTATATATATATATGTATATATAGTAATATAGTCCAGTGCATGTGATTGCACAATGTAGTCCATGCACTGTGGACCCCACTTGATCATGAATGGAAAATCCACCCCACCAATTGTATTTAGAATTTTTTACTTTATTAGCATACTAATTCTCATTTAAACCCAACGTGTGTGTGATCCCCTTTTCAAAATGGTGCAAAATCAACATAATAAAATGTTTAATATAAATGTCAAGTTTAAAGTGGTATTTTCGATATTTAAACCGTTTTAAGTATGATTTTTACATGGATAAATGATTATATAAAGTTTTATTGCAATTTAATATGTGTAGGGCCTATTTTACAGCAGACGTCTGCATGGGAATGGGTCCCATATATATATTGGTCCCGCTTTTATGAAAGCTTATTTCTATGTAATAGCTTCCATTTTTAAAATCTTGATAGTTAATGGAAAATCTACACCATCCATTGTGTTTAACATCATTTTTAGTATCCTGGAAACCTTTTTTTTTTTCATTGCATACAAATTTCATCTATTCATGTGTAAAATCAACGTAATAAAATTGTTCAATATTAAAATAGCTTTTTCAACATCTAAACCATCTAAAAAATTAATAATATATAAATAAATGATCTTATAAAGTATTATTACATTCTAATTTATGTATGAATGGATCTAAGCATTTTTCATAATTTACACATGAATATATATATTTTTGAGCAAATGTGGCCTGTGCACATACTTGATTTAGATAAAACTTACTCTCCTAACTAAACAAATAGTGTTAAATACAATAAATGAATTGAATTTTTCATCAAAGATGAATATCTTAAAATTTGAGAGGGTTACATGGGACGACTTCTATATAACTTGATTATATAGAAGTGAAGCCCTATATATATATAAATATTTAGGTGCAGTGCCGCTAGAATGGGTCTCACATGATGGTCAAATTATAATCTACTTCACCTATTATATTTAAAATCACGTATTTTGTTATCATATTAATTTTCATCTAAATCGGATATGTGCATAGATCCCATTTGAAAATGGCGGTACATTTAAACAAAAATGCGCCCGACCCGTATTAAAATGCAATTAAACTTTATATAATCATTTATTCATATATAAATTTTATACCAATGGTTTACATGTTGAAAAGACTAATTTAAAGTTGTTATTTACATCAAACTATTTTATTACGTTGAATTTGTACTATTTTCATATGGGATCCATACACATATCCGATTGGAATGAAAATTGATATGATAATAAAATACATGATTGTAAATACCACGAGTGGTGTAGATTATAATTTGATCATCATGTGGGGCTCATTTCAAATCTACTGCACTTGAATATTTTCTTATATATATAGAGAGAGTGTGTGTTGTTCTGTGTAGTGGCGTTGCACTTGAATATTTTCGTAGATATAGAGAGAGAGAGTGTTGTTCTAGTGCAGAGCAACTGCACTGGAGTAGCAGTACATTTGGCCCAACAAAGGCCCCATATATTGGAATGCAATAAGATTTTATATAATCATTTATCCATATATAAATTTTATAGCAAGCAGTTTACATATTGAAAAAATAATTTTAAAGTTGTCATTTACATCAAAATATTTTATTACGTTGAATTTGTACTATTTTTAGATGGGGCCCATACACATATTCAATTGAGATGAAAATCGGTATGGTAATAGAATACATGATTATAAATACAATGGGTAGAGTACATAATAATTTTATGATTATGTGAGGCTTATTTTCTGTACTTGAATATTTCTTATATATATACACATAGAGAGAGAAATATTCAAGTGCAGCGCAATTGCACAAGAACAGTGATGCAGTTGCACCAAAATGGATCCTGCATGATTATAAAATTATAATCTACTCCATCCATTATATTTAGAATAATATATTCTATTACCATACCAATTTTCATCTCAATTGGTTATGTGTATTGACTCCATCTGAAAATGATACAAATTCAGCGTAATAAAATAGTTTAATATAAATAATAATTTTAAAGTAGTTTTTTAACATGTAAACTATTTATTATAAAATTTATATAGGAGTAAATGATTGTATAAAGTATTATTACATTCTAATATGTGTGGAGTCCAAAAATAGGCAAATGTACTGCAAGCTTTAAGGGAACAACTCTCTCTGTATAAGATTATATTTAGGTGCAGTGCCAGTGCATCGTAATTATAATACAATGGTGTCAAAAAAGGTCTCACGTGATGATAAAATTATAGTCTACTTCACCTATTATATTTAGAATAATATATTTTATTATCATTTATATTTATAATAATATATTTTATTACCATATCAATTTCATCTCAATTGGATATCTATATGGACTCCATCTTAAAATAGTACAAATTCAACGTAATAAAATAGTTTAATATAAATAAACAACTTTAAAGTGGTTTTTTCTATATGCAAATTATTTGCTATAAAATTTATATATGAATAAATGATTGTATAAAATTTCATTACATTCTAATATGCGTGGGACCCATTTTTGAGCAAATGCATAACATATAGATATATTATATAAATATATACATACATTAGCAGGATTATTGGAGATATTATTGTTTTTACTAGACAATTTTATTGAAAAATAAAATTATCAAATATATTCATGATAAATTAAATATAAATGTTGATCAATGAAAACACATTGTATAATGATTAATTGATATTATTGATAGTATTTAAAGTGCTCCGCTTCTATATAACCAGATTATATAAAAGCAAAACAATGTAACTCTTTCGATCCTTGATGAAAAATTTAATTCGTTTATTATATTTAATATCCTTTGTTTATTTAGAAAATCAAGTTTTATTCCAACAAAGTATGTTTATAGGCCACATTTGTTAATATATATATATATATTCATATGCAAATTATGAAAAATGCTAAAATATTAATTTTAAAGCAATATTTTCAACATGTAAACCGTCAAAAATATCATTTCTATATGAGTAAATGATTCTATAAAATCTTATTGCATTGTAATATATATGTAAATGGATTTAAGTATTTTTCATAATTTACATATGAAATATATCTAATACATGTGTCAATGAATCTAAGTGTTTTTCATAAATTATATATGAATATATATTTTTTAATAAATGTGAACCATGAACATACTTGATTAATATCAAACTTCATTTCTTAGATAAATAAATGACGTTAAATATAATAAATATATTAAACTTTCCATAAGAATTAAAATCTTAGATTTGAAAAAGGTTAACTGGCTTCACTTTTATGTAAGCAGATGCATAACCAAGTCACATAGAAGTAAGACTAGTATTTAAATAGCTAAAAATGCATAATTTATGTAAAATAATTTAACCACTGAGAGTCTCGTTTTAGTGATTTCATCAGCGCACACGGGTGCATGGCCACTTTTTTTTTTGTTAATTTGGCACACGTGTGGGCTCAAGTTCAAGCAGGGTTGTTTACCTATAAAAATTTACATTTTCGATTTAATTTAATATGTTTGAAAATTTAAGAATATAAAAAATTAGCGCCTGAAGTGGGCTGATTTCTTGATTTCCGAAATTCTAAAAATATTAGAAATTAAAAAAACTGCATTTATGAAAACTTCGGGCTCACATGTGGATTCTAAAAAATAAAAAAAATAAAACAGAAGTCATTGTGCCCTGGATCGGGTTCCATGATTCCATCTATCACACACGGAAAAGATAGTCTAGAAGATGTATAACAGAGATAAATGTGACTTGGAGTGGGAGCGAGAAAGACGGAATATCAGCTGAGTCGAACATCTCCAGTCGCAACAAGAAGCCGAAGCAGTCCCATATGAACTTTGATTCGGTCACCGTCGGCGTATTCGGCATCTTGTTCTTGAACTGTGTGCCACGACCTTCGATCATGACCTTTCAGCTAATCAGCTCCTGGGCCGAAACAGTTCTTCTCCCCTCTTTACTGCTGCTCACATCATCTCCTTAAAAAAAGTCCTCACGCACTCAACAACCAGTTCCTCTCTTTCGGACAATCGGACCCAAAGAACATCAATCCAGACCGTTGTCCGTCTCTTCCCATGATGTGATTGAAATCCTTAAAAGAACTTTCCACAGTCGGAGAAGCGCAATTCCATGAGTTGTGGTAATTGCAGCCTGAAACTGGGCGGTCAAGAGGGGGAAAAGGAGGAATGAAATTCCCGAGTTTGGGAGATATTAGGCAATCGGCACGTCGTCTGTCTTTGATTGGCCCAAACTACCGATGACGTAGATTACCCAACAGTGGGGCCCACCTGGCGTAAAGGGAAACGTACATCTGTCCACACGTATTCCGTCAAGAAACGTCTCTCGAAGTCATTGCTTACGAAGGTGGAAAATCACCAATAAGGGACTCGAAGTCCATGTTTAATATTAATCTTCGAGAAAAAAAAAAAAAAAAAGAGTCCGTCTTTAATATTGTGCAGTGCAATGCAGCTCTTGAAATGGTTCGCCCCCACATGGCCTGTCAAATGATCCCTGAGACACGTGGACATTTATTGATCGATGTATGACATTTATGTGATCTCCAACCCAACAAATTTAATTTTAAATATCTTCGACTAGAGTTATTTTGGTTACAATTAATTATATGGCTAATTTGCTCTTTTTTTTTCATGAATATTCATACATTACAATATCAACTGGTATTACAATTAAATTATGAGACATTCTTACAATTTTGCTAATAATTATCTATTATTTCTAAACTTTCCCACTGGTGGACGACTCCCACAAATTTGGGGAGACTTGCAACGCCACCACTTCAGAAATGCTGCTGGGGAGATTCGAAGCCAGGACCACCTGCTTATGAGGCCATGTCCTGTACCACTGAGCGGCTAGTTTGCTCTTGAATGACTACATTTAGTTAAAGTGCCGTGATTCTTTACGGCTAAATGCATGGAGCAGCCCTCGTCAGCCAAAGAACAGATTTTTTATTTTTTAATTTTTATAGTTTTTTCATAAGCATGTAATCTTAAAAAATTAGAAAAGTATCACTATATTTAAAAATAAGAAAACTTAAAAACATTCAAAAATAATAAATCTTAATTTATAGATTCAATCTACATAATTTTACATATCTATGAAAAAACTAAAAAGAATGAAAAATATGTTTTTTAAGCTAACATAACAAATCACAACTCTTAGTTAAATGTAATATTTTTTTACATCCAATGAAGCTACAGTTGTTATTTTATATAACTATTAAAACATATTTGTAAATAATAAAACTTTTGACTCCACTTTATAAGCCTTTTTGAGAAGATACAGTTAATTTTATTATCGTGTTGACCATTAAATTGAAAAGTTGACCATCAATTTATGAAATATAACTTGATGCATCATCCCTTTAAATTAAATTAAATGATGTATTATTTTATTTTTTCATCAAGTCACTTACTTTGAAAGACTACGTATTTAAGTAGAAGTTTATCATATCACTTACTTTGAAAGACTAAATAGTGAGGCGAGTACGAAACCACTTGGGCATACAAGGAGTGACTACTCAACATTTGAATTATGAATCTCTTACTTATACTATTATACATATACCCCCATTAGCCACTTGGGCATCAAAGAAGTGACATTTATGTATTATTTTATTTATTTTTGATTACATCATCCTTTTAAAATGACCAAATAACTAAGGAAGAATAATTCAAAAGGAAAGGTAAATTAGACAAGTTTCTTTACCTAGTTTGGCATCTTTACACATTTACTTTACCCACTCTTATGCACGCTTAGGTACATTTTGGTTTTAAGTTGATGGTTTGATGCTTTGGATAATCCGGCACTTGCTATATCTTACTCGAATTACATTCTAATTTATAAGGGAATGAATTAGCTTAGCTGATTTGCATCAATATGCTGGTATAAATAAGACCTTATTGCTCTCACTTGATGTGGTACCCAAGATTAATTTATCTTTCCTTGCATCTTTTGCTTATTCAAATTCTGTCCAAAATTCATAAATATATACATCACATGAAATAGTATTAATTAAATTATGTAAACCTGAAGGGGCTGCGAACATTTTTTTTTCATAATGATGTATAAAAAGGGTATGATATTTTTTTTAATTGTTGAATCTTACAATTTGTTTTTTTTCTTATAAGATAATTGATTGTTTTAATTAATTTGTTCAAATTTTTATTCATACTCATATAGGTAGCAGTAGGAGACAAAAGCTCTTATATGGAAACAATGGCTCCTTGAGCTAAACTTGAGTCCTATGATAACTACTTGAATAAAAACATTTTACTTTAATTGAAATTTTTATTTTATATTGTTTATTTATTTTACTTAGTATTACTTTGTCTTCCCCTTTTAACTATCTTACTTGATACACATATTTAATACATTTAAATTAATAATTTTATAAAAAATAGATTTTTGCACTCTGGTGGGCTTGCACTGAAGCTAAGTACACTTTAGTGCACTTGAACAGTATTCTTTAAAAAATTCATATTTCTTCCATTATTATTTATCCCTTGTGCTTTTAATGCTTTCTTATCTTTTTTTTTTTTTTTTTTTCATTTAAGAGATCTCTATCTATTTTGTTCTATCTTTGTTCTATGATTTTAATCTACAACCATCGTCCCGATTGATTGTATCTTGCATGTTAATTTCGCTTTTTCAGTCTCCTGTGCATTCCTCGATTCCACCGTATATCTATTATCTCAATTCCATCTTATCCATCTTATCGTCTTGCTTGTTTCTTAGCCTCTTAGGTCCAACAAAACACCTAAATTATAAAGGATCGTGTAAGAGATTTTTAAGAAAGTCCTTTTTTCATGCGAAGATTCATCATAGCCAGCTGCTTTTGAGTAGTCTCTGCAACATCTGCAGCTGCTAATCCTATTTCTTGGGGACATGCACAAACTCATCGATTAAAAAGGAAATAATTGTAAATGCACGCCAACAATTGGCCATTATCTAATCACTGTAAACTAATCATTGTGGATTCTATTCCATACTGGCTATTGGATGCCTAAATTACACTGGCAAATGTGGCCCCACGAGAACTGCAGCGTCGTGGCTCCACACAGCAGACCCGCTGCCGATACAATATTTAACCTCCAGGATCCCTAAAATGGTGGGGAAACACGGACCTGATTGTCTGCTCCCGTGATGCATATATTTATTTTTTTAAATTTTTTTTATAAAACTGTTAATATAAGTGTATTTAACATATTTATAAATTTTTACTATTTTTGGAGTATTTTAGATATTTATTTTTTAATTTTGAAAATCAGATTTTTAAATTACCTAAAATGCCACTGATTTTAAAAAATAAAAAATAAATATCTAAAATACTCCAAAAATAGTAAAAATTTATACATATATTAAATAAATATAAATTAACAATATTGTAAAAAAAATTAGTGTGTGCGCCCAGGAGCATAAGATCGCGCTCCGGGGAAACAAGGGCCTTCTGCAATTCTGATTCGAAATAACTAACTAATGATAGCAATAGTCATGTAATGCAAAACAGAAAAAAATGACAATCATATATTCTTATCCGAAAATATTATCTTAAGATAGCAATGAGTTAAGATGCAGGCAAATCTAACTTCTCATCATGACAAACAAATATCTGTCCGTATTGCGAAAAGTTCACAGTAACTCCTGTTGATCGACCCCACCCTATGCATGTAGTGCAATGATTTCATTTTTTTTGCCCCCCCGCCCCCGGTCTTACAACTCAACCATGCATCTATAAGAGACATACTTTCTTTCTTTCCCATACTAAGATCGATACCGGACGCCCCCGCACCTAAGAGAGGGAATTGATCAGCCCAATTATTCAATTCTTATCATAAGCATGGAGATTCCATTTTTATCTTCGTTTTTATTTTAAAAATATTTTTTTGAAATCTGAATCATTTATCATGTTTATCCATGTATTTATTTATGATTCCAAATAATTATATGTATTGAAAAATTTTATATACCCTATATTTAAAATTTTTTGATAATTATATATTCACTGTTTCAGTCTCGAAAGATGTTATTTTCTACAGGATATAATTTCTAACAAAATTATTTTTGGTAAAATAAAATACGTTAAACATGATAAATTTGTCTAGGTTTTAAACTATGCTAAAAATTTAAAAAAAGGATACATGGAGCTTCCATGCTTACGGTGAGGTGAGTATTGAATCATTACCTATGCATTTCTGTTTTTGAGGTGTGTTTGGTAAGGAATAAAACTTTTGATGAAAAATTTTAAAGAGTAAAAATCGTCGAATAATATGATATGATAGAGATAATAATGAATAGTAAAGATGATAAAGTTAAAATAGATAGGTTAGTTATATGGATAGTTGTGTAGAAATGATTGAAACGTATGATAGTTGTAAAGGAAAATGTGGAAAAAATGATTAAAAAATATAATAGTTGTGGAGAGTGAAAAGTTTTAGATTGAAAAATTTTAACTTGACATTTTATATCAATTGCCAAACACACCCTTTATTTCATTATTATATTTTAGTACATGTTGAATATTTCATGCATATTTTTCATTCTAAATCGAATTGATATGACTCTTTTTATTTTATTTTTTAACTCACAATGCTTTCTAACAAACTAAGTTTCATCTCAAATTCCCAACCCATAATTTTTGTAAATATTTAAAGTTGGGTTAGATTTTGATTTTTCTCATAAAATTTCTAAATACATTAAATGTCAAATTTTCTTACGTTAAGATCTTTTCAAAACTTTGGGGACAAATTGAAATCATACGAGGAACCATTTTTATGCATAATATTTCTTATTATGTGAAATTTGCTAAAGCTCACTATTTAAACCATTTTTGTAAAATTATTTCTTTTGATATATGTAAAATTATTAAAATACTCGAATCATATACTTACGCTCGAAACTCTAATCAAACTTTTAAGCGTATGTTTTAAACGTGTCCAGGGAAATTTCAATATATCTAAACATTACGAGCAAAAATTCTCTTTTTTAAAGTTTCACAAATAACCTAAAAGAGTAATTCGTGAAATAGTCGCTCTGAAATGTAATCAAAGTAGTATGAAAATATTTAGTTTAAGCTAATTTTAGCTGAAAATTCATAACTATGTTCATAAATCATAACTCTTGGATTGTAACTAATCTAATGTATCATATATACTCAAACAACTGTGAGAAACACGTGAGAATAAATGTTGGGTCTCATACTAGTCTCTTGCCTAAAATCACACTTATGCATTTTAGCTAAGGTTAATGATGATATTAAACAGATTATTTTCTATTGGTATTACATATATTATAACAATTAATATTACAATTAGACATATTCACAACCCTCACCATGGAAGAATTCTTTTTGTAAAAACCCCCACTCTCGGGAGGGGCTTTTGTAAATACTCATAAATACCTCTATTATCAAGGAGAAAGTTGCACACAGCTACCTACATGTAGCAAAAATTAGAACTTGTGCCAGCACCAAATGTGCCAACAAAATGTACCACCGGGCTATTGCCTCAGTGATTTAACTAACAGTATCTTATTTTTTATACTTAGGAATATATGTTTTTAAAACTTTCAACCATTTGCTATATTCTTGTGTATATATTAATGATGTAAAAAAATTACTTTGGTTGGAAACTTTTATATAATATCAATTTATTCTTAGATTATAACAATTTCATATCTACTCTCAAATAATATAATATTTATACATACAAATTTTTAATCAAAATAACTTTTGGCATCAAATATATGCACATAGATGAATATTATGAATGATTAAAAAGTTGTTACTTAATTAATTAAGATCCAGGTTATATAATATATATGTGGATCTTTATGCTTTAACTAAAGTTTCAAAAATTATAGCCAAGACATGATTATGATATAATTAGTTTTTCTTAACAAAAGAAGATGTATATGATGGCCATGCATACATAAGAAACTTTCTTGTTGGGTCCATTAGCCTCTAAACATGCCTATAAATAGTTTGTTGAAAAATTCTCAAGTATACTTACGTATTTTACTCGATATTCCTCTTATACTCACAGATTTCAAATATTTCTATTATACCCATGAATTCTACCCATTATTCCCCCATTCCCATGTCGTTAAAATGAGAAGTTATGGACATTAACTATCAGTTACAATGATGTTTACGCCCATAGTAACAATGAATTTTTACACGGACAACTCATCTCATGGTAGAATGTATAATAGAAATTAGAAATATCACCAGTGTGTACTTTTTTCTGGCAATCTCTACGTGTATCCTCTACTTACATAAGATTTCAAAAACTTAAAGAGAACATTAGAGAGAGGATTTAAAAAATGCAGAAAGATCATTGTAGTTACAATACTCATGTGCTTCCTCTTTAGATTCTGTGCTATCATTAGCATTGATCCATCAATGTTTTTCTAGTTGTCTCTTTCTTATATCCTCCGTCGATACGATCCGGACTGCATTCATTTATATGCAAATGCACACGTAGTTTCGCCATTTATGTAATATATAAACAAAAAATCCAAATTGTAGCAAATAACTGGTAATGGCATGAGTTTGGGGGAATAATGAGTAAAATTCATAGGTATGAGGAGAATATTTGAAAATCCATGAGTATAAGAAGAATTTCAGGTAAAATACATGAGTATATTTGAAAATTCCCCTAATTTTTTCCCATTCATCATATTAAACATTAAAAACGCTAGTTTCAACAAATATTTTAATTAACATACGACTTGGAAAACTTAGGGGTGTTTGCCCAGAGCTGCCATCTCCACAATTCATCCATTTGATTTATTTGGTCACCTAAGTTATATCCGAACCATGAAGTCTCCGACTTTATTTCTTTTTAATTCCAGATTAGCTTGGTGTCCTAATAATTGGAACTAGCTAGCCAATTAACACTGAAAATTAATTTACTTATATCCTTGCAAACACCCACCCACAATAGGCACTTCGTGAACCATGGATGCTTAAGGTTGGCCAGCTTTAAGTTGGAAAAATAAGCTAGACATACTTATCTGATATTGTATATCGTATCACGAGTTGAAAACGTAAGTTAGACCTCTTGAAATGGTATAGTATATGGGATCTTGTTTTGTACACCTATTACTTAGCTAAGTAACGACCTCTTAGATTTTATATATATTTAATATTTTTATAATTTTCCTTTTTTACTGAACCTATTGTATCTAATCCGTACAGCAAAAATTATTATTCATTAATTCTTTTATATATGTATTTTTTACAAAATTCTAAAAGTAAAAATTTTTTTTACTCATCTCACACTTACCTCACATGACAAATGGTCAAATTTTTTAATTTTGAAAATTTTAAAAATATATATACTATAATTTAAAAATGATAATTTTTGACATATAAGATGAATACACATGGCCCACATAAAAGTGGAAAAAGTTACAAAATATAACATAGATAGCTAAGTAACAAATGGATGGATGTCCAGGATCACGGCCGTGACATATCTATTTAAGAGTGTGTTTGTTAATGAGCAAAAGTTGTCAAGTTAAAACTTTTCAATTTAAAATTTTTCACTCTCCATAATTACCATATTTTTTAATCATATCTTCACATTTTTCTATACAACTATCCTACTTTTCAATCATTTCTACACAACTACCCACACAACTAACCTATCTATTTTAACTTTATCTTATTTACTTTTCATCATTACCCCTATTATATTACATCATTTGACAACTTCTATTCTCTACAACTTTTCATCAAAAGTTTAATTCATTTCTAAACACACCCTAAGTTTTAAAATTACATATGTACAACTCCCACGGTTTGCTGGATATTTAAAAAAATGTAAATATCCCCACTCTTAGAGTCCCATCGAAGCTAACAGATTTATTCCCGAAAGATGCTGCATACTTTTAAAGTATATCCCTAAATTAGAGGGAATCTGTAAATCTATCAATATACTTTCATCATAATTGTAAATATACTCACTTAATTTCAAAAATTGTAAATAATTTTCATATAATTTGATTATAATTATAAGTATACTCATACCGTTATAGCGCTGTCATGCCTCCACCACAGTGTTGTTACGGTGGGTATATTTGCAATTATATGAAAACTAGATGAGTATATTTGTAGATATAGTATAAAAAATAATTTGTAAATATACTCACATTGTAATGGGTGCCATCTGTGTAAGTATATTTGCAATTATAATGAAATTATATAGAGTTATTTGCTTTTTTTAAAATTCAATAATATATTTATAATTATGATTAAACTATGTGGGATATTTGCAAATTTCCTTAAATTATAAAACCGAAGCCCGAAGGGGAGAAAAATGCAATATTACTGGAAAAACCTCAGAGACACACTGACGCGAGCCACGCAACATACGAAGGTACGACACATGTTACCCCGAAGCGGGGTTGTTCCGGAATAGACCATGTAAGTATGCGTAATTTCATTTTAGTACTTATTTTAGGATTTTCCAAAATAAACCCCACAAGAATTTTAAATCTTTGCATATCGAAGACGACCTTTCAAAGCTGTTTGAAGGTGTTTTTCAACCTCATATATTTATGATTTTCAACGAGTGTTTTGCAAAAGAAAATGCACCAATGCCTTCTTCAACCGCAGCCATCCAACTAGGCCATCTATCCATCAGCAGAATTAGGAATGGATCAGTTTCAAACATTTCGAGAGGTTCCGACGCATGTAAAGAAGCGGTTAGGACCGGGCTCCCCTTTAGGCTTTAACGGGCGCAGGGAAAACATGAAAAGAGCAGTGTCAGTTTGGAGAGGGTGGTGAGGCCACCCTCACCAACTACTAACCCCCTTACGGTCAAGCTAGCAGCTCACCTGAAAAGCCTTCCGCTCTTCCCCATCCCTTCTTTGAATTTTTCAACCCTTCCCGTCCCCCAACTTCAAAATACCATAAAACAAATCATTCTACCAAAACCCAATTCAAGAAGCCAAGTCCCAAAAGTCCCATGCATGCAAAAATGACATCTTTCTAAGCTAGCTTCAGATAACGTGTGTACAAACTCCCTGTTTGGTGTGTTAGCTCATCTCCCCATTTCAAATTTCCACCACCCTCATTCCTCCCTCCCCCTCTCTTTTTTTTCTTCTCTTCCCCTGCTTCTCTCCTCCATGGAGCTGCCCGTCGTCGGCAGGCCCAAGCCGTCGTACAGACTACAGGCTAAGGACCTCTCTTACAGTATTAGCAGCCGCTGCGGGGATGGAGCTGGAGCTGGAACTAGGCACGTGCTTAAGAAGGTGTGCTGCGAAGCAGGGCCTGGAGAGCTGCTGGCGATCGCCGGCCCCAGCGGGGCCGGGAAGACCACATTGCTGGAGATTCTCGCCGGAATGATCCCCCACCACCGCGTCGAGGGAAAGATTCTGGTCAACGGCCGGCCCATGAATGCCGACAGGTTCCGGCGCTTGTCTGGGTACGTCACCCAGGACGACACCCTCTTCCCGCTGCTCACCGTCGAGGAGACCCTCATGTACAGCGCCCGCCTGAGGCTGCGCGGTGGAGCCGGCGACGCCTCCGGAAGAGTGCGGCAGCTGCTGAAGGAGCTGGGCTTGGAACACATAGCTGGATCGAGGATCGGAGGCGGGGACGACAGCTGCCGCGGCGTGTCCGGCGGCGAGCGCAGGCGCGTCTCCATTGGCGTCGACGTAGTCCACGATCCGGCTGTTCTGTTTCTCGACGAGCCCACTTCCGGGCTGGATTCTGCTTCGGCGCTGCAGGTGGTGGCGCTGCTGAAATCTATGGCCGCCAATCAAAGCAAGACCATCATCATCACCATCCACCAACCGGGGTTCCGGATTCTCGAGCTTTTCGATGGGCTGGTGCTGCTGTCGGAAGGCGCCGTCGTCCATCACGGTTCGCTGCGGAGCCTCGAGACTCGCCTGAAGGTGGCCGGCCACTGCATTCCTCGGCACGTGAACGTGCTGGAATTCGCCATCGACGCCATGCAAAACCTCGTCGTGAAGACCTCTGCAATCGAGTCGGCAGCCACCCATTTCACTGAAACAGAACACGCGGCGGTTTTGTATGATTGCAGCGTAGAGGAGAAATCGTTCTCCTACGCTAATTCTTGGAGCGAGGAGGTGCTGATCTTGGGGCAGAGGTTCTGCAGCAACATCTTCCGAACCAAGCAGCTCTTTGCTGCGAGAACGATTCAGTCTCTGGTGGTGGGGTTTGCTCTGGGATCCATATTCATGAACGTCAGAAGGGGAAGTGGAAGGTCTGCATTGCAGACCCGCCTCGGTTTCTTTGCTTACACCCTCACCTTCTTGCTCTCCTCCACAACAGAAGGCCTCCCAATTTTCTTGCAGGAGAGAAGAATCCTAATGAGAGAGACTTCCAGAGGGGCCTACAGAGTCTCTTCCTACGTCGTTGCAAACACCCTCGTCTTCCTTCCTTTCCTTCTCATGGTTGCGCTACTCTACACCACGCCTGTGTATTGGCTGGTGGGGCTGAGAAGGGAGATTGATGGGTATCTCTATTTCTCTCTGGTTGTTTGGATGGTGGTTCTCATGGCCAACTCATTCGTTGCATGCTTCAGTGCTCTGGTTCCCAATTTCATCATGGGAAATTCCTTGATCGCTGGGTTCATGGGGTCGTTTTTCCTGTTTTCTGGGTATTTCATTTCGAGGCAGAGCATACCCAAGTACTGGATTTTCATGCATTATCTGAGCTTGTTCAAGTACCCTTTTGAGGCATTCATGATCAATGAGTATGGTGGGGTAGGGAGGAGGAAGTGTGTGCAGAGGGTGGGAGGGCAGTGTTTCTTGAATGGAGAAGGATTCCTGAGACAGCAAGGCTTGAAGGAGAGTCAGAAGTGGAGTAATTTGGGAGTGATGGTTGGGTTTATCGTTGGGTACAGAGTGTTGTGTTATATAATCTTGTGGTACCGATGCTGTAGAGCAAGGAAATAGATGGGTATTTTCTTCCTTTTCAGATTACTTCCTTTCTTTTGGGGGCCTTAATTTTTATACTTCGGATTTGAATTTCATCCATAAAAAATACAATAAAAGCAGCATTTTTCGTATATCTCTTTTAGTTCTTCATTTCCGTTTTCCTTTGTTGACATGGCGGTGGCAGATGGAAGAACATGGTTGTGAAAAGACTATTTAGGTAAACCAGCTATCAACTGTTGAAGCATGATTCACTCCGCCTACGTCATTAATTTTTTGACTAGTCATATGCTAGCAGAGGCTTACTCACCAA
The DNA here is from genome assembly GCA_035584095.1 of Annona squamosa. Lineage (NCBI taxonomy): Eukaryota > Viridiplantae > Streptophyta > Magnoliopsida > Magnoliales > Annonaceae > Annona > Annona squamosa. The sequence continues at coordinate 47,610,981 of JAXCLR010000001.1, read as the reverse complement.
ATGCCCTGAGCTGTGAAAAGTTCAAGAGCATCAAGGGCCAAACTAGCAGCAAATGCATCGCTCAGCTAGTCGGATCTGCCCTTGAAACCATTTCCGCATCTTACCGCAAGTAATCAGCCATAGGTGGGGAGGAACAGAGCCAACGTCATCATATAGGTATGTCGGATGGAAATCTCATTAAGGAATTTAAAAATAAAAATAAAAAAAATAAAAAAAAACTGTGATTGAGATCTGCAGTGAAGTTTTACATCCAAGCACATTCTACAAAAGTAGTACATCCAAAATAAATTTACAAAGAAAATGCCCTTGAACATTAAATGTAATACAGCAAATGTTCATACCGCCGATGATACAGCCTTGCAAAGATATGCTTTCAAGTCCGTTACAAGAATCACTAGGGATTTTCACAAATTACAAATCAAAACAGGTAATAGTGATTGGCTGCAGCACTGCAATAGAGCAAAGATCAGCTAGCCTTCTTGATGGGTGCTATGAAATAAGCGTTCTGCAGTTCAGCAGTACAAATCGTGCCCTCTCTAATGAGTGGAATTTGATCTTCAAGTTGAGACCAGGGCATCCATTTCTGTTCTTTCCTTACTAGGAATATAATCAGCAACCAAGGATATCACATCATAATCTCCGTCTCAGAGCCCTCAGATTGGGAGTTTGCATATCAAATCCTTCATCGAGGTTCATTAATGGAATGCCAAGTACCCCACAGACTCCCAGCCATCTTTTTACACAAAGGGCCATGATCAAGTGTTCTCATAATTGGGCAAGATCGTGCAGTGACCCAAAACACATCCCTAGATCAATTGTCATTGATCATTCCAGGCCAAGGATCGTATTTACATTTTTTTTTTTTTTGGGGGGGGTGGTTATTGCCCCTGCTAGTGGTCGTGGCACAAGGTAGCAAATAAATGGGCAAATTATAGCCTAGTTCCATCTCTTGAAGCCACCTTCATGAAGATGAACTCGAAGACTCAAACAGTGACATTCTTTGCCTCTTGGTAGAAGAATCTGTTCCCAGTGAAAATTCCTGGGATGCAACCCTATCCAGTACATTTTTCAGTGCCTGCCGAACAGAACCTGCAAAAATTCTCCCTTCAATGTCACTGGCATCCCCTTCACATTTCATCAGGAAAACGTTTTTTATCCTGCCTCCTAAAGTTGACATCTCAGCCCTCACAATTTTTAGGCGGAAGGCCTGAAGTGTGTGTTTTAAATCAGACAGAATCTCTGGTCGATCTTCACAGCATAGAGATGCCTTGATGGTAAAGCTTCCTTTGTTAATTGCATCAACATCAGATTCAACCTTCAGCTCATCCAAGTCTGTAGGTATAATGCATCCATCACTAATTTCTCTTGCTTGTTGCTGCAGTTCTTTCATATGACTAATCACTTCAGCAAGCAAGGAAGCTTTATCAATCTGCATTTATTGGGTACTGGTGTTTAGGTAACCTTGTTTCTCTTTTCATAAGGAACATATAAAGTGGCAAACATGAAATAACAATTACAGGCTGTCACGATTAAGAAAAAAAATAATGACCAAGATTCTCTACCAAATGCATGAAAAGTACAAACTAAACCACATTAACAGTGTATCCAATGTATCAGAGTCTTGCCAATGCGGTGTCTTGGGAGGGCAAAATATATGCAACCTTGCTTTCATCTTTTAAAGAGGCTGTTTCAATGAGTACAAGTCTCAAACAACCACCAACCATGCAAGCAGTGAGCCTCGCCATCATGTTTTTCATAAAGCCTCAAAATGCAGCAGAAATGTCATCCTATGAAATGGATTGAGAGTTAAGTTGTCAACTCAGTTAACATTATGCAGATGACTTGGTCTGAAACGATCACATACAGACAACCACTACTTCCTACATGAGCATACCATGCCAAGTTTCTTGACTCAATTCAAGTTAGTTTTCTTTGATTGGCTCCACATGACATGCTACTCAGAAACTCACATGTCAGCAGGTCCAGTTAAAGGTGTTTGTGGCTATCAGATACTCGGACGTGTAAAAGTGAAAGTAAAAGAAAATAACCTGGCAGCATGACACGGTGCTGGGCTAAGCATTCCTTGCAATATTCCAAACAAACTTTCAGAAAGAGAAAAGTAAAGGAAGAAAACACAGTTTTGAAAATCATAACAAATGTCAATCACAGATAAAAGTTCTAATATGAATTTGCAGAATCATAGGCGGTGCACAACACCAACAATGCATCAGAGTATCTACATGAAGCAGCTAAGGAAATGAAGCACAAGACGAGAGAAAAACAGAAAGATATAATAAACATGGAAACAAATGCAAGTAAAACATTTGCAAGCTTGAAACGCAAGTTACAGAAACTTCCCCAAACACTTTCAAAGAAAGTGCATGGAATGTACGTAAGGTGGCCCCAATCTTGAAGATGGCCTCTTGCCTGTGCTTAATTCAACCATTAGCAATTTTGCAAGTTTTTCGTCCCAACTTAGTTCTTGTATCGAAACTCTTTCAACCAGGGAACCACCTGATATGATGCTCACATGTTCTGCCCACAATTGCCAACTTCGCATTACAGACTTAAATAGCATAGATGCTGAGGTGACCAATTCCTAAAGAGTGCATTTTGGCTCCTATATTTAGCATGCAGAGGAAGCATTTGCCACACGCATCCAAAGACCATTGGCCATAACGTCAATCCCAAACAAAAATGATAAGTCTACTTGAGCGACACGCCTTACCCAAGTTTATTGTGGTCGTTTTATATTTTCAGTTGAACTTTGCCTATCTTTGCGGTAAATTTTGGCTTTTCAAAACATACAGACAACACAATAAACATCTAAGCATAGGGTATTAAAATATCAATCTTTCGATCTAATACCCAAAATAGAAACATTTTAGAAGAGCCTAAGTAACAACATCCCAATCCATGAAAAATGCCTAAAACAAACATGCGGTAAAATAGCCTACGCAAAATAAAAAACATGAGCAAAGCAATGCAAGAACCCTAACCTTTTCAGTGCTGGGCAAAAGGCTCCTGAGTGTTGCTAGGTGAGAGTTGATCCTCCCTCTTCGTCTCCTCTCCGCATCGCTATGGCTCTTCAAAGCTGCCTTCGCCTTCCCTTCTGCAATCCCTTTCTGGACAGACTTCGCAGGAGCCTTCACAAGTTCCCCCTTCTCACTGTCCAAAATCAAAGAAGAAGAAGACGAAGACACGCTGTTCCGACCTGCCGACCGACATCCACTGTTCTTCCAACATGCTGTTGTAAATCTTGCAACATCATTTCCACAGACAATCCCAAAATTCTCAGCAAAAGAGCCCATTAGATCCTTATGAACAAGAACCTAAAAAGCGCAAGCAACTGCGGAAACCAGACAGGGAATTCTTTTCAACAGATAACGTTGCGAAACGCTCGTGAAGTAGCTTCACTCCTTCCATTTCCAGAAGCAAAAAAAAAAAAAAAAAAAAAAACCCTTCGAACTTTGATGCACTAAAAAAACCGACTCATTTCCAAAACCACCTGCAAGATTCAGCACTCTTCAAAACCCACCCAGAAGATTATCCTTTCATCTTACTGGCAAAAAATGCAGGTCTTTTCGGCTCGATCTACAATAGTTTAACATGACGAAGACGAACCCTCATTGAAGCTACTAAACACCAGTGCAGGTCCTGACACCGAATCCAATGAAAATTTCTCCTCGTTTACGTCCAACTCCGACCATTTCCTTGTCGACTGTAAACCGTTTGATGAAATTTTTTAAAAAAAACCCTCCAGAATCCGGGAATCGTGACGACCGGCCGCAGTACCGACGCAAATGCAGTGCCCTAGAAGCTACAATATCGGAATTGTAAAAGAGGAGAGCACCGAAAGCCGTGCATCGTAGTTGCGCACTGAAGGAGGGCTTTTGACGAGTTAGAGGGGGAAAAAAAGCGTCGGATAGTGGGAGGAAGAAGACGACAACCCACAGCTGCAGGACTCTTGCCCCACCACAGACAAACAAAAACCCATGTCAGTATTAGGGTGCGTTTGTCGATCCATACAAAATGTCAAACTCAAAATTTTTCACTCTCCATCACTATCATATTTTTTAATTATTTTTTCATATTTTACTATACAACTACCCTACTTTTCAATCATTTCTACACAACTATCCATACAACTCACCTATCTATTTTAACTTTATTCTCTTTACTACTTATCATTAATTCTATCATATCACATCATTTGACAACTTTTACTCTTCAAAACTTTTCATCAAAAGTTTTATTCATTACCAAACACAC
>JAXCLR010000001.1:47574963-47602494 GCA_035584095.1 Annona squamosa | reverse complement strand
GGCAGGACTCTTCCAGATTCGAGGAGGCAGGAAGAGGCGGGCCCAGCGCGAACCTGTAGGTTGAATACAGTGGAACAGAAGAACTGTGGCTGGACGGTCTTGATGATGGAGTTGATCTGCTTGCGTTCGGTGGGGAGAAAGAGCTTGCGAGAGATGGGGCGGAAGCCACTGGAGGGATCTTGGATGTCTCCCTTGCTGAAGACGACGGTGGGGATGAGGCCCTGGGCTCTGGCTTTCACCGCCATCCTGCTGCCCTTGTGCTCCCGTGGGGTTGCTTGGATATTATGGTAGTGCAAGAATGCCCTGCTTAAGGTTGCTGCTGCTGAGCAACTCCTGCTGGAGCCAAAGTTGGAGCTCCACCTCAACCGGCAGACTCTCAGCATCTCTCTGTGCTCTATAACTTGCTGCCAGAGAGGTTGTTCTGCGCTAAGTTGAGTACTTGGAGGCCGGTGAGGTTGGCGATTTGCGGCGGACGGTGCAGAGGTCGAAGAGGTGTACGGTGCCGTCGAGGAAGCCGCAGGCGAGGTGGCGATCGGAGAGGGCGAGGTGGCGATCGGATGAGGGAGTCGGGGGTGTCAGTGGGCGAGGGGCGGAACACGAGATGGTTGTGTTCGACGCGGTGGTGGCGAAAGTTCTGGGTAGTGCGGTGCCGGTGGATGTACTCCTCACGCTACGTGGCCCGAGTACGGTGGTCGCGAGACTAGACCCGATGGGCGAGATTCTTCCAGAGGTGCTCAGACCGGGAGACGGCGTGCCACGTGGAGCATACCTGGAAAACCGTGGAGAGAGCTGGTCCGGCAGCGAGCCTCCCATTTTCGGCGGAGGCGCTAACGGCCACCTGCGTAGCCAACGCTTCCACGAACGGCACCGGCCAGACTTCGTTGCCAGAACGCATCCTTGAAGACGATGGCTCCCCAATCCGACCTATCACGGCCGCGCGGACAATCCCACCTCCGGCTTCTTCTTCTTCTTTTTTTTGTTTACATGAAAAATCATATGATTTTATAGACTAACCAAAATATACCTCATCACTAACCTATCTATTTTAACTTTATTCTCTTTACTCCTCATCATTAATCCTATTATATCATATCACTTTCTATTGATTTGACAACTTCTACTCCAAAAACTTTTCATCAGAAGTTTTACCTCCAACCAAACACACCCTATGTGAAGTGATGTTGGATTTTTATCATATAATTAAGGCTATTCTATTTTCTCTATATAGGCAATAAGTCTTATCGTCTTTGTTTTTATATTTTTTTAATAATTTTATAAAAATAACCTATTTTACCCCATTTAATAAAAAAGAGGTGAAAATGTTTACTTTTGAAAATGTATAAATTGTAAAAGTGTTAATTTTGAAATTATAAAAAATATACATTTATGATAATAGATTTTAGTATGTATCAAGATTATTTTTTCAAGTATACCCACTGTGTTATCTTCTAATCCCAAATATAATCACTACTTTTATAAAACTATACCCTTAATATGTGTTCTAAAAAACACCCATCATTGCATACATCGATAGCTAAGCTAATAGTGGTAACGTAGTATGCTTGTTAGGTTTTTGCAAAGGACCAAATGCCCAAAATAGTGGTAAGTCTTTCTGCATGGTAAAGGGTGGATGAGACTTCAAGAGTCTGCCACCAGTAACATGTGTACAGATTTATTATATTTCATATTTGCGCAAGTTTTACTTTAACCCCTGTGTGTGGGAATTTATAGATTTTTTTCCTATACGTAAGTATTGATAAGAATGTCCCTTCATGATTTGAAGAGTGTGAATGTAATTAATTGTAATATAAAATTGTCACATTGTATAAATACTAACAGAATAATAATAATAATAATAATAATATTCATAAAAAAGAAGAAGATGGGCCCACCGGTAGCTTCCAGCTCGCGTCCACGGACATATATAGCTTCAGGGAATGGCTTCTGATTTGTATCAGCAGCGGCATCCCTCTGGTCTCCTATTTGTTGGAATTTTCAAAAATTATAAAAATTATGATATAATTTTATAGATAAATAACAAAACTAATATAGCTAAGATGGTAAAAGATGTTGACAGCAACCAACTAGTCTTGGGATCGATCATTGCCGCTTGCATATTTTTGAAAATTTTTATTGCATAGCAACAATTCATTAACAAGCACAATGATTTGGTTGTAACGATGAGATGCCTTAAAACCAATAAATTGGGGTGACATTCAAGAGACTAAAAACACAATCATCTCATCATCCTCTCCTCTCCTTAGACATCCATTCAAGACACGTGTTGCTCTTGTCCTAATTCGGACATGTTGTGTTCAAGTTGGTGATTTGCAAAATTACCATGTAGTTTTGAAATTCTCTCCATTCAACCGAAGATCCTGTTTCAAGTGTTTGTGTGACTAGAAAATGTATTATTTTCTATTCTAGTTTAGGTTTTACTTCTTGTATCCTATGGGAAATTGTAAAATTATTCTAAGTAGCAAATAGGATAGCAAAATTGCCTTAAAGAAAGTGATATCGTAATATGCCTGAAGTGAAACTTGATTTTATTTTCACTTTTCTCACTTTTCTTGTTTCTCTCATTTTTATATTTTTCCCCAACAATCTTAAGTCAATTTTTTCCATTCTTGTCCTCTTTCTATTATTTATAAATGCCCCCTCAATCACCCATTCTATACACAAAGTCCGATGTCCTAAGATTGGACTGCTGTGTTGGTACCAATTTCAAGAGATGAAAACAATAACTTTATCTTTTTTTAATCCACATTAGAGTTGTGTACGTCCTTACCATGCTAAGACCTGGAGAAAAAGAAGATGAAACGCTACAATATCAACGCTGATAAGCAAAGTAGGACATGAATAACTGTATTTGCAAAGGGCACATTATTGAATCGTTGTCTGACTCATTGTTTGAATTGTACCAAGATGCAAATACTACCAAAGAGATCTGGGATTCGCTTATACACAAATATAGTATTGATGATGCAAGCATCAAATGGTTTCTAGTAAGCAATTTCTTTAATTATACTATGACTAATGATAAACTAATCCTCGATCAAGTTAATAAGATTGAACACATCGTGAATCAACTTAGGTCACAGGGCAGTAAAATGGATAAATCTATTCTCGTTAGTATGATTATTAAGAAATTAGTACCTAATTGGAACAACCACCGCACAAGTCTAAAACGAATAAAAGGATTCATGCGTTTAGATGATCTTACTCTCAATTTACACACGGAAGAAAAATTAATAAAAAATAAAAAGAAAGAAGAGTAAATTTTTGCTAAGGCTAATGTGGTTGAAGTTCAAAATCAGGTGACAAATGTCAATAATTAACCTTCTAAGAAATTTAAATTAAATACCAAAAAGACCATTCCTAAGAAGAAAAGGGATCTTACTTTTATTGTAAGAAAATAGCTCATTTGCAAAATAAGTATAGACTTCTCAAAAGAAAAAATAACACTCAGTTTGGATTATATCAGAGAAAATGTCCAGAAGCCCATTTAACTGAAGAACATTTTGTTGCTATGATTTCTAAAATTTATACAGTAAATAATGATCAAAGCTGATAGTTTCACTTTAGAGCCATTAAATATGCTTGTAATGATAGAAGTGTATTTAAAACTTATGAAACTAATCAAAATAAAAATAAATTATTCTTGGGTAATTCTTCTACTGCTAAGGTGAAAGGTTCAGGAACTGTGATTCTGAAACTGACTTCAGAAAAATTACTTACTCTCACGAACATACTTTATATACCAAAAATACGCAAGAATCTGGTCCTAGTTAGTCCTCTTAGTAAGTATGGTTTCAAATTGATGATGGTTTCAAATTGATGTTTGAGTCGGATCAAATTATTGTAACAAAGGAGATGTATTTGTGGGCAAGGGTTGACTCTTTTTCTATATGACATGATAGATTAGGTCATGTTAATTTTCGTAGTGTGGATATTAGGATGAAATTAGGCTTAATTCCTAAATCGCCTAATGAATTTTTAAATAAATGTAAAATTTTGTGTTCAAACTAAAATTACTAAAAATCATTTCAAAAGATCGAAAGAAATTCTGAATTATTAGGTTTAATTCATTCAGATATTTGTAATATGAAGAATACATTAACAAGAGGTGGAAAGAAATACTTTAGAATATTTATAGATGATTTTAATAAATATAATTATGTTTATTTATTAAGAACTAAAAATGAATCCGTAGATAAATTTAAATCCTATAAAGCTAAAGTTGAAAATCAACTTGAAAAAATAATTAAATCCCTAACATCAGATAGAGGTGGTGAATATTTATCAAATAATTTTAATGATTTTTTTTTGAAAATATGAGAATTATTCACTAAGTAACAACCTCATATAAACTTCAACAAAATGAACTACAGAAAGAAAAAATATAACTTTAGTTGAAATTGTAAATTCAATATTAATTAATGCATACCTAAGTAAATGTTGGTGAGATAAAACTTTATTAACAGCTTGTCATATTCTTATAGAATTCTCTATAAGAAAACCCAAGTTAGCCCCTATAAATTATAAAAAAAATAAAATACTTAATCTTAAATATCTAAGAGTATGAGGTTGTAGAGCTTTAGTAAGATTACCTGATCCTAAAAGACCAAAATTATGACACAAGGGAATAAAATACGTACTTATAGGTTATGCAATAAATAATAAAGCTTATAGATTTGTGGTATTAGAGCCTAATAGTTCTCTTCAACATAATACCATTATTGAATCTTGAGATGCTGACTTTTATAAAAATACTCATAAGTCAATACCTAGACTCGATCAAACTAATGAATCTTCTTCTCAACCACCGAATAAATTTATAGTTGATAATTCTATAACCATGTAAAAATGTATAGAAGATGATAACGTGAGAAGAAGCAAACAAGTTAGAAAAGATGACTATAATCGTTTTGAGACTAATTTTCAGTTATATATTATAGAAGGATTGAGAAACAAAATAAGTGAAGAACTAATGAATCTTCTTCTCAACCACCGAATAAATCTATATTTGATAATTCTATAACCATATAAAAATGTATAGAAGATGATAACGTGAGAAGAAGCAAACAAGTTAGGAAAGATAACTGTAATCGTTTTGGGACTAATTTTCAGTTATACATTATATAAGGATCGGGAGACAAAATAAGTGAAGAACTAATGAATCTTCTTCTCAACCACTGAATAAATCTATAGTTGATAATTCTATAACCATGTAAAAATGTATAGAAAATGATAACGTAAGAAGAAGCAAACAAGTTAGGAAAGATAACTATAATTGTTTTGGGACTAATTTTCAATTATACATTATAGAAAGATCGAGAGACAAAATAAGTGAAAAACACATGATTGTGTTTCATACCGAAGGAGATCCATCTACTTATGAAGAGGCCATAAAATCTCTAGATGCTTTATATTGGAAAGAAGTCATTCAAGATTAAATGAATTCTTTAATGAAAAATGATACATGGATATTAGTTGATTTACCACCTAAGTCTAAACCTATATGCTGCAAATGGATATTTAAGAAGAAATTAAAAGTTAATGGATCTATTGATAAATTTAAAGCTAGATTAGTAGCTAAGGAGTATAGACAAAAAGAAGGTATTGATTTCTTCGATACCTACACCCTAGCAGCTAGAATTTAAATCATTAAGTTATTAATGACTTTAGCATTAATTTATCATCTTGAAATTCATCAAATAGATGTAAAAACTGCTTTTCTAAATAAAGATTTAGATGAAAAATTTATATAGAACAACTCGAAGGTTTTGTATTACCTGGACAAAAAAAGAAAGTATGTAAATTAATTAAATCTTTATATGGTTTGAAACAGACACTTAAGTAATGTCATGAAAATTTTAATCAAATTGTGCTAGCAAGTGGTTTTAAATTAAATCAGTTAGATAAATGTATTTACAGTAAATTTGTTGTCGATAGAGGTTTCATTATTTACTTATATGTTGATGATATGCTTATATTTGGTATTAACCTTGAGATTATTATAGAAACTAAAAGTTTTCTTTTAGTTAACTTTGATATCAAAGATATGGGCAGGGCCAATGTCATCCTTGGCATCAAAATTATAAAAGATTGTTACGTATTTTCTGTTACTGAATCTCACTACATTGAAAAAATACTCAAGCGGTTCAATCATTTTGATGCTGGTATGGTTTCAACTTATTTTGATTCTAGTGTCAAATTATGTAAAAATGATGGCAGATCTGTTTATCAGCTTGAATGTGCTAGAGTGATAGCATTAATGTGTTATGTGTTGTATTAGACCAGATATTGCTTTCACTATAGGTGTATTAAGCAAAGTCACTAATAATCTAGGATGTATGCATTAAAATACAATTTGTATGATTTTGAAATATTTAAGAAAAATCATTGACCGTGGATTGTATTTCAATGGTGAACCCACTATATTAAAAGGGTGTAGTGATGTAAGTTAGACTTCTAATACTAAGGAATATATATCCACAAGTGGCTGAATTTTTACCATTAAAGGAGCTACTATTTTATGGGTTTCTAAAAAGTAAACTTGCATTAAACATTCGACCATGGCAACCAAGTTTCTTACTTTAGCTGCAATCGGGAAAGAGGCAGATTGGCTTAGAAATTTATTACTTGAAATTCCTATTTGGCTTGAGTCAATGCCTCCTATTTATTTATATTATAATAGCAAAAAAACTTTGTTTAGAGCATACAACAAGACTTACACTAGTAAATTACGACTTATTGTAATAAAGCATAATTATGTAAGGTAGTTACTCCAAGATGGAGTGATTAATATTATTTTATAAGACTAAATGAAAACTTGGCAGACTCATTTACAAAAGACTTACTAGGGAAGTAGTCTAGAAAACATCGAGAGTGATGAAACCGAAATCCACATTCCACATCTATGAGTTGCAATAACAGAAACACAACCATATTCTTGTAGCCTAAGTTTAAGAGTTCAATGAGCAAAGTAAGTTATTTTTGTAACTTGTAAGCACTAGTTATATTTATAATTTTGCATCCCTCAAGCAATACTTGGATCTTGTAATGTATTTATGAGGTTGAGTATTTTATATTCTTAATAGATTTAAAACCATTATGTTGAAGTATTTAGTTACAAGGTACTTTAAATAGATCCACCTATATGAGTGTTGGAAGTGAGGTATCTTTTGTTTGCAGAGTGTTTGGATTCACTTTGACTACTCATGAAATTAGGATACTGACACATAACCATAACGTGTCGTCTTTTAGAACACTTGATATGTTTTGAAATCTTATATGTAAGATATGTCTGATTTATCAAATGGGGTCAACAATTCATAGCCTTGACTACTGTACGTCTCAGTAAATCTTGATATATTTTCACTAAGTAAAAGTTCAAGTCTACCTGACACCTTTATTTATGTATGAGATTTCCTTGGTTGAATGGAGTTGATTTAAATTTTGAAAATGGCGAGGGAATGTTGGGATTTTTAAAAATTATAATAAATATAATATAATTTCATAGATAAACAATAGAACTAATATAGCTAAGATGTTAAAAGACATTGACATTAACTCAATTAGTCTTAGGATCGATTATTATCGCTTACATATTTTTGAAAAATTTTTGTTGCATAGCAACGAGTCATCAAAAGGCACAACGATTTGGTTGTTTGAAAATTTCAAACAAATCAAATAATGTCTGAAATTTGAAAAGATGCAGCGCATGGATGCAAGATGATATCATGCAATCATTGACAAAAGATGCAACACATAGAGTTAAATGAGGTGGCATTCGAGAGATTAAAAACACAATCATCTCATCATCCTCTCCTCTAATTAGACATCCAATGCCTTATTCAAGACATGTGTTGCTCTTCTCCTAATTTGGACATGTTGTGTTCAAGTTGATGATTTGCAAAATTACCATATAGTTTTGAAATTCTCTCTATTCAACTAAAAATCCTATTTCAAGTGTTCATATGCCTAGAAAATGTGTCGTTTCCTATTCTAGTTCAGGTTTCACTTTTTGTATATTCGAGACAATTGCAAAATTACTTTAAGTAGCAATAGGGTAGCAAAATTGTTTTAAGGAAAGTAACTTCCTAACACGCCTGAAGTGAAACTTAATTTTAATATCACTTTTCTCACTTTCCTTAATTCTCTCATTTTAATATTTTGCCCTAACACCATTAAATCCAGATGCCTCTTCTGCAGTAGCCATCTAGCCAAACCTTTGTATTTTTTACAAAGTCGGCAACTGTCGGCTCCCTTTTTCTCACTCTAGGAATTTGTGACATCTAACAAACCTAGACCTGGAATGTTACGGTTTCCATTCGCAATCGGCAGTAGACGCACAATTGGTTAAATCAACAAACTCAATCATAATGACACGACTTGCTCCAAATCCAACTGTTGTTATGCACAATTGGTTAAATCAATTATGATTGAAGCCATGAAAACCAATCAACTCCACTATCTGCCCCAAGTCGGCCATGATCACCGACCCTCGTCTTCTATTTGCTTACTAACCATCGCGGCATCCTCAAACTCCATGGATTTAAAGCCCCAATTTGGCAGTAAAATCTAGTCAACGGCAACCCCACTAACAATAACAACGGCAACTTGCAATTAAAATGGCAGCAAGAACAACTGCCAAGATTTCAGTCACCGGCCCATTAATTCTAATAACAAAAGCCAACTGATGATTACTTTAAATCGGTCATGCTTCGACAAAAGTAATTAATCATCTTCCATCTTCAACAGCGGCTCTGTTGATCTACTAATGGGTGTTTTCCACCTTCGTGACAATTAAAGCTCAACGGGTGTTTTTGCTACAAATTGGCATTGGATTTCATGGGAGATTTATCGTCATTATTGAAGACAGTCTTGGGGCGCAATGATTCTATTGCTGCTAGCCGAATGTGCTTAATGTTGTAGTTGCCATTGCAATCTTTAGATTTGAAGATAGAGAGAATGTCAGATTTTTCAGCTCAGTGGATAGGATTCAGATTGATGCTAGTTGTCAGGAGCACAATGACTATCTGCAGTTTTTGGCTTGTTGTTTGATTAGATGGGTTAGATCTTTGAATCAACAACTACTAATGCCGGATTTGCATATGCATTTGATTGGTTTTAAAGGAGAATATCAGGGTCAATAGTTCTCTTCAATTTCCTTGGTTGTTGGTACATCTCCAAGTCTGGCCATTCACCATCACAACCACTATCTTTGCCTTAAAATTTGATAATGGATCTCGAGAAATTTAGGCCAACATAGCTACCGGCAGCATCCATTAGAGTTGTAGGATTGTAAGCACGAAGTACTAGCCATGACATTCGATTCATCACCCCTGCAAGGACTAGCACTCCAAATCTCACACGACCCTCCCTTTGACAACCTTTTAAAATTTGGAAACGCTAAGTAACTGGGGATAATCTAGCAGGCTAGCGCCCAATGTCAATAGCAATAGCTAGCCATGGCTGCTGCTATGTCCATAAATGGTCAAATCCGATCGTTCACCAACAGTGCGAGAGGCGATGGGCATATTGATAATCTCGCGTGTTAATTGACAGCTTTCGTCCATTCACATTTGTAAAGGTATAACAGTTGTATTTGCAATTTTAGAAATGTAGTAAATATATTTGACATTAGAGTAGAACACAAGGAACAGTTTTTTGGAAAAGCTATTAAAAATGAGAATTTTTGCTAATATATCTACCAAGTTTAACTAATATTGTATTCGTGTTCTCAAATTTGTTGAAATTACAGATATGTCAGCAAGGTTTGCTATGGGGACCATGTATTTTTTTTATTTATTTATAACTTTTCCCTATCCATGAGGTAATTTATAAATATGCTACTATGAATTAATGATATTAGTATGGTACATAACGTGTGCAGATATGACATCTAAGGGATGTGTACTGTATGTATGTATGCATTATACCTTTGGCATGCAGGCTTGTATGAGACACTATTTGTAAGCATGTTAGACATGAGTACAAGTTATGACTTGCATGTTCCTATAGCTGCGACCTCTTGGTTATGATGTGATTTGTTGGGTATTGATTTAGAGTTGTATAATTGACGCGTTATTTATGACACTACGACTATCTTTTACTTTGAAGAGTAGGTACGGGGTTCGACCTGCTCAGTCAGGTTGTGAGAGTCAAGAAGACAACGCTTTGGGGACAATTTTTAATTCATTAAGTCGTATAGGTGGGAAAACAAGTTGCAAATTGTAATTGGACTCCGCCCATGCTTAGGTCTAGCCTGACTTAATGAATGTTTAGTTTAAAGAATGGCCTTTTCTAGGGTTTCATTCTCGCTCGTCTTTCTTCCTCTCTTCTTCTGCTTCCTCTTTCCTTCTTCCGTTCTTCCTAGTCTCGGTAGCACTAGATCTTTCCAAAACTCTTTCAAATCACTTTGAAAAATGTCGATTCACATCAAGGTAGTTTGGAATTTCAAAGATCTAAGTTTAAGACCACTATTTTGGGAAAATTACAATTGAGGTAAGTAGATGTCACATCTTTTCAAATTAGTGATGGAATCCCATCTTTAAAATGATATAAGGCTGGTGCAAGGGGGTAGTGTCCAATAATTTTATGGTTTGGAATGTTAGGGTTTGTGATAGTTTAGGGTTAATGAGGTTGTAAGAAAATCAGATGTTGTTATGTGATTTTTGTAAAATAGACTACCCATTAGCAGTCTCTTCATCATTAGAATAGGGCATTAGTCGAGTGGGTAGAACTAGGATGAGGAACTAGAGGTCTCTCCTTTGGCATCTGTCATGTGTTCGACAAAATGCTTGTATGACAATTACTAGGCTAGATCTTAAGTAAATTTTGTTAATTTTACTGATATTATATGCATGATTTGTAACATTCGTTCTTTTATGTTATGGATGATGCGTTATCTGAGATTGGTGATTATAAATGGTTGTTCATGGCCCTTGGTTGACATGAGAAGAAGGTTTTTCATGGCCCTATATGATTTTGGGTGTAGGTATTGGACCCATATGTCTTGTATGATTATTTGAGAATTATTATTTTTTGTAACATTATCATGACATGTGTATTCAAAGTCTTATTATGTTCACCATTTTGCTAACCGCTAACTACTTGCTTAGTACGTTTAGACTCATATGATTTATTATTTTGCCTTTAGATCATAGGCCGGGTAAGAAGCCTCAAGATGAGACTGGAGAAAGACCTAATCTAGGAGACATTTAGATTAACATTTGTGTTCTTAGTTATTTTGGATTTTTTATACATGCAAACATAGATGCAACAGTGACAAACATTTTGTATGTGGTTATTTAAAATTTGGTTATAATTTATGCAGACACATATATATGTCATCTTTCGGGTTGCTTGTAGTGTAATGATGAGTTATGATGACTTTCTGTCTATATAGATGACTTTATAGTATAGGCATGTAATTATGTGAATGTAGGGCTAAATATTTATATTTTGAAATGAAATTATGATATTTTTGTATAGGAGGTCCTTTGTACCACACCACCCCTTGTAGTTATGTAGGATGCTGCCGAATTTTCCTTAGTCAAGTGGCATTCATTGACTAGCCATTGAGGAAGTCTAGGCAACATTGTGCCACATGTATATAAAATTATAAACATGTCATTTCTTTAAGACGCAAGTAGAATTTTTATAAAATAATAATAATGCCTTTTCAACTAAGTTATACATTTGCAATTTTTTCAACTATTTATATTGTTTGCAAACATGCTTACAATATTTGCAAAATTGCAAGTGTATCACTTGGGTTAAAGCATATTATCGTTATTTTATATAAAATTGTAATTGTGTTCTAATAGAAGACACACGCTTAAAATTCTATACGAAATACGAATTTTGTAAACATATTTACGATATGAGAATTTTTTGTAAATATGCCTATAAGGTTTTACCAATATTGCATCTATATTCCAAGGTTTACCGATATTGCAAATATGTCCATAAAGTTTGCATGAAATTACAAGTTTGTCCCTTCTATTAGGACATTGTTAGAATTTTTTGTAAATTGATAATAATGCACTTTAAGCCAAGCTATACACTTGCAATTTTCTAAATAATGTAGACGTATCTGCTATTTCATTATTTTATATATTTATGTATATTAACTATTTTAATTTTTTTGCAAATATGCTTTAACATTTGCAAAATTATAAGTATATCGTTTGGCTTAAAAGACGTCATTGTTATTTTATAGAAAATTCTAACAGCATTCTAATGGAAGGGGCATATTTGCAATTTCATGCAAACTTTGTGAGCATATTTACAATATTGGTAAATTAAAGGACATAAATGCAATATTAGTCAAATCTTATAGGCATATATGCAAAAATTCTTCATAATTTTATCAAATTTAAAAATATAGATGCGATATTAGTCAAACTTTATAGACATTTTAACAAAAATTTTGAAAAATTGCAGTCTTTCCATTTTGTCCCCTTTGCATAGGGATGTAACTTGGGATAAGGTCGATCTGAACCTACTTAACCTAACGTAGTTTCGAAATCAAGTTTGAGTTTTATTTTCAAAATTTTTTCAAAATAAACTCGATTTCAACCTAACCCGGGAGAAATCAAAACCAATATCGGATTTGCATCAATCCGGTTACTAAAACTCAACTCGATCTGAACCCAATATTCGCCAAAATTTTTAAAAGAATAATATTATTTTATATATTAAATACTTTAACTATAATTATGTAAAATTTCTTTCATATAACCATAACTTAATTAAATTATAAAAGATTTATTTTAAAATCTAAATTTTATCTATATTTATTTGTAAAAGTTGATTCTCTTGTATTTACGTTAACTTAATTTGTAAATAATTATAAATATACCAACTCTTTAAAATTATTGTATACATATCAATTAACTATAAAACATATATAAGATATGCTTCTAGGAAACCCTTTTTGTATGTAACCCTTTCCGTTTTTTACATATAGATGGTTGATGGAAAATTTATTCTATCTATTATATTTAGCATCATGTATATTATCATGAACATCATTTTATTTGTCTTATATTATCGTATATAGACCTCATCTATAAACATGTAAAATTAACATAATAAAATAAATTAATGTTAAATATCAATTTTTAAGTAGTATTTTCATTACTTAAACCATCTAAAATATCACAAATATATAGATAAATATTATATAAAGTATTACCACGTTCTAATACATATATGAATGAATCTAAGTATTTTGTCTAATTTATACATAAATATGCATGAAAATACATATTTTTTTTTTTGCAAATGTGACGTATGCACATATTGGGTGTGGATAAAACTGAGTTTCCTAGCTAAACGAATAATGTTGAATACACTAAATGAATTGAATTTTGTATAAATTATTAACATCTCAAAAAATGGAGAAAGTTTCATAAAATAACTTCTATGAAATCGGAATCATAGAAGTATTATCTAAATATATCATTTTTATTAACTTATTTGATAGTGATTTCTTATAATCCCCTTTATTTTTATTATCTTAATTATTGAAGATAAATTTATTACATTTTTATCAAAATTAAAGATACTATAGGTTATATAAATATATTTACGTATGAATCATAAATAACTAAATAAATTATCATAATCAAAAGTACATTTTAGAATTAGTTGTTGCCAATAGAATAATATTTAAAGACTTCAATATTTTATTAGTAGATTTCTGTTAGTTTGAGAATAATTTCGATTTTAATCCAAAATTAAGACGAAAATTAATGCAAATCCGACATATAAACGTGGATTCTAATATGTTTGGGTTCAGGTATTTTTCCCCTGAACTCGACAGGACAGGGGTGCACTTTTGCGTCCGCGGACTCATTCCCCACTAACCCGCACACAACTGACACGAGTTGTCCTCCTGCTGCGGAAGAGAAAACATCGGAAGAAACGATCTCGGTTGCTGATGGCTGCAACCATGGCCGCAGACAACGTTCCCATCACCTTCGAGCAAGCTCTAATGGTGACGCACTTCTTACTCAATCTAATTTCATTTCTGTGTTTTTTCAATAAGCTGTTAGAACATTGTAGTCCTTTTCTTTACAACAAAAATTCGAGTATGTTTTAAAGCAGAGAGTTGGAATTTTTGTTCTTAATTCTGAGGTGGACAGAATCTGGATGACCGTTCTTCTGTGTTGTGGATATATTAGAATTTAAAAATATATTTAACCTAAGGTCATGCTTTCTCCTTTTTGTTGCTATTTTCGTTAGATATGTCCGATTATGTCCAAGTACAATACTGAATATAAGTTTCCTGTGATTGAATTGCAGCTGATAGGCTTGGGAGTAGAACCTCAGTTTGTTAGGTTTACTCATGTGACCATGAACTCAGACAAGTATATATGTGTTAGACAAACTTCCCCGCAAAACAGTATTGCTATTATCGATGTTACTATGTCCATGCAGCCATGGAGAAGGCGCATTTATGCTGAGTCTGCAGTGATGAACCCCAATGGCAGGATACTGGCATTAAAAGGTAGCATTGCCTTTATTTGTGTACCTTGGCACTTTCTCCCTATACCGGCATTAAAAGGTAGCATTGCCTTTATTTGTGTACCTTGGCACTTTCTCCCTTGATCGTGTTTAGGTGTCAATCGTCTTCTTCAGACTAGAATGAGCAGTAAATATAACATACTGTATTTTTTATATTTTTTGAGCGATGCTTGTTTCTGAGGAAGTTTCCAATTTCATTTAATCTGCAACAAGTTGGCAACTCATTGCTTGTTGTACTTTTCTTTTGGTTATAATTTACATATTTTGTTCACTCTAGTGCGAATATTTCATTGTTTTGTCTTGTTTTCTGTTCAGGGGAAGTGCAATTGGATGCATACTATTTGGTATGAAGTTTGTGTGCAAAGCACTGTAACATTCTTGGAGGCTTTTTTAGTTAACCCTGTGTATTTGGTGTTTTGACCTTTTGTTTTGCATGTATTAAATTGGATATATAATATTACAAACCGGTCCCCTTCCTTGGTCAACATTTGATCCTTGCTTTCTTTCTTTTTTTGAAAAGCATTAGTATCACTATCATTACCATTGAGCAGTACCATCTTTAGTCACAAGAATAAGCCCTTTGTATATGTTATTTGCGAATCATCTAGTCCTAATACTTGAAATAAGAGAGTGTTTGTTCAAAATTAAATAAATGACAAGTTGCTTTGAAATCCTAGGATTTTGGGCATAGTTGAAAAAAATGAATATACATAATGCAACTTTGATAGTAACTATAGGAATATAAATGAAGAATCAATTTAGATTTGAGATCAAGTAATACTAGATACTAATCACTTTAATTGTTGGACATTAATCCTTCCAAAAGTGGAGAAATTTATAGATATGTTTTTAGATAGAATTCAAGTTGGATGGAAGAAATGATAGTGTGTTCGAGGAGTTTTAGTGACCATTGAGTGCTAATTAACGACGAGGAAAATTTTTCAAGACACCAATAAAACCAACCATGCTTTCTTGATTAAGCGTTGGAGAGTTTGAGAACAACATAACTCAAAAATGAGATTACTAATATATATCAGTTGTAGGACTAAAAAAGTTGAACTTAAAGATGATGTAATGTGAGATAATCTAAAGGAGAAACCAAAAGATAATAAAACAAGAAGTAGACTAAGAAGCGATTGGAAAGTGGGGAAAAATTTTGTTTTTTTTTTTTTAGGGGGGGGGGATTAGGCAGAAAATTTCTTGTAGGGTGATAATTAGGAGTAAAAAGAATAAAGTTAAAATAAAGATGGTAGTATAAGATGTTAAGAAATTATTGAAAAATAGAGTAGTTGTATGAACAGATGTGTAGAAATAAGGAAATTTTTTCCCCACTTTACAAACGTTGCCTAAGGTAGTTTGATTATACAAAATGGGGTCTAGTAACTACGAACTCAACGAGTACAAACTACAAATCAATATTCAAGTTTTGATGATTAACAACCAATTTGAGAGGTTAAAGACTATTAATGAATTACGGTTATGTTTAGAACTTAGAATTTTCAAATCTCAAGCTTAAGCAGATGAAGTTGCAAAGTCAAGTCAACTCCAAGATCGACTCAGTCAAGTCGCAAATCTAGGATTTCACAATTGATTTAAATATTCTGAATAAAGAAAAACTTTACAAAGGAAAATTCTACAGTCAGAGTCGCACCCAAAGTCGACTTTGCATGTGACTTAGGTGAAGTTGAAATTCAAGTGAACTTTGATTGCAACTTGGAGACCATCAGGACACCCAAATATTGATCTAACCGCAAAATGCTGTTTGAAGTTGCACCGTGCACCCTTTGCGACTTGGGTGAAGTCGTTAACTGAAGTCGACTCCAGTTATAACTTGGAGTCCATCAGGCTCCTAAAGCTTCCTCTGATTGTAGTTTGAAGTCTGAAGTCGAAACTCCAAATCAACTTCACTTGTGACCAGGATGAAGTCCCATGTCTGAAGTCGACTCCATGTGGAACTTGAAGATAAAAACTTTAAAAGATTTCTGTTATAAGGCACATGAATTACTGAAGTCAATACTTAAGTCGACTTTACCTGCGACTTAAATGAAGTCGTTGGCATTGGCGACTCTAGGTGTGACTTAGGTTGTAAGGGTTATAAATTTTTTGAATGTCGACGCATCAAATACGTGCCACTTACTATGTAATGTTCAAGTTTTCTTCAAATCTATTTAAAAAACATCAAATAGAGTTATGATGAGTTTGTAAGAGAATTGAATCAGCTTCAACCTTCCCATCTACAAGTATTAAAAACTTAATTGAGTGATTTTCAAACAAGTCTCTTAAGGATACTGCAAGAGCTTCAACTCTTTCATCTTCTTCAAATCTCTCAAAGCTTTCTGCTGCGCCTCACTATTCTACACATCTTTGTAATATATAAATTCATTTCCTTTACAAATTCATTTTTGTATTTGACTACTTGGCTTGGTGTTGGAGACCAATGCCAATGTGAGCAACAAGTAGTGTGAGACTCTAATTGCATCGTTGTTATGATAGTCGAACCCAAGGCAGAAAGGAGTAGGTGTGTTGCCCAAACCATCATAATTTCTTGTGTTCCTTGCGTATGAATGTCTCTTTTCTTGCTTTCTCTCTAGTTCTATTTGTTTAATTCAAGGAGATTAAATTAATCAAGGGTTAAATTTTAATTCGCCAAGAAATTTTAATAACTCAATTTACCCCTCTCCTTTGGTGTTGTAGGGGGGTGGGGTAGGTGCGCTCAATTTAACATAGGGGGCCATATTATTTGAGAGGGGTAGCTTATTAAGATAGAAGGTTGTTCAGAGAACTAGAAGGAACCCCAAAAAACAACGGTTAGTAACTGAGAAAGAAGTAGAAACATTGGAGCTTACTGTTAATATAGTACATTGCTAGCAAGCATAGTGCAACAGAATCCATGAAGTAGACCCAATTTTCTTTACATGGTTAGACAAAAAGTTGCTGGTACTTTACATTACCATCTTACCCCATCTCCCCTTTTTTTGAATTTTGTTTGGAACCAGGCTCTGTTTGGCAGTGCTGAGTTGATTTTATATTTGCTTTTCCTTAGGATTGGTTACTAGTTTTGAAGGGCCATAATGCTATATACAGTTTTTTGAGTTTGTAGCTTTCTAATTCGAAATTTTTGATACTAGACGCGACATTTTGTCCCAAGAAAATGTTGTTTTGAATGTTGTGTCTGATTCATTTCCTATACCTAAATTGAAGCTCAACTCCAGGGAACTACTCAGGATTTCCTTCAAATGTTTGATATTGAGACGGAGGTCAAGTGGAAGTCCCATCAAATGCCTGAACAGGTAATAATATATCTAGTTTCCATTTGCAATTCAATTTAAAATTTATGTGCGTTTTCTCTTAGATTATACAGTTTAGCATAAATGTAACTATGACGATCTGTGCAGGTTGTTTTTTGGAAGTGGATCACTCCAAAGATGTTGGGTTTAGTTACTCAAACCTCAGTCTATCATTGGTCCATAGACAGTAAGTAAGAAGATATTTATCTTGATTGTAGATATTGCAAAAGCCAAGGGAAATTGGAATAGGAGGCAGCAGAGGGCTTTACTTGAAACTGATAAAATTGTCTTGAATGTGTGCATGGGGGAGATGCTGATGAGGACTTTTCTGGCCTGATCATGATGTCTTGAGCTAGTCATTCTCATGAAGTAAATTTGCAACATGGGGCATGCCCAGAAATTGAAATTACTTCAGACCTGTGCTGGCCCTTCCCTTATGACATATTTGGAGCATGTCGTGATTCATAGAATTATGGTGCATGGAGGTTTTCTGGATAATGGATACACAATTTTGTAAATGAACAGATGCAGCAAATGTATGGAATGAAAAGATTTGTATACAACCCATTCCACATGGTCAGTTTGAATGATAAATGGCATCTGCTAGCTCAAATAAAAGGAGATAGCTGCTGTTGCTGCCAAATGGGCCTTATTGTTCTTAACTGTGGTCCATGGTTTTATTTATGCATTAGTCTTTGTGTCTGGGAGATGGCCTTTTTGAATTCGATTCACAAGGTCGTTACAATTCTTTCTGTTACTCGCAGGTGACTCAGAACCTGTGAGGATGTTTGACCGAACAGCTAATTTATCAAATAATCAAATTGTCAACTATCTTTGTGATCCTTCTGAGAAATGGCTTGTTTTGATTGGAATTGCCCCTGGTTCACCTGAGGTATATTTACATACATTTATTTTTGTAATGCATGTCTAGAACTTTAGTGCTATTGCGTAGAAATATTTTTCCATGATGTTAGCTCAATGCTGCATATTCTGTAAAGCAGATCTTTATATCCTCTGAAGTGAGAAATTTCTTAGGTCTTACTTGAATATTGAGGCAGCCTTAAATGTCCTATTGTCAACATCATTGCATTTTATCATCAGTGACAATCATTTGGTGTGGCTGTGGAGTTTGACTGGTATTCACCTTTCTGCTAAATGCTAATATATGCGCTGTTTGCCATTATCAATATCTCTACCATCTAGGGAAGTTGGTTGTTCATTCTGGTCTATTAATTTTCTGATATAAAAGACATGACTTCTGAAAGTGCTTCTTATGATTGTTCTGCTGGGGTTTGCATATATAGAGGGCACAACTTGAGAAGGGGAATATGCAGGTGTTTTCAGTAGATCAACAACACAGTCAAGTCCTGGAAGCATATGCTGCAGCCTTTGCATTGTTGAAAGTGAGTTTCAAGACATCATCCACATTTTGAAAATATCTATTTGAGTGTTTAAATTGAGGTCCTGGATATCTTTCATATTTCAGATAATCTATTTAAGCTCCAGACTTCTAAAGCCTTTCTGTTATGGCTTTGTAGAAACTCATATTGTCTCATCTCAATGTAGGTTGCTGGAAATGACAAGCCTTCTACTTTGATTTCCTTTGCATCAAAGTCACTGAGTTTTGGTCAAATTATCTCAAAATTATATGTTATTGAACTTGGTGCAGAGCCAGGTTTGTCTTCATATACAGAATGCACGTCATCTAGTTGTCTCGTTAACATCTATTACCTAGTTTACAGTAGAAAGCTGGAGGATGAAACCTGACACTCACCCCTCTCTGTTTTGATATGCTTTCAAAGTTTCTCCTCCTCTCTCTGCTTTGATAATGATTTCAAAATTTCTAACATTTAACATTATGGTATAGCCAACCGAAATTATTAAGAAATAACCAATGATACTCTGATCATAAATGCAGGTATGTCAAGCGGAATCTTTTAATGGCAATTCTACTTATTTCTTTCTGGTTCTTGTCTTGATTTATTCTTATGGTAATCAGGGAAACCAAGTTTCTCTAAGAAGCAGGCTGAAGTTCTTTTCCCACCAGATTTTGCAGATGACTTCCCAGTGGCAATGCAGGTATGCTGATGAATGCTGCTTCTTCCAGTGGTGGCTCTGCAGAACTGCTATTGACTAGTTTCTTTAACCAGCAGATTTCACACAAATACAATCTGATATTTGTGATCTCAAAGCTTGGACTGCTATTTGTCTATGACCTGGAGACGGCTTCTGTAATATACCAAAACAGAATTAGCCCATATCCGATATTTTTGACTGCAGAAGCATCATCTTTGGGGGGTTTCTATGCATTAAACCGTGCAGGTCAAGTTTTGCGTGCAACTGTCAATGAAGCAGCAATACTACCTTATGTTAGTGGTGAGGTGTGAAGCCTGTTGTAATATTCTTATGCTAAATTTGATGATTGTCTACAAAAACTCTTAACATTCTGCTATTTTGCAGCTGAACAATTGGGAACTGGCTATAACTCTTGCCAACAGGGGAAATCTTCCAGGACGTGAGAATTTGGTGAGATACTGATGCTACAAGGTTGCATCACATCTTGAATGTTTACTGTAGAACGGAAATTGCTTATATCTCAACAAATAGTTGATCTATTTCTGCAATACTTCAAAAGTATAAATCACTGGTAATGCAGGTTTTTCAGCGATTCCATGACTTGTTTGCTCAAAAGAAGTACAAGGAGGCTGCCGAATTTGCTGTTGAATCTCTGCAGGGAATTCTTCGCACACCTGATACTGTTGCAAAATTTCAGGTCTTATATGGGGTTCCTTTTCCAGTCTTACAACCATAAAATATGTTCAAAAATTGATGCTAACCATCTCAAACTTGGTGTCAACTTTTGTTCTATATATCTATCATGGTTCTGATTTTGCACTGTTGGCTGTTGTTTCTGTGTTTTCTTTCATTTTGTGCCAATTTTGAAGCTTTGCTTTCATAGTGATGATAGGATTGTCATGCCTTCAGTATAGTTGGTCTGTGAATGTTTACTGTTGATACCTTGAGGTGCATGCATCTGTTCGTTTTCATCTATTGATATTATTTGTGTTGGCTATGCAGAGCATTCCTGTGCAACCTGGTGAAATGCCACCTCTGCTTGTGTACTTTGAAACATTGCTTACAAAGGGGAAACTTAATGCATTTGAATCTCTTGAATTGTCCCGTTTGCTTGTTAACCAGAATAAAAAGAATCTTCTGGAAATTTGGCTTGCAGAGGATAAAATTGAATGCAGTGAGGAATTGGGTTATCTCGTCAAGGTGATTTTGAGTTTTCCTTGTTGGCTTATAGTACTAGGTTGTCAAATTCTTCTAGCTCATTTTCTTGCCCTTGTACAATTCAGCAAGGAATGCTTTCTTGACTTTTGCTAAAATTTTGAATTTAAAATTATATAACCATAACCCAAAAGATTGTGGATCGGATGACTATTTTCATGATCTGCATGATTAAGACGTGGCAAGAGCTGCCAAAAGAGTCATGGCTGTATGTCTGTCATACTTTGTAGTGTGATAATATTAATGTAATGATTGAGAGTTGGTATATCTTTCTTGCTGCAATGGTATGTTGAGCGCTTAATCCTTCAGATCTCATATCCTTTTAGCATGTTCCAAGCACTTGTTGACTATTGGAATTCTTATTTGACGGTTTTGTTTCCTAGTGAACTATTCAATCTTCAAATCATATTTTTCAATGAACTTATTGGTTCTTCTTTTTTCAGACTGTGGACATTGGTCTCGCAATAAAAATATTTGTAAAGGCAAGGGCTAAAACTGCCAAAATTGTTGATGCTTCTGCTGATTTATCCCATGAGTTGGTTGCTCAAATTTTATTTGATGAGTTGGTTGCTCAAATGAAGTACAAGGAGGCTGCTGAGCTTGCTTCAGAATCTCCACAGGGTTGTCTTCTGACGCCTGATACTGTTGCAAAATTTCAGGTATCGTATCAACCTCCTTTTCCAATATTGCACCCTTAAATCATTTTCAGACTTTAATACCAACCATTGCAAAACCATCATGCGGAAATGACCTATTGTCCCATGCGTTGTTCTATCGATATTTGATTTTCCACCCTGGGCTATGCTTTGGAAGTTCTATTGCATTCTGTGCCATTTTTGAAGCTTTGCTTCTTTGGGCATGATAATCCCGTTTAAGACTTTTTGCTGCTGTTGCTTTGAGCACATGTATCTGTTTATTTCTTTCTACTGATTCCATGTATGTTGCTGATGCAGCGGGCTCCTGTGCAACCTGGCCAAACATCCCCTCTGCTGCACTACTTTGAGGCATTGCTTAGAAAGGGAAAAACGAATGCATTTGAAACTCTTAAATCGTCCCGATTGGTCGCTAACCACAATATAAAGAATCTTCAGGAAAATTGGCCAACCCATGATAGAACTTCCGCGAACTGAACAACTCTGGTGATCTTGTTATAGTATATTTTAGATGCTAAATAAAATATACTGAATACATCGGATGAAGTGAATTTTGACAAATTGAACGGCGTTTAACTCATTTTAGATGAAGATAATAAGTTGTCCTCTGAGTCGAAGCAATGATATCTGCAAAAGCTATTTGGCTACCTATGAGGAATGATAGCTAGAAGTCAAAACAAGTAATCTCTGGTTTTAGGTCGAAAACTTTTCAGTTAACATCAATCCTAGTGTCCCAGTTTGATCAGCATCCAGCAAATATTAGCTATACTAGGAATAATAATTTATTTGGAGTATGAAAACTCACTTGCCTAAATTTATGAAAATTGCATTGATTAGAAACATTACTTTCTGGGAAACTTAAATTTTGTACGGACTCCGATTTGGTACTTTCCGAGCGGGCTTAGCTTACACTCGGGTGTATAAACTTTTAAATTTTCTTTTTCTTTTTTAGTTTTCTGAAATTCATACGCGGGCAAATGTCTCGTCTATATGGTTTTTATGTGCTTTTATATTTTAAATATTTTATTTTGTATTTTAAAAATAAAAAGGTATTTTTCATATGCCGGCACATTATAAATGCCTTCTTTGTTTTTAAAATTCCAAATATAATGTTAAAATAATAAAAACATATAAAAATTATGTATGAGACGTCGATGATTGGGCCCGTATAAATATATGAAAATTTTCAAAAATAAAAATAACCTGTGTATAAATGCACCGGGCTCTAGTGCAGCTGGGTGCAACGAATCCAATTTTTTAGAAAAAGTCAGCATCTTAAGTGGGTGGACGTGTTAACTATCAAATTTTTTAAGAAATTATAATTTATACATGGGAGTCCTACGTCCGTGGCCTGTGTTGTGGCTCATCTTAATGATGATGTGAAGCCGTTCCGCGCATTTATTAAGAGTCATTTGGTTAATTATAATAAAGAGACTAAGTTTCATCCGAATTAATGATACGCTTTAAGATATGCAAAAGCAACATAAGATAAATATTTAATTTATATGTTAATTTGCCAAACGAGCTTTTCATGACTGCCAAAATAAGGTTTTGAGCAAGTGCTGTGCGAGGTGTTTGAATCCCACGTTTAGATTTTAGAGTTGTGATCTAGTGCACCTGATTGCACATATTTTTTTTCTACAACTTGGATGTAAGTGTATTTAATGTGTGGTTTCAATCAAATGCGCCTAGGTGCACTTAACTTTAGTCCACCTGAGTGTATTTAAATCATTTTTTATTTTTTTGAAACTTTTTTCATCTATGTATATTTAACCAATTTTTTATTTTTTTTGAAATTTTTTTCATAAAAATGTTAATCTAAATGCATTTAACATGTCTATTAATTTTTACCATTTTCGGAGAATTTAAAATGTTTATTTTTAAAAATCAGTGGCATTTTTAGTAATTTAAAATAACTAAATTGCTGCTGTTTTTAAAAATCTAAAAATCTCTAAAAATGGTAAAAATTGATGTGCATGTTAAATACACTTAAATGAACACTTGTGTAAAAAATTCAAAATTCAAAAATAAATATTTACACTCGGGTGCACCTAATTAGGGTTCTTTAATATGTGTATTAAAATTTACCATTTTTGATATGTGTAGATTTTTTTGGATTTCTTAAATTAGTGACATTGTAATTTATGAATTATAAACATGCCGCTGATTTTAAAAAATCCAAATAAATATCTATAAATCTTCAAAAATGATAAAATTGATACGTATGTTAAATATACTCAGATTAACAGTTGTATAAAAAAATTTTAAAAATAAAAGAAAATGGGTTAAACACATTTAGGTGCACCGAAGCTAAGTACACTTAGATTCATTTAAAAATGTTTTGAGATTTCGAGCCAAATTATAGGTGAGGACATTTAGTCCTCCTTAAACTTGTGATGAGAGCAATTGATTTCCCTTAATATATAGGTGGAGCTTTTAGTTTCTAGGGTAAAAATCCATGGACCTAGTTGTCTCTAAGATAAATGAGCTTGATGTGCAACATCTGATATCAAGATATAATCTGCATCATGACATCTTGATATTACAAATTAAGCACTTTTATAGCCCTTAACATCTTGTAAATACTTTCACTCTCAAGAGGGTAGTTGTAACTCTCCTATTATAGGAAAAGCGAATACCTGCACTAGGTAGGACTCGAACTTTTGTGTGCA
Organism: Annona squamosa; assembly: GCA_035584095.1. Classification (NCBI taxonomy): domain Eukaryota; kingdom Viridiplantae; phylum Streptophyta; class Magnoliopsida; order Magnoliales; family Annonaceae; genus Annona; species Annona squamosa. The sequence continues at coordinate 47,578,047 of JAXCLR010000001.1, read as the reverse complement.
CCATGGCATCATACGGGGTTACCACCAAGGCACTGTAAGACACTTGTTATGAGGGAAATTAAAGCAAGTTGACCTGTGATCCACCCTTGGTCCGATCCATTTTTGACTCGGCATAAGAATGTGTTAGAAATTTTGACCCGAATTCAAAAATAGGATTAGGGTGGGTCAATCATGTTCCAACCCAAAGAGTCCTAACTTGCCTTGATTTATTAAAAATTATAAGTCTATGTTTAAATCTTATTATTATTTTCTTTACATTTTTTATAATTAACTATATTAACAATAGAAGAATCAATTTATCTAAAAAATAATATAAAATTAATAAGAGAAATTAGCACATATACATATAACTCTTATGTATGATTGTAGATTAATCTATTTTAAGAAGGTTATACTATATTTTTTCATATTTTCTTTTAGCAATGATGTATTTTTAATAATTAGTAAAATATTAAAGCATATAATAGATGTATCTTTTTATTTTATAGGTACATAAATTTTTAAAATCATCTTATTTGATTTGTGTCTTTTATTCAACTCGTGGTCTCAAAACCAATCCAATATCAACCCAAAGTTTATCCTTAAATCTATTTTAAAAAGTGAGAGTTGAACTGACTTTATCCCGAACCAGTATAAAAAAAAAAATAGTCAAACACGATTTTTTTAAAAATAGAGCCAGGCTTGGCTAAATCCTAACTTAGTATAGCTTGCCCCGATTCCCACTCATAGCATTTGTATGTTGATTTTAAAATTTGTTAATTAAACGTTCAAATAGTCTAACACATTATTTCTACCTAGATGGTGAATGAATTTACAATTTTGGATAATGATCCCAAGTGGCTAGCCAAAATCCATAAAATCTTATTTTTGAGGATTTATTAATCTAATTATATATTATTCATATTTCAAGTTTTATCATGTTTAGATATATGTAAATAATTAAAGAATAACATAAATATAAAATAAACGCAGTAGAAATGATAATGTTAAAGTGGATGAGTGGTAAAACAAGAAATAATAAAATTAGGAATGAAAGCATTCAAGAAAATCTAAAACTGAGACTAATAGGTGATATAATGAAAGAAAATAAATAAAGATAGTTTGGTCAGGTTAAACGGAAGCTTGTAATGACACCAATTAGGAAGGAAGAGTCTGTCCAAGTAGAAGACGGTAGGAGAATGAGAGGAAAACTCAAAAAACATAGATGAAAATAATTAAACGAGATTTAAAAATATTATAAATTACTAAAAAATTAGTTTCTAACTCCAAGATAGAGCAACAAAATCCATATAGCTGACCTCGTTTAAGTGGGAAAGTGACTTATGGTGACGATGATGATGAAGTATCATGGTCATTTTTATCTCTTAAATTGACCACAACACCTCTAGATTTAAAATTCCAAAAATATATTACACATACGTAAAAATGATAAAATTTAATTTCTAGATAAAATATAACTAACAAGTTTATAAAAAAAATTTCAAAAAATTCTTTTAATGGGCTGGCCGGAGCCTCAGGGATCATTATCATACAAGTTATTATAACATTTTAATGCATACATCTATTTTTATACACAATTGCATATACTTTTTAAAGTTATAATTACATATATTTTTAAGACTAAAGATTTTGATTGAAATAATTTTTAGTCACATGATAAAATAAATGATATTATACTGGAAAAACAATCATATTAGTCTAGGCTACTCAAAAAACTCGTTGAAAATTTTGTTTTTTTGTTTTTCTTCATAAATTTATTTATCTAAGTATATTTAATATGTAAACTAAGTTTTACCATTTTTAGATATGTGAATATATTTTTTAAAGATTTTTAAAAATATATATGTATATATATATTTATAATATCTGTATATTTAAAAATCTCAAAAAAAAATATACACATATTTAGAAATGGTAAAACTTGGTTTATATATTAAATGCATTTATATTAGCAAGTATATGGGGTAAAAAAGTTTTTAAAAAATTTTAACTAAGTTTTTTGAAGTAGTCTAAGTGTGGCATTTACTTAACCCGACTAACAAAATCGTCTTTCATTATACCGCGTGACCAATTGGATTTTAATTTCAACGTCAAAGTAAAACGCGTCCACAAGGTTACTATGAAATTCTCATTTGAAATCATGTTTCGTCAGAGAGGGACCCTACATAGAGACGAAAAAAGGTTAAATAAGTTTTTGATTCCTTTTTAGTATAAAAAAATATTTTGAAATAAAGCATGGAGAGCTACGTGCACCTGAATATATTCAATTACGCATGATATACTATTTAAGATTTTAGTGAGTCACCCATGTTTGAGGGTTCAGCTTGATGACTAAAGCAGAATTTTATCCATTTATTTTGTGTAACATAATTTGTTTTAACATAGTGCTGAAAATCATTTCAATCATATTCTTATGTGGGTTGTACTTATTTTAAAATATATGAACTTTAAAATAAAAACGTATGCAAATTATGAAATTATTTAGATCCATTAGTAAATGTACTAGAATATAACAACAATTTAAAAATTAATTAGCAACCTAGGCATGATGTTGTATATAACTTAAATGTCTAATGCACACATTTGAGGTTGATAGATAAATTAAACCACTTTAATACATTCATTTATAAATTTGTCAAATAAGGCCCTTATACATCTTTGATAGGACGAGATTTGGTTTCCTAATTAAGTAAATAACTGTAAATGAATTAAGTAGTTTAGATTTTAATACATCATCAAGACGAGCCCAAATTAGGGTTAGCCCAGTGAATCTTCCATGGAATCACTACAACAAAATTGATTTATAGCAACTAAAATATTGCAACAGACCTGTATTTGGTTGCTATTCAGTAAGTTATTGCAACCATATTAAGTAGGTTCCTAAATCTTGAAATCTATACACAAATTACAACCGACATTATTTTGGTTGCCAATGACTTGCTGCAACCATAAAATTAGGTTTGGTTGCTATTGAGTAAATTACTGCAACCATATTGGTACGGTTCCTAACATTTAAATGGTGCAGATAAACGATGTTGGAAGATATATGAAAATGTAATATGATGGAAAAATAATCATATTACT
>JAXCLR010000001.1:47547110-47574863 GCA_035584095.1 Annona squamosa | reverse complement strand
ACCTAGATTAAACGTATTATTCAATTGGATTGGGAAGTGAGAGTTTCAATATGTCTACCTCTGGCAAAACTATTGTGGAGATTGGTTTGTTAAATTTCTTCAAACCATTATCTTTGGGAATTTGCGAGCTCCCATTTATTTTAGAGGTCATTTTTTGTCCGCTTATTAATGATCGAGAAGGATCTCTTAGTTCTCACTTCTGAAGCTTCTATGCTTTTATTTTCTTTTAATATAAAAAATAAAAAATAATCTTGACAAGTTATGCGACTAACTACGCAAGAGGAATGATGAAGTTAGAATTCTCTACCACTGGCTTGAGGTCTTCATTTTTTTTCCCCTTTTTTTTGAGATGATTTAGGTCTTCCCTTTTGACTTCCCATCAATCCTTGATTGCTAGTGTCCCAGTTTAATCAGCGTAAGACAATTGTTATTAGTGATTTTTTTTCAAACATACTTGTTATGTTTTACCATAATTTTAAATATAGTTAGTAAGTTTTAAAATTTTCAGATAAACTTGTTGCGTTTGCACATAATTTCAGATATGCCCACTATGCCACTAACTGTTACATTAGTTACTAGGGGGCGCTGAGAAATGGCTGTGAATTTTTCATAAATACCATGGTTGCTTTTAGATGGGATTTGCCAAGTGCCGGTTTAAGTTACGTGGATGGCTGTAACTTGTGATTCGTCAGGTTGATGGTGGAGATTTAGGCATTATTCAAATTTGCCATTTGGGTTTTCTTTAGCTGTCGTTTTCTGTAATTACCGGTGGCAAGCAGCCATGGAAAGATCAACGCAATGAGTTCAAACAGCAGATCTGCTAAGTGAAGAGGACACAACTATGATTGGAACCTGGAGAGAAGTTGCTGGCGGTGGATTTGAGATAGTTGGCCGCCATTATGCTACTGATTGCAAAGAGATGGCGGATCATTGCTGCTAAATGTATTATGAACGCTGGCTGCAACTTCAGGATGCCGATCAACTGGATTTGATGCTGCCACTGCTTGAGCTTAAGATGACTGAGATCTGAAGCAGAAATTTGAAGATGCTTGGTTCGAATCTGTGATGCTGCATTAGTTCCTCGAACAGCAGCCACGGCCAAATGGAGAAGATAGAGCATGGGATTTCAGTGCTCTGCAGTATAACTCAATTGCTGCGCATGCAGCCTACTTAGCCTAGTACGAACCATCGAAGTACTTTCGAATTCTGGGTATGCTGTAACGAATAAAATTTTGGACGGAAACTTTTAAAGAATAAAAGTTGTTAAATGATGTGAGTTAGGTAATAATGAGTAAAGCGAATAAATTTAAAATAAATAAGTTAATTGTATTGGTAGTTATTAGCAATAATTGAAAAGTAGGTTTGTTATATAGAAAAATGTGTAAAAAATAATTAAAAAAAGAGTAGTTATGGAAATTGAAAAGTTTTAACTTGAACTTTTGCAAATTACCAAACACACCCTTCATTAAAAACATCGAAATCATCTAAATAAAATATTATGAGAATTTCCTATATACCCATGAATTTTATCCCTAACTCCACTTATACCCACGAATTTTCAAAAATTTTCTTTCATACTTACGAATTTTTCTAATTTCACTTATACCGGTATCATTAGGGATCTATTAAAACGGTGGTTAACTCTTTGAGAAATGATAAATACATCTGTCCTTAAGTATCATTTTATAGCTACCTTCCTCCATAAGTCAAGATGTTCCAATTCTAATCAGCGGCACATATCACACCAGGTGTTGTTTATTTATTTACTTCGATTGGATAGCAAATGCACGAAAACTGTAAAAACCAAGCTAGAAAATCCTAGAGTTTGTTAGTGAGATATAACTGGTGAGGATGAGATGGAATGAAGTGGATATGATTAGGAAGTAAAGTATGAATTGATATGATATTATATGGAAAAATAAAAGAAAATGGTTGGAATATAAAAATACAAAATGAAAAAAAAAAAGAATAAAGTAATTAATAATCAATTTTTTACATTTCTCTCCTTTGCATTTCATCCAAGGAGTCCTCACTGATCTGTATAACTACAGAAGTTACGGACTACTGGAAGACTGGTAATAGAGATTAGTGGCAGAGTCATGAACAATCTCCCTTATGGCCGACGCTTATTTCCTACTGCACCAACCAACGACAGGGCTAGCTCACTGCCCACGTGTGGTCCTCTCCTGGCCCACGTGCTGCCAAGTCAGCACAACTCCACGGTTCGCATGTATTCCATCTTACAATACGCACAACGCCATCAAGCGTTACAATCGAAATGTTTGCGACTTTCTAATCCGAACGATTCACCTTTTCTGAAAGCAAGTTTTATATTATAAATAAGAATTATCCGAAAAAATATAAAATTTTGATTTAATAAAATCATATTGTGGGGCCCAAAACCAGTGTTTCTAAATTTGAAGGTGGGCATCGTTTCGAGTAACGCGACATCGAATATTTTGTTTTCTATTTCTAGATGGGGAATTTATGAAATTTAATTTATTTCATTATCATTAGTATTATTAATTTAAGATTCGAAATATCATGCGAGTTAGAAACCTGTGCGAAAACTACAAATTTATTTCATTTGAGGATTGATATGCATCAGTATTTTTTTTTTTTTTTTTTTTTTTTTTGTTTTACTTGGGCAGTCAAGTCTACCAATAGTCTTGTCTTGATAAGTAACATTATTGACGATAAATGAATTAGATTTATAAATTTTGTTCTAAACTTAAAACAAAATGGAACATTTTCATTGTAATCCCGACGAAAAAGTTTCCATGCGAAGAACACCGGAGTCTCAAATAGAAATGAAAAAAGTATCAAATTGAAATATTATCTCAGGTGCCGCGTAATTTGAAAAAAAAAAAAAAAGATATGGTTTGATTAAAAAATTATAATTTTTACCCAAATTTTACTTCTATTGCAGCGTCTCGAGAGATGGGGTATTACATGAATTATCTTACTTTAGAGATTGGATTATAACAAATTATAAATTTCATCCTAAATATTTTTACACAAAAAATAAACTTAAATTCAAACGTACATATCCCTATCTTTAACACTACAACTCATTTTAGACTCATTCGAAGTATTACATGTCATTGCCTAAATCGAAATTAACTAGAGCATTTAAGGAACTAAATAATAGAGATAGGTTTCTTCTTTGGTTGTACTCGAGTCCGCTTCGTTATCTAAATCTTACGTAGTTATATTTTAATTTTAAAAGGTACCATTATATTATTTAGTAAGCAGACGCATAAGCAGAAAGGAATACTAAATCACTCAATGAATTTAAATATACACGATAGGGTTAGTATTATGAGAGTATGGGAGAACATAGTATGACAGTATATGGAGGAAACATGCTCATGGTCTATGGGCTTGGAGTTAATGGGCTCGAGGTTAGAAATAAGCCCATAATAGATGAGAAGGGCTTTTTGGTTTTTGGGAAAAATTTCTGGCGGTCATAGCGATAAAAACATAGAATAGGTACCATAGAGAATTTCAATTCTTTCAACATGGCATTTTTAGTCGAGACTTTTGTGATAAAGATTCATTTCAATTGCATTGGAAATGTTAGATCTATCAGTATGCATGACATGAATCAAAATTATACTGATCAACTCCAGAGGGTAATTGAAACATGTACACCCCCATAAATCTCATGGTTAGCTAACTGGGCTCAGTTTCTCCAAAAAAATATTAACCCTATAGAGTTATTTTAATTACATTCATACCATATGATATGATCATTAAAAATATATATATGTCATCATAAGATGCATAAGATTTTTTACTTCAAAATGTGAGAACTAATCCAATATCGTACATTGGCAAGCATTTATGAGAATTCGTAAATCAGTGAAAAACATTTAGCAAATATAAAAACATTACTTACTTACCTTCACAATGATTATTTAGTGAAACTTTTTTCTTCAATTTTTTTTTCTTTTCCTCATTCTTACAATTAGAATAAGGATATTAATTCTAAAAATTTAGTTGTGGTTATGTAACATCTCTCAATTATATTATATTATATTATAGTGTTCATTTATTTACTTTTTTTAAAGCTCAATTTTAGTTGTCAATTTGTTGCTTAAAATTTTATGAAAAGCCTTATCTCTTGACAAATTAACTATTTTATTATAATGTATTTTCTATTTATTATTTTTAATGCCCTTAAATTAATTTTTTATTTATATAACTTTCTTATTATAATTATTTATTTATATATTCTAGTAAAATTCCTATAAAAATTTTCTTAATAATATATGAAAATATATATGTTGAAAAGGGTTTAACTATGGTTTGAACCAGATAACCAATGATTTTTAATGGTATTAATATTTGTATAAAAATTTGGCATTATAATTTATATATTTATATTATATTATATTATAGTGTTCATTTATTTAATTTTTCTAAAGGTCAATATTAGTTGTCAATTTGTAACTTAAAATTTTATTAAAAGCCTTATCTATTAACAAATTAACTATTTTATTATAATATATTTTCTATTTATTATTGTTAATTCCCTTAAATTAGTTTTTTTATTTATATAACTTTCTTATTATAAGTATTTTATTTATATATTTTAGTAAAATTCCTATAAAAATTTTCTTAATAATATATTAAAATATATATGTTGAAAAGGGTTTAACTTAGGTTCGAACCAGTTAACCAATGATTTTTGATGGTGTTAATATTTGTGTAAAAATTTAACATTGTAATTTATATATTTATATTATATTATATTATAATGTTCATTTATTTACTTTTTTTAAAGGTCAATTTTAATTTTAGTTGTCAATTTGTGACTTAAAAATTTTATTAAAAGTCTTATCTATTAACAAATTAACTATTTTATTATAATATATTTTCTATTTATTTTTTAATGCCCTTAAATTAATTTTTTACTTATATATTTTAGTAAAATTCCTATAAAAATTTTCTTAATAGTATATTAAAACATATATGTTGAAAAGGGTTTAATTGTGATTCGAATCGGATAACCAATGATTTTTTATGATGTTAATATTTGTGTAAAAATTTGGCATTATAATTTATATATTTAGAATAAAAGGAGTGTCTCACCTCAAAAAGTGTCTAAAGTGCACCTCATGTGGCACGAATCCTTGGCTGGTTACCCAACTCTCTAGCCACGCTAGGAATCACCAAGTGAGATTTTTTTTTCACATAATATCTTATTTAATGCTATCGCATTCATTCCAGCACCTTACTTAGAGCACTTTTAAAATTTGTTCTCTTTAAAATTGATTATGTTTTAATTCCTATAACTATAATCTACACTATATATTTAAAAGAAAATTATTTTAATATCATGAGAAATGATCCTGTTTGCCCAAGCTAAGCAATTGTCTTGCTTAATTAACTTCAAAAAAAATTATTTTCAACATTTTTTTATTTTTCTTATACATTTGTTTCTCTAAGTGTATTTAATATATAAACTAAGTTTTACCTTTTTGAATATATGCATATACTTGTTTGAGATTTTTAAAGACATATACATATATCCAAAAATAGTAAAAGTTTATTTTTATATTAAATATACTTAAGTAAATAAGTGTAGCGAACCTACCCATAGGGCGGTTGGTTTCGCATGGGGGCTTCGTGCCCACCCACCGGGATTCAAGTCTCGTCTCCTGCAGATGTCATTGAGCGGTTGCTGCTATGGCAAAATTAAAAAAAAAAAAAAAAAAAGAACAAAAAAAAAAAGTAAACAAGTGTATAAAAAAAGCAAAAAAAAGTATCATAATAAATTTTTGAGGGGTGAAGCAAGATCTTCGCTCACTTATAATAATAATAATAATTATTATTATTATTATTATTATTATTATTTTAAAAATATTTGTGCGAGATGTTCTAAACATGTAATAAGTATATATTAACAAAACTACAAAAGTTGTCAGATTCTAAGTTTTTTCCATTGATCGTAAATATAAATTTTTGATAAAAATCTTGCTCGAGATACACGCTGTTCATTTGTTTTTGTTATTATCCTTCATTCTTTTAATATCTATATATCTTTACAACATCATCAAAATTTCCCAATATAACCAGAAAATCATTATCAGTGGGGCCGAAAAATCTTACCTGTGTTTGCCCTTCTCTTAGCACCCCCTGCTCCCATTTTTTTTTTTTTTTCATCTCTACTTCTTACCTGCCTCTATTCAAAGATGTTAGGGACATTGGTAACTATATCATTTACCTCAGTGGCCAGTTGGGTTAGCAATCACTGAATTTTATTATTTGAACCAAACATTTCAACCCATTACAGCACCTCATGTGTGTGTTTTTTTAAAGGCAGCGGCAGATCTCTCGCTGCCATCAAAGCATGCCATCGGTCATATTCTCATGCAATAGACAAAATTCGTTGTGGCAATCTTTATTCTACGCATATATTATTATTATTATTATTATTATTATTATTATTATTATTATTATTATTATTATTATGATAATAATAAATCCACTCATTAACGTTTGTTTGCCTGATAGATGTATTTGATCGAAAACCTTAAAAAAAATATGTATATATATATATATTTATTTTTATAATTACTCATGAACATCCTTGTTGGTCTACCTTAAAATTTATATCTTATTTTTCCTTAAAATACCTATGGACATACAAATTAGTATACATTAAAATATATATTTTCTTTAAAAATTTAGCTATGGATATACGTGTTGATACATGTTAAAATATAATTATTTATTTTATTTATTGTTAAAATTTTACCCGTGGACATACATGCTGGTCACATTTAAATATAATTATTCTTTAAAATTTTACCCGTAGACAGAAGTATTGGTTCACATTAAATATAATTTTTTTTAAAAAAAATTTACCTGTCCACATTAAATATAATTTTTTCTTTAACAAATTTACCCATTGACACACATATTGGTCCACGTTAAATATAATAAATTATATATTTTAGAGAATAAAATATAAATAAGAAATAATATAAATTTTAAAAAGGAATAATTCCTCTTATACCCATAAAAATTGCACATAAGTCCTCATATACCCATAATATTTCATAGATTCCTTTTATACTCATAATATTTAACTATAAATTATTCATATACTCACGCCGTTAAAACCACAGTTGTCTATCCCATTGAAAATATTATTTTTGCTCTTAAAATTTTTTTAATTAAAATAAATCAACCTTAATATGACTGTCAAGTTATTTAATATAGTAGATTATGATTTACTACCATCAATTAAGTCATGTTAACGTTAAATTATCTCAAGTAAAAAATTTTAAAATGACAAAATTATCTTTTCAATGGGATAGATAAAGATGGTTTTAACTGCATGAGTATGAGAGAAATTTAAGATGAAATACAATCAGCTTATTTTTTGTTAATATTTAATTAATTAATATATATAAATCACCCTGATTGATGCTTAGTGGAGCATAATGATGCTAGAACTTCATTAAGCCTGCTTCAGTATCTCACCGGGTGAACTTTTAAAATAAATAATTATTAACAAACATAATGAGAGACTTAGATTTATGTAAAAGTTTACGGTGTGTGAATAAGAAAATTAAGATTTTGCGTTTCCACCTAGTTCCACTTGAACTGATAGAAGCGTAGAGCCTCAATGGTCACAATGCTAAGGAATCTTTAAACTAACGAGGAAGGCTGATTGCAAGCAATTAATCCATGCAACACTCTCTATAATATATTTCTATTTTTTCATTATAAACATACTTTTAAAGTTTATTTAACATATTGTAATGTTTTACTTATTATTGCATTTTTATTTTTATTTTTAAATAATGTTTTCCGAGAGGTGAGATTGACCAAAATACTCAATAAATAAATATTTTTAATTACACTTAAGAAACATATTTATAAAGAAAAATTTTAAAAATTGATATTGTATGGAGGGGTAATCAGCCCTCAGTCGACAATGGCTAACATGCGTTGATTCGTGGGAGTCCAACCGTGTTCCTTCACTGTTAAAGGTTAATTACAGCAGCGCACATGACGATTTTTGATGAATCATCGTGAAAGTACATGCGTCCGAACTGTTTATTCGAACACAATCTTAACTAATGGGAGATACAAATGTCTGATTATTAGAAATATTTGATGATTTAGGATGTGTTTGGGAATGAATAAAACTTTTTATGAATAGTTTCAGAGAGTAAAAGCTGTCAAATGATGTGATATGATAAAGGTAATAATGGAGAGTAAGGAAGATAAAATTAAAATAGATAAGTTAGTTGTATGTAGTTGTATAGAAATTATTAAAAAGTAGGGTAGTTATATAGGAAAATTTTAAAAAAATTAAAAATATATGGTAATTATTTAAATTGAAAAGTTTTAAATTAAAAAGCTTTAATATGACATTTTATGTACATTGACAAACACACTTCCAAAAGGAGGGGACCGTACATAGAGACAAAAAAAAAAGGGTAAAGTTTTTGGTTCCGGGCAAGTAAGGCTAATATGGACATGCGTCTTTAGATATACATAATAACGGTTTTAGTGTTAAAAAAATATTTTGAAATAAAGCATTGAGAGCTACATTCACCTGAATGTATTCAATTACATATGGTATTATACTATTTAAGATTTTAGGGTGTCACCCAGGTTTGCGGGTTCACCTTGATGACTAAAGGAGAATTTTATCCATTTATTTTGTATAACATAATTTGTTTTAACATAGTGCTGAGAATAATTTCAATCATATTCTTATGTGGGTTGTATTATTGTAAAATATATGAACTTTAAAATAAAAACGTATGCAAATTATGAAAATAGTTAGATCCATTAGTAAATGAACTAGAATATAATAATAATTCACGAAATTAATTATCAACCTAGGCATGATGTTTTATATCACTTAAATGTCAAATGTACACATTTGAGGTCGATAGATAAATTAAACCACTTTTAATACATTGATTTATAAACTTGTCAAACCAGGCCCTTATAAATTTTTGATAGGACGAGATTTGGTTTCCTAATTAAGTAAATAATTGTAAATGAATTAAGTAGTTTAGATTTTAATACATCATCAAGATAAGCCCAAATTAGGCTTAGCCCGGTGAATCTTCCATGGAATCACTACAACAAAATTGATTTATAGCAACCAAAATATTGCAACGGACATGTATTTGGTTGCCACTCAGTTAGCTATTGCAACCATATTAAGTATAATTCTCAAATCATGAAATCTATACACAAATTGCAACCGACATAATTTTGGTTGCTATATTTGGTTGCCAATGACTTTCTGCAACCAAAAAATAGCGACCTATGGTGTGTTTGGGAAGGAGTAAAACTTTTGATGAAAAGTTGTAGAGAGTAGAAGTTGTCAAATGATGTGATATGATAGGGGCAATGATGAGGAATAAATATAATAAAGTTGAAATAGATAGGTTAGTTGTGTTGGTAGTTGTGTAAAAATGATTGAAAAGTAGGTTAGTTGTGTAGAAAAATGTGAAAAACTAATTAAAAATAGAATAGTTGTAGAAAGTGAAAAGTTTTAACTTGAATATTTTTTTTTAATAACAAACACACTCCTAATTTTATTTGGTTGCTATAGAGTGAATTATTGCAACCACATTGGATACGGTTCCGAACATTTAAATAGTGCAGATAAACGATGTTGGAAGATATATGAAAATGTAATTTGATGGAAAAATAATTATATTGCTTAGTTAATGTATTTAAATCATAAAAATTATAATTATTAATATATAAACATATGCATATATTCGAATTTTAAAAAAATTAGAAAGGGAGAGCACACGTGCAGCACGTGTTGGTCATGAGGCAGGTACGACGATGGAGCTGAAAACCCTCTGCGCGGCAAAAGAAACGGAAAAGAAATAAGAGGAGAACAGAAAGAGGTAGAAAACAGAAGAGAAGGAGAAGAGAAGGAATAATGAAGAGAAGAGCAAGGCCAGTCGTCCACCACCCATGGAGTCACCGACACAAGCTTCTGCAGCCGTCCATCCTGTCACCGGTCGGAGGTAAGAGAGATGAGTTTTTAGTTCGTTTTTTAATTCCTCCCGAAATTGTTGGAATGTGATTGGGATTTTCCCTCTCATGCTTAGATCTCCATAGAAACAACCCAGATCATATTGGAGGAGCTGCTAGAGTCTCTGTCAACGCCGGAGGAGCTGCTCATTACCGTTGCCATCAATGGGGTAAGGACAAGGTTAGGTTTTACATTTTTCTTCCAAATCACAGGGATTTTGTTCGATTCGGATAGACTGAATCATGCAGTTGTGTAGTTGAATCAGTAGAATCCAGTTGTGATATGCATTTTCTTATGCTTCACTCTGAGAATGGAGTCTGTTTACTAAGTGTCAGTACTACAAATGGTCCAAAACGTGCATGCAAGAAAAATAAAACAAATGATAGTGTTGTTGCCACAAAATGTGAGAAAGGTAGAATTATGTTTTACTGCAACTTCCCCTTAATAAAGGAGCAACTGTGGTTCGGGACAGATGCTGAAATTTTCTACATCTGAAGTTAAGCACCTAAATGCTTTTTTAACGTATTCTAATCACCATCATGAAACAGTTCCAGGGCTCACACGGATCCACAAGGAAAAAGTTGCCTCCTTTCTTTTATTTTATTTTCAGTGAGATTATTTCCGCCATTGACTTTTGTTGAGTATTTTAATTGCTTAGGTCATGCGTAGTTGTTTCACTGTGCTTTTCCCGTGTCACTTGGACTTCGCTATTTTTCCTTCTTGTATGTGGTACTTCTTGACATGTATGCTGGGCGCATTTAGGATTCTGTTGATGCAGGGAAAAAAAAAACTAGTTAGAATGCTTGAATGCAAAAACTAGAGCTTCAAATCCTGAAGCTGATAATGCTAAAGCTTCAAATCAAGTTAGAATGCACATTTCTATGGAGTATTGTTCTTAGATAATAGATGTTCAATTTTGTCCTGATGAACTCTTCTCAGGTCCCTCCTACAATTGATGGGAATTTAGTTTCTTCTCCATCCAATTCTGTGAGTAAAGAAGATGCGTAGAGTTCCTCAAGTTATCTTCGTAAGCAAAGGTAATTTGTTTGTGCATCTACACTTATGGTCATTTGTTTATTTTTAGAAGTATCTTTTTCAAGTTCACAACTAGAATGTGATCACTTTTTGTTCCAGATGTTGGTTGTTTTTTTTTCCCCTTTCCTTTAATTTTCTCAACTAGACTTTGGCGTTATACCTATGTCCTTTGGACTATTGATGTATTTCTATAATTCCACTGGAAACTGGAATCTTACATTTTCTTTGTTGCACAATACCTCATGAATGTTGTTAATGTCATTTCATCCCTGTTTGCTCTTTTGCGTTTCCTTGCAAATTCCACCTTTTCAAGCTGTCAAACCGATCTTTGTAAATTAATTTCTTTATTTTGGTGTTTCTCCATCCTTTTAAGTAGCGATCTGTTTGTAGAATGGTGGATATCTATTTGGCATATTGCTTTGAAAGCTAGACTCATGGTTTCACTTTTCATGATACATAAGCCCATGCATGAAATAGCCTTTTCAACAGATGATAAGCCAAAGCTTCTCAGTCAGGTGTTATGTCTATTTCTGTTTTTGCTTCTCAACAACTTCTCCTTAATTGAATTTTTTTCTGTGGAAGTTTACCTTTATGTTTCATTTAACTGCTTTTCTTGCCTAGATTGGCCTAAACATCCAAGAAGCGCATGCTTTTTCTACTACAGATGACTACCCATTAGATGTATTTGCTGTTTATGGCTAGCCATCTGAGGTATTTCTTTCGCTTTTTAAAATTGCTGAGGTGCTTACTGAAGAAAGAGGCTTTGCATGCAATTGTTGAAGCAGATGTCAAGAGACTCCTACATTGGCGATAGTTGACTGCTCATGACCATGTTTGGAGGATGTTCATTTTGTTAAACTTTGTTTTTCTGCACCTCATCTCTCTAAGAAATTGAAGCGCACATCTTGAGCCTTCATTTTATTTGCAAATGTGCCTTGAAGTCATTTTATTTGGAGTGTTATGATGCCATTGCTTCTCAGTGGTAAAGAGTTTATGGCTTTTCCTACTGATGCCCAAGCATCAAAATAGATGGCTAATCTACATTTTGGTTGTAATTTTTGTTTCATTAATTCATATACTTGTACATTTTCTTCTATTTTTTGATAGGGCTATGAAGGCATACCTATGTTCATTGGGAGTTATCATCTTGGAATATAGGAGGATACTTGTTTCACTTATGAATAGAGCATTTAGGGTCATGTTTATTTTGTACTATTGTACAAATATGGTTAGAATTTTATTGATATAAATTTTAGTATTGTAAACTAGGGATTATGTATGGATGTTGAATATAATAGAATGTGTGACTTTTTTGTGTTAATTAGATGCTTTCTATTATAATGTTAGTCAATTGTAAAATGGCAAAACAATTTGGAACGGTTTTTCTTTGCAATTAATTCCGGCTGTTGCAGTGGTGCTGGGCTAAGATCGGGTTTGCCTCTTGATTGAAAATTTTTGGCTGCTAATGCTTCTTGCAACAAAATATTTAGTTGCTAGTAGTAGCTGCAGCGGCACAAATAGCAACCAAGAATTTGGTTGCTATTATCCAATAGTAGCAACAATTTTCTTCTTTCGTTGCAATTTACTGTTAGCCATGAGCTTTCGCTACACCCGTGCAACCAAAATGTTTTTGGTTACGAATGCATTTTAGCAACGTAAAAGGCCTCAACAGCAACTAAAAAGTTTCGTTGCTATTAACCATTATTGTTGTAGTGTATCAATACCATTATTATTTTCCTTCAGTCATTACTATTATATTACATCGAACTTAGATTTTTAAATTTTTTACAAAATTTTCCCAGTTTTGTGCCTCTTACCAAATGCACCTTTAATCCACTCAATTTATTTAATATTATTTGTCACCACAAAAAATTTCTTTTTATCTTGTAAACATTTTAGTTGCAAGTAATATATATTTTATGCATCAAATGTATTTTGGCTATAATTAATTATATAGCCGTAAACACTTGTTGCTTTCGAGTAGTGATATTTGGTTTCGATATAACCACTTTTATATTGAATAAAACAAAAAATTTAATGTAACTATTAAAGCTTGAATGCAAATAGTAATAAAAATTTTGGCTACAATTAATATAATACTTAATTGCATTCGGTAATAAATGCAGCCAAATTAAAATTTGTTTGCAAAAAGGTCACATAATAAATTTTGTTGTTACGTATTTTATCTAGACATGGAGATCATGTTAATCAAAGTCTTAAATGAGATATATTTTAGTTTTGATAATCACATTCATTACTTAGATTCATTTCATATATGTGTATTAGAATGTTATAATGCTTTATAGATCATTCATTTATATTAAATAATATTTTGTATAGTTTCGATGCTCGATTGAGAATTTCAAATTTGATATATAACTTGAATAATTTTATTATGTTAATTTTACATCTTTATTTAAGGATGCCAATGCATATATTTGATTTAGATGGAATTTATTTTTGATTAAACAAATAATTTTAAATGCAAAGAGTAAATTAAATATTAATTTAACCATTAAAGTTCGCTAGAATAAAATTTTTTGTGTGCAACCATATATTTGTAATATAATATAAATTTCACTAAAAGTAATGACATTCAATTAGTTGAAAACATTTGCGAGCATAAAAATTTACAAAAAAAAAAACTTTTCAAATGAGAAAAAAATGTATGACATGATATAGGTGATGACTAAAAAATAGGATAATTGTACGAAAAAATTGTAAAGAAATAATTGAAAAGTAGAGTGATTATTAAAAATATATATGATCAAATAATTGAAATAAGGTAGTTGTGAAAAGAGAAAATTTTTAATTGAAAAATAAACAAACACACCCTCAATGTAAAATCGAAATTTGGTTGCATATAATATTATAATGTCCCACAAGTAGGAATAGGAACAATTCAAATGTCTTTTCACACAGTTTTCATATCACTATCTTATCTTACCACCATTTATTACATGTTTCTATACATTTTCACTTCGTTTCTTTATTTTAAATCATTAATTCTTTGTTTCTTTAACTTTAAATCATTACCCCTACGGTATTATATCAATATCTTGTCCATTTCAAAATTTTTACAACAAATAAATGCTGCGGCACATACGTAGTATAATGTGCAATTATTTTACTTGCTATATATTTATTTACAGCGAAATGACATCAAATGAAACTAAATTTATTTTCACTAGGCCGATGTTCTCCACCAATTGCCAATGAACTATATTTAGCTTGGTCAAAGGGCTGTACATGTACAGATTGGAGGCTGATTCCGAAAGTGGCTTTCAGATAATAAGAGAATATGATTGGTCATGATCCTTTACTTCTATTGTTGTTGATATCCGAACCGAACTTAAATAAAATTGAACTATCACTATCAGCCATGTCATGTGCCTTTGTCGTGGGTTTGGAAACCCACGTACAATTCGAAATCTTTTTGACCTCGTTAGGAAACAAGCACCCAAGTTAGTTTTCTTATGCGAAACTAAATGCAATAAGAAGGAGATGAAGTGGATTAGGCAGAAGCTACGGTTTGATTCATGTTTTGTGGTGGAGTCCGTGGCTAGGAGTGGCGGTTTGGCTATGTTTTTGAATAATGACCATCCTACGTCTGTTCGGAGTTTCTCGGCACATCATATAGACGTCGATTTTTTGGGTTGGCGCTTCACGGGGTTCTATGGTCACCCTGAAACTCATTGTCGTCACCTTTCCTGGCACACCCTCAATCAGCTAGCGGACGATAATGATTCTCCATGGCTAGTAATGAGCGACTTCAATGAAGTGACAGATCCAAATGATTATATCAGTTCGAGGACCCGCAATCAAACCCAAATGGACCTATTTTGTAATACTATTGACAAGTGCAATTTGCAAGATCTCGGATATGCCGGTGCGTCTATGACATAGAGCAATAATATGAGGGGTTCTCAAAGGGTGGAGGCAAGGCTTGATAGAGGGCTTTCAACCCCTTCATGGACCAATTTGTTTCCCTACGCTAGGATTGTCCACCTCTCGGCGGCCTCGTCTGATCATTGCCCACTATTGTTATTACTCGATTCCAAGAATCGCAAGAGGAGACCCCCTAAAGAGTATAGATACGAGTTATTTTGGGCACGTGATTCTGAGGCAACCAAAATCATCAAAAACGTTTGGGAGTCCAATCTTCATAGGGGAGTACCTATTTATGATCTATTGAGCTGAAAAATCTGGAGATGCAGTACGGAGCTATCCAAATGGAGCAGATTGAAGAAGGGAAACCTTAGACATGCTATTGAACAGAAATAAAGGGAGCTCTGTGCATTGAAGGATCAATTCCCAACAAATGCGCGTGACAACGCAATGCGGAAACTCAAATATCAAATTAATTTCTTATTGGAGGATGAGGAGCAGCTATGGAGTATCCGGGCTAAAGCTCATTGGTTTATGGAGGGGGACAAAAACCCATGTTTCTTCCATCGGATGACTTCCAATCGGAGATGGACAAATTTCATTGAGGTGCTCAGAGACAAAGACGGGAAATGGGTCAGGGACCAAGATGAATTGCTAAATTTGACCATTTCACATTTCTCTGAATTATACACATCCTCTAACCCACAGGCTGCAAACTGAGTTCCCAACCTCATTTCAAAGAAAATCGCTGATATCTAAGGGGGAGGTCTGATTATGCCACTATGTATGGCTGAAGTGGAGAAAGCCATAAAGGGTATGCGACCCTCAAAAACTCCAGGGCCGGATGGGCTATCCCCGGGATTCTTTTAGAAGCATTGGAATATTGTAGTCCGGGACATTTTCCAGTGGTGCAAATTGCTTATGGAGGAGAGAGACCATGTTCACATGGCAAAGCATATTCAGGAGGCAAACGCTACCACCTTGCGGGTGCCCAGGAATTGTCGCAGTTTCGGCCAATTAGTCTATGCAATGTTGTTTATAAAATCTTGGCAAAGGTTCTGACAAATAGGCTAAAAGCTACTCTCAATGAGGTCATCAGGGTGGAATAAAGCGCCTTTGTCCCAGGTCAGCTTATCACGGACAACATGTTGATTGCATATGAAGCAATTCACTCTCTCAGGAGGTGCAAGGGGGGTAGAAGACGTGAGATGACTATTAAGTTAGACATGTCCAAGGCCTATGATCGTGTTGAGTGGAGTTTCTTGAAACAAATTATGGAGGCCATGAATTTCTGTCCGGTGTAGATCAACTGGATGTTGAGCTGTATAACCACTATCAGCTATCACGTTAACGTTAATGGTTTCAAATCCAGACTCTTCCAACCTCAGTGGGGGCTACGGCAGGGGGACCCATTGTCTCCTTACCTATTCCTTCTTTGTGCGGAAGGACTTTTGGCGCTTATATCTTCTACGGCGGCCCAAGGATCACTGCATGAGATCAAAATAAATCCTCAGGGGCCTCGGCTTACTCACCTTTTATTTGCAGATGATACTTTTATCTTTCTCAGGGCGGATGACATGGATATCAGGCAATTCATGGAAATTATCAGGATCTATTTTGCTTCCTCTGGCCAGATGGTGAATGTGGATAAAACATCGTTGTTCTTCAGTTCAAATATGAATGGAAGTGAAAGGGAGGCGTGGTCTAACCGGCTGGGGTCTTCGGGGCAGGAAGTCCATCACTATCTTGGCCTCTCGGCGTGGCTTGGGAGATCAAAGGGCAGAATGTTCAAGGGTATCAAGGAGCGCATTTGGCACAAAATCCAAGGGTGGAAGGGGCGGCTACTATCGTGGGGAGGGAAAGAGGTGTTAATCAAAGCAGTGGCACAAGCAATCCCATCATATTCTATGAGTATTTTTCTGCTCCCAAAGTCGCTCTGTCAGGGTATCAATGGGATGTTGAGCAAATTTTGGTGGGGGAATAGGGGGATAAGCGTAAGATGAGCTGGGTGGCCTGGAAGGATATGTGTATGACCAAATGTGCAGGAGGGATGGGGTTCAGATGCCCCCATGTGTTCAGTTATGCCCTTCTCGTCAAACAAGTTTGGAGATTATCAACGTGCACCGCATCCTTTTGCTACAAGGTTTTAAAAGCCAAATATTACCCAACTCTAACATTTGGGGGTGTGCGTCAAAATAGTCTAATTCGTACACTTGGAAAAGTATTCTTAAGGCGCGTGACATGATTCATTCTGGTTGTAAGTAGAGGATTGGTGATGGGAGAAGGGTTCATTTCTTCAAGGATGTTTGGTTGGATGCTAGGGTGAGTAAGGCGGGACCACTTCCACTATCCATCCCGGAGGACGTATCGGTAAGTCATTTTGTGGATGATGGGACCAACGGATGGAACAAAGACAAGGTTATGGCTGCTGTCGGGGAGGAGGGGTGGCAGGCTATCAGCCTTGTTCCCCTCCCTCATCATCTTGAAGCGGATTATATCTTCTGGAAACACGAGGCGAACGGCCAATTTTCTATTAAGTTGGCTCATAGATGGCTCAAGGCGGTGATTGAAAACCCTCCTCTTTCAAGCTGTTATAGGGCCATTTGGAGAACAAAGCTTCCGAGCAAGATCCGGATTTTTGGGTGGCATTTATTCAAGGATGCCCTCCCAACTCTGTGCAACCTCTCTAATAGGGGTATTGAAGTGGATCCCCACTATGTTTTCTACTTGGGGGAGGTTGAGGACGCTCATCACTTATTTTTGAATTGTGCCAGTATTGCAAGTATATCTCGGCAAGTTGTTCCTGCACGATCTTCAGTGACCTTGGTGCAAGAAATTTTCATGTTCTTAGCATCTAAAAACATGTGTGATGAGTTGTCCCTCTTCATCGTGTATTGCTGGTGAGTCTGGTTTTTGCGAAACAAACTAAAGGCTGAGGGGGCTCAGTCTGTGCTAGCTGACATCCCCCCGTGGTGCCAGGATTATATCGAGCAATTGAGGCGAGTCAAGCTTCTTGATCAGGCGAACACTTTGGATATTCCCTTCGTACCCAGATGGACCAAACCACCAGACGGTGTCTTCAAGATTAATGTGAATGCCCGATGTTTAGCGGATCGGGGAGTCTCGGACCTTGCCGCCGTTATCAGGGATTCTCATGGGCACTTCATTGCTGCCTGTGGCTAGAGACGGATGGGCGGGGGGGAGGGGGGGGAGCCTCTTATAATGGAAGCAAACACTTTTAGCCTAGGTATTTTGTGGGCTCTCTCCACCTCAAGCTCCGCATTGTCCAGATTGAGTCCGACTCTCTTATTCTGTGCACATACCTGACAAACGACAGCCAGATCTTCTCACCTGTGGATCACATTATCTCTAAGATTAGATCAACTCTCAAAGCTAATGCTCATCTCTCGGTCCACCATGTTCTAAGACAAGGGAACATGGTTGTTCATACCTTTGCGGACCTGATTTCTATTTTTGTTATGGAACATATGTCTTGGTGGGGAAACCCTCCACAAGCTATTGTTGAGAAAATTTGTACAGACAATTTTTTGGAAATGAACTCCGCGGATTACTCTATCCCAACCCTTTTCAAACTGTGGGGGGGTCGGGGTAGAGTTATTCCTTTGATCCAAAAAAAAAAGAAGCTACTAAATCTACTGAGTATGGCAAAATGGGGTTTAGAAGTATGAGAAAATCAAACATCTACCTGATGGCTCGTTTCTTCAACAAGGATAGAGCTGGGATTTTAATCCTTGATTTTATGTAATTTTTCTAGTTCGTGTGTGTTATATACAACTAAATTAAATGTAAAATGATCTTCTCAAATAGGTTGGAAATCGCAGTCCAAACACCTATATTTTATATTTTTTTGATTTTTTTTATAAACATGTTAATCTAGTTATGTTTAATCTATAAATTAAATTTTACTATTTTTGGAGATGCGTATATATTTATTTTTAATTTTTAAATACATACTTAAATTACGTATTTAAAAATTAAAAATAAATATATACACATATTCAAAAATGGTAAAATTTGATTTATAGATTAAACATAATTACATTAACATATTTTTAAAAAATTCAAAAAATGAAAAAATAGGTGATTGGACTGGTTGGAAATCGCCGAATTTCTAACCGGTTTGAGAAAATCTTGACTCATTTAAATATCGCATTTAAGAGCTACCATCGAAGAGCTACCTAGCCTACGTTTCCATTTTTGCTTTTGTGGCCAACAAAATGAACAAATTTGTTCATATTTTATTTTTAACTTTAAAAAAATTGTGTTTTTTTGTTTTGGGGGGATGCAAGGCGTACAGCGTTAAAACTAAAAACCCAGGGAACTTCTAAGCAGGGAAATTTCAGAATGAGTAGTAAGCTTGACTTTAATTTCAAATAACGTTATCATGGCATGGCATGGAGTCGCATTTTTGAAATAAAAAAATATACGATATAATAAGAGAAATGATAATAAATAAATAAAATAAAGTTAAAAGAGATAGGTTAAATGTATTAATAGTTGTATAGAAATAATTAAAAAATATAATAGTTATATAGAAAGAAGCGAATAAATAATTAAAAAATAAAATAATTATAACAAATGAAAAAATTTAGTTTGAAAAGTTTCAGTAAAAAAAAAAAAAAAAAGAACACTCCTTGTATATACTTCAAAGGATTATTGTTACATTCCATGCATACAAACGGTTCGTTGGAAATTGCAATGAAGTCTC
Source organism: Annona squamosa (assembly GCA_035584095.1). NCBI lineage: Eukaryota > Viridiplantae > Streptophyta > Magnoliopsida > Magnoliales > Annonaceae > Annona > Annona squamosa. Next base: position 47,555,175 of record JAXCLR010000001.1, on the reverse strand, counting down.
CATGAGCAGAGAAGGAAATACGAAGAAGCACTCTATCGGCCAACATACACTAACGACACTCGCTAATCCCATCAACGGTCTGACGAGCAAGCCTCGCAAGTCAATCTTCAACTTCTGCCCGCTGCAGGGCAAACATCGGAAGAAGAGAGCTCTTGATCTTGGATGGTTGCAACCATGGCTGCAGACTGCGCTCCCGTCACCGTCAAGGAAGCTATATCGGTATTTCGTTCGCTTCCAGCATTAATACTTCTTTCTCCAATCGAATTTCTTTTCTTTTTTCCCTTTCACATATAGCTCTAATTTGCTTTATTTTCTGAAAAATAAGAATACAGTGTTTTTATCAGCAGAGAGTGAAATTTTCGTTTTCGTGTTTTTGGGATCTGAATTTGATAGCTTTATTGGGGGCTGGTGTTAATTGAATACGTTATTGTGCACCTGTAGACCGTCCATGCCGTTTATCAACTTAAAATATGCTTTGAGTTACTTCTTAAATGGTGGGAAATTAATGTAATAAAATAGTTTGATTTAAAGTATTGATTTTAAAATGTATTTTTAATATTTAAAATATCTAAAACGTCACCACAATATGAATAAATAATTACATAAAAAGTTATTACATTCTAATACCTTAATTAAGAAATGGATTGAAATATTTGTTACAATTTGCACATAAAACATACTTTTTTTTTAGCAAATGTACCCATTCAGCATAGGACTAAATGATACTTGTTACCATGGTAAAACAAATGAAGTTAACTGGTGAGATTTCTTCACTTGTGTGCCCTAACGTGTTCCACCTCCTTTATTTGTTGGTGTTTTTCATGCGTGCCATGAGTTAAAGAGTTGAAAGCATAGAGACTGCTGTGTGCAGGCTCTTTAATCCTCGGCACCTGAACTGTACTGCACGTACTTTTCTTTAAAGGATATTTGACTATGTCAGCAATAAGACTGAGGGTGTGTTTGTTAATGAATTAAAATTGTCAAGTTAAAACTTTTCAATTGAAAGTTTTTCACTTTCTACAACTATCCTATTTTTTAATCATTTTTTCACATTTTTCTGCACAATTATCCTACTTTTCGATCATTCCTACATAACTGTCCACGCACTAACCTATCTATTTTAACTTTATTTTATCTACTTTTCATCATTATCTCTATCATATCACATTATTTAACAACTTTTAGTCTATACAACTTTTTATTAAAAATTTTATACATTTCCAAACACACCTTGAATCCGCAATAGTTCTTCTAAGTAGCAAATTATTCTAGGACGCTAACATTGCCCGTGAGTGTTGATCTTCATCTTTTTTTTTTTCCTTATGAGGTTTTTGTATACACTCATCTCCAATGTGTACTATAATCAAGTTCCTTGAGACGTTCTTATAATATATCTTACAGCTATCTACCAATTATTTAACGATTTATCTATTTTTTCCATCCTAAACCAACTGTGCAAGAAAGACGCTGCCACCACAAATCATGTTTTGCTGCTATTCGAACATATGACCGCCGGGCCATGGGGCATGGTCATGTTAGTGTTTGATCTTTCAATCACTGAGGAACCTTATATTCATATCGATGAATGGATTTGCTGCAATGTTCTTGTGTGTGCTTCTTGCAACTCTCTATTAAATTGATTTTGTGTTCTGCTGATTATGTTAGATAGTTTAAAAGCTATTTAAAGTAACTAAAATAAATACATTGCACAAAAATTCTGTATTCTGTGCGTTCAGTTCCGAGTCGTGGAGAAGCATATTCTAATTAGTTTTCAAACTGAAGAATTTTTTACATCACTACAATATTAAATAAACCATAAAGGTTGTCTTTTATTAGGATTTCCTCCATCGAACATCATTCTTCACCGTACAATGCCAACCAGTTAAGTTTGGTAATCGAATTAAAAAGAGGCAATCTCAACCAATTTCCAAACAAGAGCCATTGTGATTGAAATATAGGTTGTGTTTCGATTTTATTAAACTTTTCACTCTATGCAATTATTCTATATTTAATTATTTTTTCACTTCTTCCTATACTACCGCCTCACTTTTTAATCATTTCTACACAACTACTCATACATCTAACTTATTTATTTTAATTTTATTTTTTTTTACTTCTTTTTATTACCTGTATTATATATATTATATTATTGTTTTTTCATTTCAAAAACTTTTCATCAAAAGTTTATCGTTTCCCTGACACACCCATAGTGCGCGTGTGCACGTGGGTGCGTGTAGAAGATTGGAGGATTTAATTCAAATTGTAGCAACAGCCTCCATTTAAACCAAAAAGAAAGAAAGAGAAAAAAAAAAGACATTGTAGCCTTCACACTATAACCCGTAAATGATTAGTAAATGCATGCAATAGTACGACGATTCGTCGAAAAAATTGCAATTTTTTCCTTTGAATTAAGAGACCGGTTTCACTGCAAACGTGTTCACGCTCGCTGAAAGTGCAAATGCCATATTGGTCGTCCATTTCAAACGTCCGATTTAGATTCAATGGGGCAAAATTGGAAAGTATGCCACCACAGTTGCGTGCATACTCACTGCATGTATGTTCCACATTAGCTTCCTGAAGAAGCTGCCTGTTTAGACTTTAGACGGGGGAGAGAGTGACGGAGAAGAGGAGGGAGTAGGGGTGTAAATAGGGTCGGGTTCAGCTCGAGCCCGCATCAACTCGGACCGATTTATACCATGGTTGGGTTAATATTTTGGAAATTCGGTTTTTGAAAATCAGGTTCAACCCGACCCGATTTTCAAAATTAGTTTGAGCCGAGTTAGGGGGTCGGTCTACCCGACCTGATTTGACCAACCCGAACCAACCCGATTTCATAAGATATGTATTTGAATATGTTTATGAGAGTGTATTTCATTTATGTTGTTTGGATATTTAAATAAAATTGTGTGGAGTTTGGAAATATGTTTAATAATTTGGTTGTGAAATGTTGTTTGAATTTATTTAGTTTGGAAATATATTTGGTTAATTAGTTGTGAAATTATGTTTGGATTATTTGGTTATGAGTGAACAAAAGCTTAACTAACATTGATAATATGTGTAATTTATTAGCCCGATTTCTAACTCGAACCAAACCGATTTGAGGTGGGTTGAAATAGGGTTGGGTTAAGGTTTGAAAAGTAGGGTTGAAAGTAGGGTTGGGTTAAGGTTTGAAAAGTAGGGTTGGGTTGAAATTTTACAATGTAGGTTAGGGTTGTATTTATCCCAACCCGAGTCAACCCAACCCAATTTACACCCCTACGAGGGAGCGACTGAGAAAAGGAAGACAGAAGAGGAGAAGCCAGGAAGAGTAGAAGCGGAGAGGAGCTGGGTGTCCACTCCACGCTTCCACCGTCGCCGTCGCCTATGGCTATAAACACTGGTCGTTGTGGCTATGTTACGGGAGAAGAGGAGAGCTTGGAAGAGCCACCAAATCTTGCCGTCGACGACTAAGGTGAGCTAGAAAGTGGTGGATTTTTCATTTATTATATTCCACATGTAAACAGTCGCGATTTGAAATTTTAATGCGACATTGTGCATCTATTGTTCATCTGTTAGCTATTCGATCGGAAGACGCAGCTGGAACGGTTACTGCTGATTTTATTTGCAAGATACTAGCGATGAAGCCATGGCTGGATGCAGATGCAATGCGGGGCGAGCTTAGATAGGTTGTAAAAATGGCAGATGCAAGATTTCTTTCATCGGTGGCTGTAAATCCACTAATTTTTCCTGTTCGGTTGGACGGTTCCATTGCTTGATTCATGCTCATGTGCTGCTTGGATTGGGGATGGATTGTAGTTGCCGATCGCAATTGATGAAGATGGTATGCAGAAGCAATCGAATTTGTTGAAGCTGAGAAAAATCTGTTAGATTTTTTGGCCAATCGATCCATGTTTCTTGGTTGCCATAAAATTATTGTAATTTTGGCAAGAGGGTGTTGTTCCAAAAATTACTGAAGAGAATGTGCGTGAGTTTAACAGAGATTATGGAGCCGTTGTGGCAGAATATTGATGCTTTGGTGATGGAGTGCTCGGTAGGCCATAGCTGATCATGTCGTTGCTGTCAAATTTTGCTGAAGGAAAAGGCAGACATTGATGGACGATTTGGGGAAGACGGTGGAGATTTTAATGGCTGTTGGTTGGGTTGTTCCTGCCGACAATGATGCTATGTAGGTGGAGTTGAGATGCGGTCGGAGCAGGGGTGGTGGAAAGAGAGCTGCTGCCAATAAATTTTAGGCTATTGAAAAATCATTGTAGATAAATTTCAGATCTATGATCCGATCTTCATCTTTTGCATGTTGTCATCCCTATTTTAATTTTTTTCTTGTATTTGGTTTTTCCGGCACATTGCTCGTTTGAGTTTGTTTCATCTGTGAGTTCGGGGATGCGTGGGAATATGAAAGTTGTGAAAAATATGGTACGTGGTAGGAATAGAAAATGAAATATTTTAAAAATTGTGTGATTGATATGAAATAATAAGGGTAAAGTTAGAATAAATAGGTTTGTTGGAAGGTAGTTGATAAGAAAAATAATTAGAATATAGAGGTAAAAGTGGAAAGATATAATAATTAATTGCGAAATGATGGATCTCGAAATCCGTGCCACCACATTTTCTCTCCCATATTCCCAAACGTGCCCTTTGTTTCAACAGAGATGGCAACGGGATTTGGTGACACAACGATGGGCAGCAAGTCCGCCGGATTTTATACAACGATTGTGGTTTTCTCTTGCCATCGTCAAGGATGAGTGTCTCGCATGGTGGAGACAGCTTTGGCGAAAAAGATCGGATGGGTTTCTCACCGGCAAGCATGCATGTTCAATTGGGGAAGAAGACATTTGGTATGGCGTATTGGCGATGCACAACAATCTGTGCACGTGCAGCCCACTTATGATGTTGATTGATTTTGCAATTTTGTTTTAATTTTAATGACCCAACAGACGCTTGTTCTGGTGTCAATCATTTCTTAATTCACGCCTGTTAAGCTCATGTACATATGAGATGCAAATTGTTTTGGACGTTTTTTATTTTTTTCGGATCAAGGGGAGGTTAAATAAAAGTTGTGCAATTGTGATATTGAGTGCTTAATGATTTTAGTACATTCTTGGTTATCCATTAATTAATATTCTCGCGTGCGGGATAACTTAGTATAATTATCCATAAATTAATCCTCTTAGTATAATTATCCATAAATTAATCTTCTTGCATTATTATTATTATTACTATTATTATACAACTTTGGTTATATTTATTTTTTGACAAATGATATAGATATGGAATAAAATATGTGCAAGTAACTTATTTGATACTTTATAATTTTGATAACACTACTATCGAAAATAAAATTATTTCTGTGACAAATAATTAAAGTGACTTGTTAATAATGTTCTCACATGAACACTGCACTATTTTCTTTTGGATTAAAATTAGTTCCGGGTCAACGACTTGCGGTGCAAAATAAAATTTGTGCAAGCGATTTATTTGGTGCTTAATAGTTTAAATACTATCCCTGTTAAAAAATAAAAAATTACTGTACCGACAGAATCCAAATTACCTAAAAAATAATATTCATGTGTGGATACTATATTATTTTCTTCTCAATTATAGTTTTTTTTGGGCCAAACATCTGGACGGTCGAATAAAATTTGTGCAATTAAGTTATTTCATGCTTAAAATTTTCTCTATAAAAATATAATTATAGTTTTTAATAATTTTCAAATCAACAAAGAATATTACCGGTGGGATGGAAATTACCTGTTAATTAACTATTTGGATATTATGATAACATTAGTTAACTTACCATAACACATCATTCCCATGAATTGCATAAAAATTGTAAAATCCGTAAAATCTGTAAAATCTATAAAATCGGTCAAACATGCTAAATTATATTATTCGTTCAAATTTATTTTTTTAAATAAATCTATTCTGAATTTGCAAATTTTAGGCATACATTACCGATTATAATTTAAAATGAATATCATTCAATTTAATGTCATAGATCACTCATCATCTATAGTACTTTATTAAAATCATATGATTAACCATAGAAATACATGCACCCCAAAGTGGTATAATTAGTCTTACCTACGCATGCTCACACCTTACCCACAATGCTACTCTCATAGTTCGAAATTACCATATTACCTCATTTGCATTTTATGCAAAAGTGCAAACGTTCGCACTGACACTTGCCTCTTGAATTAATAAAGAAGTGATGTAATTTCTATGAAGAAAGTTACACAGTATCGAGATGGCAGTTCTTTTGTGCTTCGGACATCAGAACTTGAATAGATGCATGCTTTCTCTTCTATGTCGCCACTTTCTTTAGATATGTCCAAATACAATACTGAATATGACTTTCTGTGATTGAATTGCAGCTGACAGGCTTGGAGGTAAAACGTCAGTCTCTTAGGTTTACTCATGGGACCATGGAATCAGACAGGCATATATGTGTTAGTGAAACTTCCCCGGTAATCAGTATTGTTATTATCAATATTAATATGTCCATAAAGCCATTGAGGAGACCCATTTCTGCTGGCTCTGCCGTAATAAACACTAATGGCGGAGTACTGGCATTAAAAGGTAGCATTGCCTTTATTTGTGTATCTTGGCACTTCTTCCCTTTTGTCTTGTTTAGGCTTCAATTGTCTTTGAGCTGTCAATATAACAGACTGCACTTTTATTTTTATTTTTATTTTTTTCGGGTACTCCATATTTTTGAGCATCAATGTAGCAACTCATTCCTTGGATGTATTTTTCTCTTGGTTATAGTTTGCCTACTTTGTTCACTCTAGTGCGGAGATGTATTTTTCTCTTGGTTATAGTTTTCCTATTTTGTTCACTCTAGTGCGAAGATTTCATTGTTTTGTATTGTTTTCTGTTCAGGGGAAGTGAATTGGATGCATACTATTTGGTATGAAGTCTATGTAAAGAAAGTATGTGTCATCGTGTGCCAAGCATTATAACATTCTTGGAGGCCTTTTTGTTAACCCTGGGTATTTGGTGCTTTGACCTTTGGTTTTGCATATACCGGATGGAATTTCTAACATTATAATACCAATCTCCTTTCTTGGTCAAAACAAGATCCTTGCTTTCTTTTTCCTTTTTTGAAAAGTATTAGTTATAGACGAACTCATTGTATGTTTACAAAAAGAATGCCCTTGGTGTATGTCATTTGCAAATGACATCGTCATAATAAATGAAATAAGAGAAAGTGTTAATTCAAAATTAAATAGTGGCACGATGCTCCAGAAACCTAGGGTTTTAGGATTAGTTTAAAAATTGTATATTCCCGAAGCTTTAATAGTAATAGCAGTTTCATCAAAAAAAATAGTAATAGCAGGAATGTAAATGAAGAATCAATTAAAATTTGAGATCAAATGATATCAAGAAAAAATGTATATTCCTGAAGCTTTAATAGTAATAGTAGGCATATCAATGAAGAATCAATTAAAATTTGAGATCAAATAATATCAACAAATGATCACTTTTAACTGTTAAACAATAATACTTTCGGCAGTGAAGAAATTAAGGGAGATGTTTTTTTTATATAATTCAAGTTGGGTGGAAAAAATTACCTCCATTTAAGGAGTTTTTTATGGCCATTGAGTGCTAAAAGAAAAATTTGTAAGACAATGACTAGACCAGCAGTGGTTAGCAATTATGAAAGAAATAGAAATTTTCAATTGGAGCTTACTGACAAGATAGTAGCAGGCATGTTGGCACGTTAGCTAGTAATTAAGAAAGAACTAGAAACGTTGGAGCTAAGTGACAATATAGCAGCACGCATGTTGGCATTTTGGCTGGTAATTAAGAAAGAAATAGAAAACTTACTGACAATATAATGGCAGGCGTGGAAAAACAGAATCCATGAATTTGACACAACTTCCTTAACATAGCTTCAATCGGTGGGGGGGAGGAAATCCTTAACGTAGCTAGGCGCATAGTTGCTGCTACTTCACATTAACATCTTCCCCCATTTTCCTTTTTTGAATGTTATTTGGAACTAGGCTGTTTGGTAGTGCTATTGATTTTATGTTTCCTTTTCCTTAGGATTTGTTACTGATTT
>JAXCLR010000001.1:47502641-47532303 GCA_035584095.1 Annona squamosa | reverse complement strand
GTCCATTTGTTTGTTGAATACATGGAAGTTAATCTGGAATCATTGGTAATGCAGGTTGTTCAGCGATTCCAAGAATTATTTGCTCAAATGAAGTACAAGGAGGCTGCTGAACTTGCTGCTGAATCTCCACAAGGAATTCTTCGCACACCTGATACTGTTGCAAAATTTCAGGTATTATATCGGATTCCCTTTCCAATCTTTCATCATTAAAATAGTTTCAACCTTTGATGCATAACCTTCGCAGAACGACCTTGTGTACTATATACTATAAGATCACGGTTTTGATTTTCCACTTTGGGCTATTGTTTGGTGTTTTCTTTCATTTTCTGACATTTTTGAAGCTTTGCTTTCATAGTGACCATAGGATTGTCTTACCTTCAATATAGTCAGTCTAATTTCTGTTTGCTGTTGTTACTTAGAGGCGCATGAATCTGGGTTTTTCCCCCCATCTACTAATATATTTCTTTTGGTGACACAGAGCGTTCCTGTGCAACCTGGCCAAACACCACCTTTGCTGCAGTACTTCGGAACACTGCTCACAAAGGGGAAACTTAATGCATTTGAATCTCTCGAATTGTCCCGTTTGGTTGTTAATCAGAATAAAAAGAACCTGTTGGAAAATTGGCTTGCAGAGGATAAACTTGAATGCAGTGAGGAATTGGGTGATCTTGTTAAGGTAATTTTAAGCTTTCCTTGTTGGCTTGTAGTACTAGATTGTCAAAAATTCTTCTGGCCCACTGATTTTCGGATTGTTCTTTCTCAATTCAGCATGTTCATGAGTTTCAAGGATTACTTTAGTTTTTACAACAAACGATAGAAAGTCTTAATTAGAAAAAAATAAACCATACACCCAAAAGATAGTGGATAGGATGGCTCTTTTGTGGTCTATATGATTAAGACATGCCGAGAGACGTGTAAAGTGTGTTAGTGCCATGCCCTTCATATGCCTGTCGTACTTTTTGTTAGGTGATAATATTGTTGGAAGGTTGAGAGTTGGTATATTTTCCTTGCTCTAATGACATGATGAGTGTTTATTCTGCAGATCTCATATTCCTTTTAGTGTGTTTCTATCACTTGCTGATTGTTGGAATGCTGATTTAAGGCTTTGTTTCCAAGTATATCAGTTTGTCCTTAAATCAGGTTTTTTTTTTAAAAAATTGAACTTATCTATTTCTTTTTTGTTACAGACTGTTGACAATGATCTGGCGCTAAAAATATTTATAAAGGCAAGGGCTACGCCAAAAGTTGTTGCTGCTTTTGCTGAGCGAAGGGAATTTGATAAAATCCTGATCTACTCCAAGCAGGTACATCTGGTCATGTTTTGTGCTTCTCATGTTCAGTCTTGTTATCCCTTTAGCTGTTGCAAGTCAATGTGTTCTTGAAATGTGATGGAAATTATATATTTTTTTCAATAAAAAATATTTATAATTTATTTATGTTGTTTTTGTTTCTTCTTCTTCTTCTTCTTCTTCTTCTTAGGTTGGGTACACTCCTGATTATCTGTTTCTTCTGCAAACAATTTTGAGATCAGATCCTCAGGTATTCTTCTCTAGCTTTTAGTTTCTGAAGTAAAATGTAAATTTTTAGTAACATTCTTTAGGAGCTTTTTTTTTTTTTTTTTTTTTGTGTTGTTATAAAATACTCCATTTTTTGAGATCTTCATTGCTATTCCAGGGTGCTGTGAATTTTGCTCTTATGATGTCACAAATGGAGGGAGGTTGTCCAGTTGACTACAACACAATTACAGATCTTTTTCTCCAGGTATTGGAAAAAATTTATGCATGGCTTACTTTATAATCATGTCCTTTTGTGTTGCCTACTGTTCTTCAGAGTGGATTTAATTTTTGAGAGAAATTGGAAATCAGTTCTTGTTTGACCTTAATACAAACTCTCGTTCAGCTCAACTAGAGCAGGAAGTTTTCAGCAAATCTTGTGCTAGAATTGTAATGTATTGTGAATAATTGTTTTGGAATCTTCCTCAACATATTTGACAATGCAAAAATAGAAAGATAGATAAAGATTAAGATGAGAAACAACTATCTCCGAAAATTAGTTTGGTTTTATGCGAGGAAGATAGACTACTAAAGCCATTTTCTTGAGCAATTAGTTGAGAAGTATAGAGAGAAGAAAAAGAGCCTATACACAATTTTCATTGATGTAGAAAAGCATACAATCAAATTCCAAAAAAATTAAAATGTTAAGTGATGAAAAGGAAAGGAATTAATAACATATACATTAATGTTATTAGAGATATGCGTGAGGAGACTATGAAAAATGTGAAGACCATGGCCATGAGTGGAGATACAAATTTTTTCTTGATTACAATATGTTTGCATCAAGGCTTAGACTTAAGTCATTGCCTTTTCACCTTAATCATGGATAAAGTTACTAGGTATTTATAAGAAGAAATATGTAGGTGCATTTTATTTGCAGATATAGTTTTAATAGATGAAACTAGAGGAGTAAATTTGAAACCAAACAAGTGGAAAATGCTCTAGAATCTAATGTTTTTAGAATTAGTAAGACAAAAACTAAGTATATGAAATACAACTTTAATAACAACGAACATCTGGATGAGGAACCAATTAAGATTTCAATCAAGTGGTATTATGAATTGATCACTTTCGATGTTTAGACATCAATGGTCAAGAGAATGATGAAATTGAGAAAGATGTCACAAATAGAATCCAAGAAGGATGGAAGAAATGACAAATTGCTTTAGAAATTTTATGCGACTGTTGAGTTTGATTTTAAAAGTAAAATTTTATAAGACTACAATTATATTAGCTATGCTTCATGGTGCAGAACGTTGGGCAGTTATAAAACAACATACACGTAAAACGAGTGTAGCAAAAATGAGAATGTTTAGATGGATGAGTGGTAAAACGAAAAATATAAAATTAGAAATGAAGTAACTTTAGAAAATCTAAAAGTGAAGCCAATATGTGATAAAATGAGGGAAAATAGATTAAGGTGGTTTGGGCCTATTAAATGGAGGCTTGAAATGACACTAGTTAGGAGGGTCGAGTTTATTCAAATAAAAAACGGTAAGAGAATGAGAGGAAGACCCAAAAAAACATGAATGAAAGTAATTAAACAAGATATGAAAACATTAAAGATTACTAAAAACTTAATCATTGGTTTTTCAAGTATCGCGTAGTAGAATCCATGCAGATGCAGCCAACTCCACTTAGGTGGAAAATGACTTATGATAATGATGAAAAATATAAAGGTGAATGCTTGGTTTGTTGCGAGTTGTTATGTTGGAATCTTACCCCCAGAATCAGGAATGCAAAATGGGATTAAGAGAGAGAGAGAGAGAGAGAGAGAGTACACCCATGGTTTCATTACCAAGACCTTGCTTGTAAAAATTAATTATATTACTTCAAAAAAAGTTGTTGTTGTCTTTGTTGCAGACCACGTCTGTTTCCATTTTAAACATGAGAAGACATGTTTTTAAAAATTTTGTCTATTTGTTGGATATTTTACGGCATTTCTTCTTGAAATTTTGAGAAGACTGGTACACTTTTCTGTTTTTTAATATTGTTTTTAGATTTCCATGCCTTATGGATTGCATTTGGCCTACAAGTCTGTGTTGAAATCATGGCCCAGGTAATTGAGATGATTAGTAGGATGGCTTTGAGTGTCTTGTTGATAGAATGCTCTTTCTTTTAGAATGAGCTTCATAATTCAAGAAGCATGCTGCTTTTCTTCAAAGAGCATCTTTTATCTGGCCAGCATGCAACTAGCATGGCTGGCAAAGAGTCTCACCTAGGGTGCAGGAGGTCTGGGCTTCAAGTCCCGGCAGGGGAAGTTTATCTCCCATTTTCTGGAGCAATGTTTCTGTAGTTACTTTGTTAGTGGCATTGTTAGATTTACACCCTTAGAGCTCGAATTGCAATATGTACTTGGGTAGAGTTGTAAATACAAATAATAAAAAAAAGCAGCTTTTATCTGGAACTTCTTCTGGAGCTTGTATTACTTTGATTGATTAGCATGCACAGTTTCTAAATGGTTTATCATTGATTTCTGCAGAGAAATTTGATTCGGGAAGCAACTGCATTTTTACTTGATGTTTTAAAACCAAACTTGCCAGAGCATGGGTACCTTCAGACAAAGGTAATACTTCTGGATAATGGCTTTTTAGGAACTTCGTGGGTGACATGTTTGCTAACTTGCGCTGCTATGTCAGGTTTTGGAGATCAATCTCGTTACCTTTCCCAATGTGGCCGATGCTATCTTAGCAAATGGGATGTTCAGCCATTACGATCGTCCTCGGATTGCTCAACTTTGTGAAAAGGCGGGCCTATTTATGCGTGCTCTTCAGGTAGCCTAGAATTAGAGATCTTGCTGTATACTTTCTGTCCATTCAGAGTAAGACCATGAGTATAATTGGCTCCAAACACTTGGAAATCTTTATTTCTCAGAATTCTGTAGAGATGTGTTTGATCGCGGAGCTTACCACTGTTAGAAATTTATTTGGAATGGACCATCTAAAGAAGGGAAAAAATTTCCTGTATTCGTGGGCTTTTCTGAGTTCAAAAGACATCTTTCTCTGAATTACTTTTTTAGCGGGAGTTCTTGTCTAATAAGAGTTCTTCGTCATGTTGATGCTGTAACTTGGTTTCTTCCTTTTGTACAGCATTACACAGAATTATCGGATATAAAGCGTGTAATTGTGAATACACATGCCATTGAACCACAGGTTTGTCTCCAGAACCTTTCCGGATATTTGAATTTCAGCAATGCTCTATTGGCACTGATATTACTCCTTTGCATTTCCAGTCGCTAGTGGAATTCTTTGGAACCCTTTCCAGAGAGTGGGCTTTGGAATGCATGAAAGATCTTCTGTTGGTTAATCTCAGGGGAAATCTTCAGATAATTGTTCAGGTGATTGCCTTTTCACTTCAAATTTCATCCTACTCAAACATGTTAAATCCAATTTACTCAGAGCACCCCTGCAAAAAAAATTACTTAAGAGTTCTGTCTAACTGTAAACACTCCAGGTTGCAAAGGAATACTCGGACCAGCTAGGTGTAGAATCATGCGTCAAACTCTTTGAACAGTTCAAATCTTATGAAGGCCTCTACTTTTTCTTGGGCTCATATTTGAGCTCCAGGTAAGTTGCTTTCCTGCAGTTACCGTTCTTTATGCTGATGATTCATGTATCATTATTTAACATGGTTTACTTGCAGCGAGGACCCTGATATACATTTCAAATACATTGAAGCAGCTGCTAAAACTGGTCAAATCAAAGAGGTTGAGCGTGTAACTAGAGAATCAAATTTCTATGATCCTGAGAAGACTAAGAATTTTTTAATGGAAGCCAAACTTCCTGATGCACGCCCCTTGATCAATGTTTGTGACCGTTTTGGATTTGTACCAGATTTAACTCACTATTTGTATTCAAACAACATGTTGCGGTATATTGAGGGCTACGTCCAGAAGGTAAGATGCTCTTGTTCAGCAGCGTGTGATGGTTTTTGTTATGCTACTGTGACTGTAGGGGTATCAGGGAACTGCCATATTGTGTGGTGATTGATGCTAAGATGATATTTTGGTAATAATCTCATTTGTGTCATTTTGCAGGTTAATCCAGGTAATGCTCCATTGGTTGTGGGGCAGTTGTTGGATGATGAATGCCCTGAAGATTTCATTAAAGGTCTTATTCTCTCTGTTCGCTCTCTTCTTCCTGTTGAGCCTTTGGTTGAAGAATGTGAAAAGAGGTGTGTTACCCCTCTCCTTATGCACTCTGTCTATACATGCGCTTGCTTTGTATGGTGAATTGATCATGCAGCATTTATGCAAGCCTGCAGAAAGTAGTTGCTTATCCTAATGCTTTGGGTGTAGCCAATTATGATCCCTATTTGCACATTTTGGAAATTGACTTGTTCGGTGATTTCAACTGTTTAGGAATCGTCTACGACTTCTTACACAGTTCTTGGAGCATCTAGTGAGTGAAGGAAGCCAAGATGTTCATGTACACAATGCTTTAGGCAAAATCATTATTGACAGCAATAACAATCCTGAACATTTCCTTACCACCAATCCTTACTATGATTCACGGGTTGTTGGTAAATACTGTGAGAAGAGGGATCCCACTCTTGCAGTGGTTGCTTACCGGAGAGGCCAATGTGATGATGAACTTATCAATGTCACCAACAAGAATTCCCTTTTCAAACTCCAGGCTAGGTATGCGGATATTTTTGACTGTTTGTAACTTGGCTCCTTGTTGCACTAAACTACTTGTAACAATCTTTGAGGTCTGAAACTTTTGGGTTTCAGGTACGTTGTGGAGAGAATGGATGGCGATCTTTGGGAAAAGGTTCTAATGCCTGAGAATGAGTATCGACGACAACTTATTGATCAAGTTGTGTCAACAGCTTTGCCTGAAAGCAAGAGCCCAGAGCAAGTATCTGCTACTGTAAAAGCTTTTATGACTGCAGATCTGCCGCATGAGCTAATTGAGCTTCTTGAGAAGATTGTACTCCAAAATTCTGCATTCAGTGGGAACTCTAACCTGCAAAACTTGCTGATACTTACTGCTATTAGGGCAGACAAGTCAAGGGTCATGGACTATGTCAACCGTCTTGACAATTTTGATGGGCCAGCAGTTGGTGAAATTGCTGTAGAAGGAGAACTGTATGAAGAAGCATTTGCCATTTTCAAAAAGTTCAACTTGAATGTGCAGGCAGTGAATGTGCTTTTGGATAATATCCAAAGCATTGAACGAGCTGTTGAATTTGCATTTAAAGTTGACGAAGATGCCGTGTGGAGCCAAGTGGCCAAAGCTCAACTAAGGGAAGGCCTTGTTAGTGATGCAATAGAGTCTTTTATCCGTGCAGACGATGCTACTCAGTTCCTAGATGTAATTAAGGCTGCTGAGGATGCAAATGTATATCATGACTTGGTCAAATACCTGCTTATGGTTAGACAAAAGACAAAAGAGCCCAAGGTTGATAGTGAACTTATCTATGCGTATGCCAAGATTGATAGGCTTGCTGAGATTGAAGATTTTATTCTCACACCAAATGTAGCAAATCTTCAAACTGTTGGTGATCGCCTTTATGATGATGCCCTTTACGAAGCTGCAAAAATTATATTCACATTTATTTCAAACTGGGCTAAACTGGCCAGTACTCTTGTAAAGTTGCGGCAATTCCAAGGTGCGGTCGATGCAGCTCGTAAAGCCAACAGTTCAAAAACATGGAAAGAAGTCTGCTTTGCCTGTGTTGATGCAGAAGAATTCCGATTGGCTCAAATATGTGGTCTTAACATAATTGTACAGGTAAACCAGAGCTTTATTTTGCATTGATCAGCCCCCACATCCCCACCCCCCCTCCTCCCCGCATCCTCTTCCTCCTGCTCAAACTCATATATCTGTGTGTGCATTTGTATGGACTCCTTATGGCGCAGGTTGATGATCTTGAAGAAGTTAGTGACTATTATCAGAACAGGGGATACTTTGATGAGCTTATCTCCCTCATGGAGAGTGGTCTGGGACTCGAACGAGCACACATGGGTATCTTTACAGAGTTAGGAATCTTGTATGCTCGGTATCGCCCTGAAAAGCTGATGGAACACATAAAGTTGTTTTCTACACGCCTCAACATTCCCAAACTCATTCGAGTTTGTGATCAACAACAACATTGGAAGGAGCTTACATACCTATATATCCAATATGATGAATTTGACAATGCTGCTACAACAGTTATGAACCACTCTCCAGAAGCTTGGGACCATATGCAGTTCAAAGACATTTCGGTTAAGGTGGCTAATGTGGAGTTATATTACAAGGCTGTGCACTTCTACTTGCAAGAACATCCTGACCTCATCAATGACCTCCTAAATGTTCTTGCAACCAAAGTTGACCATACTCGTGTGGTTGATATTATGCGGAAGGTACTCACTGTCTTCATCTTCAAATTCAGTCTCTGTTGAAGCTTGTTTGTTGATGTTCTTTATCACTCAGATATAGGGATGATGATTTGAGAACATGACAAATTTTAATTTTAATTGGAACATAAACCAACTCATACTTGATTCACTGTCATTTCTGGAATTAGGCAAAACAGCATTCTATAATTTAGATTTGTATATTTTGACCACTGTTGCAAATTTTAATTCAAATACCATGACACAGGTCTGGTCAAAATCCAACAGTTCTATTAGCAGTGAAAATTCCAGAGTGTTTTTTTTTTTGGGATTAAGATTTAAATTGATGGACACTTCCAAAAAAAAAATATAAAAATTGATGGATTTAGTTTTTAAGTTGCAAGTGGCTTCGGCATATCTGAGTGAAGGTAAGTAATTGTGATAAATTGAAGAGTTATCTTCTGTGTGGAGCTTTGCAATATGTGGAGTTTATTGTTCAAACTTTTCAATATTCCATTTCCTGTGTTTCTGATGGAAATTCAGTCTTCATTTCCTTATTGCGCTGGTTTCTATGGGTTTGTAGGCTGGAAACTTGCATCTTGTGAAGCCATACATGGTCGCAGTCCAGAGCAACAATGTAGCAGCTGTAAATGAAGCCCTCAATGAAATCTATATTGAGGAGGAAGACTATGACAGATTGCGGGAATCAGTTGACATGCATGATAATTTTGACCAAATAGGCCTTGCCCAAAAGGTATTCATTTTTACCGTTTCCTGTATTTTCTCATCTGTTTTCTGAAACTACTATTTCTTTTGCCTTTCTTCCTTTCATAACTTTCAATCTGTTCTGCAGATTGAGAAACATGAACTTCTTGAGATGCGGAGGATTGCAGCTTACATATATAAGAAAGCAGGTAGATGGCGGCAGTCAGTGGCCTTGTCTAAGAAGGACAACCTGTACAGGGATGCCATGGAGACTTGCTCTCAATCAGGGGACCGTGAACTATCTGAGGAATTATTAGTTTACTTCATCGAGCAGGTAATTGAATAAATTGTACATTTCACTTATCGCCTTTGATACCTTGTTCTGCAATTAAATTAATTGTGCTAGTGTTTCCTATCCAGATGTAAGTTTATTCATTGATATTTCTGGATTCTATGTTGCCGTTTCTTGTGAAAATCAGTTGCTAGCATCTGAGAATTTTCTGCTTATCTTGCTTTTGATGAGCTGAAATTCTTCAGGGCACTCTAGTGCTGTTTTGTTGAAATAAAACTTGCCATGGTGTGTGTTTTCAGGGGAAGAAGGAGTGCTTCACTTCGTGCTTATTCACATGCTATGATTTGATCCGGCCTGATATTGCTCTTGAGCTTGCTTGGATGAACAACATGATAGACTTTGCTTTCCCTTATCTCTTGCAGGTCAGGTTCTTACTGCTAGCATTATTGTTATATGTGCTCGTTATGTGCCATCTCTTACTAGTGTTTGTTATATGCCATTTTCTGATTATTCAATGGTCATATATAAAACATAATTTATATATGCTATTATAACTCCATTTATGTCACTTTTGATTGGTGTTTCTCATTAATTTCTGTTAATGCTGAAATGTAGTTCATCCGTGAATACACTGGGAAAGTAGATGAGCTAATAAAGGATAAACTAGAAGCCATACAAGAAGTAAAGAGCAAGGAGGAGGAGGAGAAGGAATTAGTGGCTCAACAGGTAACGTAAAATGCCCATTTGGGGGAGATTATTTGTTCTCATTTGACGCCTGCTTGCATGGGTAGCAGGCATGTTGGCACCTGCAATACTTGTTTGTCTGCAAATAACCTGCTGAATGGAAGCCATTTAATCACCTTGTTAAATCCCCCTGTTGCTTCTGTACTAGGTAGATGATTCTGCTTTGTCTGTCTTTCTTGCAGAACATGTATGCTCAGCTGCTGCCACTTGCTTTGCCAGCTCCACCAATGGCCGGTATGGGTGGGGGTTTTCAGCCCCCGCCGCCAATGGGGATGGGAATGCCCCCTATGCCAGCTTATGGCATGCCACCAATGGGAGGATATTAAATCAGAAGAAATGCTAATGCAAGTTCTTTTTCGATGGAGAAGCTGTCTGCAAAATCATGGAAGAAGCATTGTTATATCTGGGATGTTAGGTCTTTTTCACCTTCTCAGTTGTGATTGTATTTTATTTTATTCAGCACCTGAGAGGCGTTTTGTGTGCTTGTTCTAAGAAACGGTGGTAGGGGAAGTCTTGTTAGATGGTTAAGAAATTTTCAGTACATGTTGCTCATTGCAGTTCTCAATATTTTGTAAAATTTTCACAAAATTGAGGCTAGTGATAGTCGGGAGAAAAGTTAGTGTGGTCGGTGTGGCAATAACATGTGGATTGTTTTGTGGATCGTGGAAGCTGAATAAATGAGTCTTATTGGCTATTTGGTTTCCGTTAGTGGGGAAACTGAAAAGCTCAGAAGTAATTTAAGAACTAACTTTTTTTTTTTTTTTTTTTTCCCCGCAACTCAAGCCAACTTACGTATTTTTTCCAATTTTTTGCTCGAGTAAATCCACCTAAATAATCAACGATATTTCTGCAGGATGTATGGCTCCTGAAAATTGAAACAAGCTCCTCACAACTGAGATTTGATACTCGGACTAATTGCACACTAGGTAGAAGCTTTTGCCAGCCTGTGTTTTGGAAACTTGTCGGACTGGTTCGACTATGAAGTGTGAAGAACAGTCTCTTCATGCTGGGTAGGAGCTCTTTTCAGGAGAACGGCTTCGAGTTCTCACCATCTCAATGAGAATTCCTTCTAAAATTGAATGTTTTAATTTTGCCTTAAAAATCTTATTTGCACTATGATTTTGACCGTTCATAATGAAAATAATTTAAACATAATGGTGATAATTAAAAAATTAGGATATAAAGACATTAATGGTGTATATGTTTTTAGACTATAAGCAATACATAAAATAAGATTTGTATGATTTGAAATGTTATATAATATATAAATGACTAAATAAGTTTTTTTAATTAGCTTAGATATTGTATTCTAATTTTTATTTGCTAAATATGCTAAAAAAATTTACATATTTGAGGTCGCAATAACATTTGATTTTTTAAATTTTCATTATCAATAGTCAAAATCATATTTTAAATAATATGCATGGTTAGATTTTTAAAATCAAATCAAAAAATTAGTTTTTGGAGGGAGTTCCTTTGAGACTGAGAACCGAGCCCACCGACGCCGTTCTCTCTTGTCGCCCTGTGTTTTGAAAGCCAGACTGAACTGAACAGTTGGATTAGCTCAACCGTGAACTGGGAAGAATATGGTTCTGTTGGTACGCGGTTCATCAAATTTATATAAAACCGTTCAGACTGTTTGGATCGCATGATTAAACTGTAAGAACTTAGAGGTACAACTTGGGCGGGTCAGTTCGGGTAGTGATATACTCTACCCATACTCTATTTCCAAAAAGCCTAGCCTAGTTTATCAACTTACAAGATCCGTTCCTACTATATCTTATTCTACTCATTACTTATAAGGTCGGTTCCTGTTCTAATTTCAAATTGGTTCTTACAATACCTAACGACGACATGTGAAAAAATATTTTTATATTGTTTTAAATAATATAAAGTAATACTCATTTACATTTTAAACTATAGTTTATAGTTAATTTCATTTTGTTGTTATTTACATTTATTTTTACATTCTTTATAGTCTCATTACCCATATTAATAATTACATGAGTATTATTATTCATATTTATGTTATGATCATCCATCATTATACGTGCAAACCTTATACAAAAATCAAATCAATAATAATTTATTAGTGAATAAAGGATAGAAGTTATTATGTATTTATTGATATACACATATCTATAGTTATTTAATATTAGGATACCCATGTGGGTGCTCATCCAGGTAGATTCCGGATATCTAGTGTTTATGCTTTACTCTTATTTTGATTTCTATCTTATTCGTATCTATGAATAAAACTTTCTATTCTGTTTTATCCAATTTAAACCCATGAGTATCATGCCTAAGTTGCACCTAGGTACCGTCCAACAGCAAACGAAAGCAATGTCTGATAAGTTTCCCAATTCAATAACAAATTCAAATGAGGCTCTCAACCGGTCACTTTCATAATCGCTTTCTTTTTATAATTTATTAGAGCTGTTGTGATGTCTTTTTAATTTTTTCTTATTTTATAAATAAATTTAAAACTAACGAAATTATCATATTACAATTATGTTTTGCTCATCATATTATAGTACAATTCGGTTGAACCGGATAGACCTGAACTGGGCATTAAAACAGATCAACTCATAGTTCGATTATGATGATATTAACGCCAGCGTCGGCGCGCTAGCCGTGTCCTGACAATTCAGGACTTTTTTCCCCCACCAGGATGCGGTGCACTGCGGTTAACTGAAGGTGCACTTAGCTTTGGTGCACTCAGGGTGTAAAAACTTTTTTTTTAATATTTTTTGTTTTTTATACAACCATTAATCTAAGTGTATCTAACACATGAATAAATTTATACCATTTTTTGATACTTTTAGATAATTATTTTTAATTTTTTAAAATCAGCAG
Source organism: Annona squamosa (assembly GCA_035584095.1). Lineage (NCBI taxonomy): Eukaryota > Viridiplantae > Streptophyta > Magnoliopsida > Magnoliales > Annonaceae > Annona > Annona squamosa. Next base: position 47,519,831 of record JAXCLR010000001.1, on the reverse strand, counting down.
CATTTTCATAAATTATGAATTAGAAAAATTTCACTGATTTTAAAAATATAAAAAATTTAAAAGTTTTTAAAAATGGTAAGAATTAATACATATGTTAAATACACATATATTAACTATTATATAAAAAATTAAATGAAACACACCTGGGTGCACTGAGATTGAATGCACCCAAGTGCATTTAGTTTGCTCCGTTTTTTCATTGACAAATTTAGTACCTATTTGGTGGGGCATTTCGGATGCATGGAGCATTGTTACATAAGCTTTTTAAACTCTGCTTGGCTTGTTATTTTCATGGGATTATTTGCATCTTGGTCCCTCTAACTATGCGTATTTGCTTTGTAATCTACAAGTTTCACATATTTGCTTTTTAGACCTTATAAGGTTTTCCTTATTTCATTTTAGTCCATCAACTGAATACACTTTTAGCTCATGATGTTATAAGATGACTTATATGTGCAGTTAATTACAAGGTTATGAATCAACTCATGAACATGAGTCAACTCATGTATACAGGTAATGACAAAGTTATGAGTTGATTCATGAATATGAGTCGATTCATATATATAGTTAATAGCAAGGTTTTTGACGTGCATTAACAGCAGAGAGTAAAATGCAAAGAGAGTAAACCTATAAGGTCTAAAAAGTAAGTATGCAAAACTCATGGGTTAAAAAGAAAATACACATAATTAGAGGGACCAAAATGCAAAAAACTTGCAATTTTTTTGCTAGGACCGTGGAAAGAAATAATAATAACAGTACCTGTTTGGCTGGAGTTTAAAACAAGTGTAAATTTTAAATAAATAAATATACATAGATACATAGAGAATTTTTCCTATGCAGTGAACCTGTATCATAATTAATGGTGTATTTTGCCCAAAATGGGCACCACATATACTTAATTGTATTGATAATTTATACAATAATTTGTCCATATGTAAAATTTTTTTAGCTAATGATTTACATGTTGAAAAAATAACTTTAAAGTTATTATTTACATTAAACTATTTATTACGTTGAATTTGTATCTTTTCAACTAGAATCCATGAACAAATCCAATTGGGATGAAAATTGGTATAGTAATAGAATACATAATTCTAAATACAATAGGTAAAGTAGAATATAATTTTATTATCATATGACACTCATTTTGAGATAACTGCATCGCAATTGTAATATAGTGAAGTTGTACTTAAATATTTCTAATGTGGGTATCAAAATGCCTATTTTCAGGCTAATCAAAGCTATTAACTTCCGTTAACTCTAGAAAATCACGATTGCGCATTGAATATATTTTGATATGCAAGCTGTAGTCATTATTACTGTGAAGACATTAATTATGAAATTGGTTTTTTTCTAGTCAATTGACCCCAACGAACTCAGAGACGGGGAAAAGAATGTGTGAAACCAACTTTCCAAAACACCCCCCTCCCTGCATCTGATGCCGGCCATTGAGCTGAGCGCAGGCAAGGGTCAGGATTCATAGGAAGTAGGGATAAAATTGTAGTTTCTCATCAACCTTTGTGCTACGTCGGATGGATGTTGGGGTCTGACTGGTGAATGGAACAGTCCAAGCTGTCGCCATGAAATTAGGGGCTCGCATTTCTTGCTGTAGACCAAAAGATGCCTGAAAATCGTCGGCAAACTAATTCCAAGAAAATGGATGGTTGGGATGGGATTTTTCGCTCGGCCCCACTTTTTCCGAGAGTCAAAAATCCCCATAAAAAGTTGTCAGGTACTGGGATTATCCGATCCAACTTGTCTTGAACAATGGGTAGGAATATAATCGTTTCATGATGATATATCCAATCGATGCCCGCCAGTTCAATTGTGTATGTTTCTCATTAGGATTTGGAGGATTTCATCAGACAAACTAGCCAAAAATACTCGAGATGATACTATTGCTACATGCGAGTTGTCTGGGTTTCAAAGGTGTATTTTTTTTTAATTGGTACATTTTTACATTCATCTTAACACATATTACACTGAAATTTTGAGACATTCTTACAAATTTGGAGACACTCAGCTCCCTTAAAGAAACTTGGAGACACAACTCCGCCGAAGAATAAGGAAGATACAACTTCCAACAAACGAATAGGAGAGAGATAGCTCCTATTAACAATATTTTCACTACTGACTGAAGTCCCGCATGTGGGATGTGAGTCGGACACCGAACGACCGCACGGCTCCATTCCACGTTCGGTGACCAACCGAACACGGCTCGGTTGGTGTGTATCTTTTTCATATGTGGTACAAATGAAAGAAGAGGGGAGAAAAGAATGATTGCTCCGATTGCTCTCCGTTGCATTGCTTGCACTTGCGAGCTCCTCTTTTTTCATATACAGATATGGTTGAATGATGAGCGACATTGCATTCAATGCATTTTGTTGTTGGTTCTGTACAAAATGACTACAGATATTAAAAATCAAGTTCATATTATAGAAACAACTAACTTCCATACATGGTCCACACACATGGGTTGCATTATCAGCCATTTGAATAATCCACGGTCTTTTAGAGGTACAAGTACAACAGTTAGGCCAGCACTGGCCTTGATTGCGACACGTGCACACTTAATTTCGACTGCTGTTGCTCGAGTTCGGTAGGCGTCCATCTCCCCTACCGGTTTTATGTTCCTCTTATGTTGTATTTTTTCTTTTGTTCTTTCTCATTTTATTTGGAGATATTCACTGCAATTTATTTTTATCTTTTGGCAATCAAAATTTTATTGAAAAAAATAAATTTTGATTGCTACGAAGGGTTCAAATAGGAAGATGTAAAAATTAAAAAAAGCAATAGTAGGAATGAAAAATTTTGAAAAGGTAAGATAGTAATATGATGGGATAAAGGTAATGATTAATAGTAAAAAAAAAGTTAAAATAAATATATGAACTGTTTACAAATATAAAAATGATCGAAAGGTATCTATAATAATAAAAGTATAATAAATATCAAATCATATTAAAAGATATTGGGGAATAAGTGAAAACTTGTTTTGCTTTTGCAGTTCCTGAGCAAATTGTTACAGGGTATGTTTGGAAAGTAATAAAATTTTATGAACGTAAATTTTAAGACATTATCGAGGATAAACACAAATGCATATATATTTTAGGAAAATATCGGATACAGATGTTTGCATGGTTACATCCAATAAAGTTGTAAAATCAATGTAATAATATCAATTATAAAGTCATTAGTACAATATTTAGGGCATGCTCCAAAATATTCAAAAGGCTTTAATTTCTCATTTCCAAGCACATTTTTATTCAAGCACATTTAGTATTTTAGAACAGCTCCTTAAATCATCTAAGACATCATTAATATATAGATATATGAATCTATATAAAATTTATAACATTGGAACAACTGTAAATATTTTTTTCATAATTTATACAAATTATATTTTAAGTAAATGTGGCCCCACGGAATATTTCAATTAAAATGATTCTTCGTATCATGATAAAAAAAAAATTTAAATAAAACAAGTGGACTTATTTTGTTTGGTTGTGCAAAAAAAAGTTAACCACAACGTTTTAATGAAAAATGTTTTACTTTCCATAACTGCCTTATTTTTAAAATTTTTTTAAATATTGTTCTATACAGACTATCATACTTTTCGACCATTTCCACATAATTTCCCATGTAAAACTAAATTATCTATTTTAATTTTATTTTCTTTACATTTCATCGTTACTACTATCATATCACATCATTTTCTATTAATATAACATTTTTACACAAAAAACTTTTTATCAAATAATTTTACCCTTTCCATCAAATAATTTTCCCCCCAACCAAACATTGGTTGGCACAAAAGTTTTCAATAAAAACTTTTTACTCTTCATAACTGTTCAATTTTTTAATTATTGCTTCGTATTTTCTATACAAACTATTTTATTTTCCATCATTTCCACATAATTAACTATATAACTAACTTATTTATTTTAACTTTATTCTCTTATATATCATTATTATTTTCTATCAATTTAATAATTTCTACGTAAAAAAAAATTCTTAAAAAATTATTATCTCCCGCCAAACACACGAGGTGTGACCGAGATGTGGAGTTCGCAATCACGCACTCGCGCATCCCGCGTGGCAACGGCCGTTTAAAAACGTGCAACACAAGGGTTCTGAAAGCGGCGTTAGCAGCATCATTTCTCCACATTCGGCGAACGTCTGCCTGTCTCACTCTCTGTTCCACAAACGGATGGCCTCTGCAGCTGCTCTCTCTCCTTCTCTCCCTTACAACCCCGCCAAAACCCTTAAACCAGCTCCAAAATCCCTCGGCTCCGCATTAGGATTCCTCTCCTCTTCCTCCAGAAGCCTTGCACCTCTCTTTTCCCGCTTGAAGTTCACTTCCGCTACTGCCAGCTTCGGCACTGCTGTCGCCGCTCAGAGGGTGTCCACGCCTGCTACTAAGCCCTCAACGTCGCTTGACTTCGAAACCTCCGTCTTCAGGAAGGAGAAGATCACCCTTGCTGGCAACGACGAGGTATGCTTTCTGTAGTTTTTTTTTAAAAACTTTTGCTTTTCTAGTTCAGCTGTCCTTTGGCTTAGTTTTAATTCTTGAGCAAACTTTTCAGTATATTGTTCGGGGAGGGAGAGATCTATTCCGTTTGTTGCCGGTGGCGTTCAATGGGATTAAGCAGATTGGGGTAATTGGGTGGGGTTCGCAGGTAAGCTGCTGCCTTCTTTCTTCTTTCTTCTTTTGTTTTTGTTCTTTTTTTTTTTATTTGTTTCTTTTTTCTTTTTCCATTTTTTTGGTCTTGGATTGGATAATAACTCGAATGATCTTGCATATGGCTCTTGTTTGGATTTCATAATTGTAATCACCGTGATATCGATGCGCTTTTCTATTCATAATGACTAGTTTAGGACGCTGTAGCTCTTGCTTTGGAAATGATGCATTATATATTTTAAATGGGTCCATTTTAGCTTTTGGATGTAAAACTTCGGTAAGTTGGGTCGTGGAAATGGAACATTAAATGCGATGATGCTGGCGACCTGTACTTCAGAACAAAAGTCGTTGGCTTGGAGTTGGCAGCATCATGAGAGACAGTGCTCTCTTCCATATTAACATTCCGAAATAGAGAAAGGGCATTTCAAAGGAAAGACACTAAAATAGAACAAAAACAACAAGGATCTAGTTTCTCAAGCTACGTTTGGAGGTGAGACCTATGAAAATTTACTATACAGTACCATCTGCTACATTAGCATGAAATGTATTTTCTGAAATGGTCCTTTGAGGGGTTGTTCACAGCTAGGATGGGATGTGTTTCCCAAAAACACTTTTCCCATTCTTAAAAATAACTGTATTTTCTTTTAAATTTGCAATATAACTTTTTTCAATTCCAATACAACTTTTCCCATTCTCAATACACTTTCATTCCAAATTCTCAACCCATCCGCATCCCATCCACAAGCTTTTACTGCAGTCATTTTGATAGACAAGATGATAGGCTTCAAGCACATTGGGATTTCCCAATTTATTTTCAACACCCACACCATATGTCCAGCCTTCAGTTTTGGATGATGGCACGAAGCGTAGTACTTATGTACTGGTAGTATTTAAATGAGTTGCTAGTATAGATCAGTATATATCTGTTTGACATTGGTTGGTTGTTATAGCTGCAAAATGAAGTACACCCTTTTTATGAACAACATTCCATTTCTTAAGTACCATATCACTCTGGATTGCTATTTCTTGTTGTGAGCGACTCATACATTTTACCAACTCTTCCATTCTTCTTCTTTTCCTTTTTTCTTTCGTGAAATATCAATATTCATCCCATTTATCTTGGTTTCCCTCTTTTTGTGGATAATTGGCTCTTGTGGTTGGTAAAGCATTCTGTTTGACATGCAGATTTCTTAAATTCACTGATGCTGTCAGCATCTATGGTAATGGTCTTCTATCTTCATTTGCTTATAATGCAGGGTCCTGCCCAAGCTCAGAATTTGAGGGATTCACTTGTAGCGGCTGGGTCTGATATTATTGTGAAGGTATGATTTATTTATACTTTCAAGGCAGTCTGTTAAGTTTCATGTTTTTCTGGTAATGGAGCTGGTTGATGTTCATGCAAAAACTAAATTTCTTAATCTTTCGAATATGGGTAATCAAAGCGAATCTGTGATGCATAAAAAATACGAATGCACCCTTTGTTGTCTCATGCAACTCTACACCTCTTATTGGAGCTAAGTCATTATTTTCAAATTAGTCCGTGATCATGTTATTAAAGGAGATTGACATCATTTGGTATGGATCCCTATTAATCCAGGTTGGATTGAGGAAAGGTTCATCCTCTTTTGCTGAAGCACGTGGTGCTGGATTTACTGAAGAATCTGGAACTTTAGGTGACATCTGGGAAACAGTTTCAAGCAGTGATCTTTTATTGCTTTTGATTTCTGATGCTGCACAGGTTAGGAATTCCTTTTTTTTTTTTATCAATATTTCTTCTTACTTTCTTTGGTTTTCCGTATATAGGTTGTAGGTAACTATTTTTTCTATTTGTGGAAGCTGGCGTTCTGTTATCATCTTCTAGTTATGTGATGTGTTGTACCAATATTGCAGGCAGATAATTATGAGAAAGTATTTTCTCACATGAAACCAAATAGCATCCTTGGGCTTTCACATGGCTTCCTCTTGGGTCATTTACAATCTCTGGGGCTTGATTTTCCCAAGAACATCAGTGTGATTGCTGTGTGCCCTAAGGGAATGGGACCATCTGTTCGGAGGCTGTATGTTCAGGGGAAGGAAATAAATGGAGCAGGGATCAATTCTAGTTTTGCTGTTCATCAGGTATTTTTTCCCCTTTCTTCTTGTCTTTCTCTTCTGCATTCATTGTCATTAGCTACTGCTTTCTTGTACCCCTTCTCAGCATTTCTACATTCACAGAGCGTGGGAGTTTAATTTGCGTTCCGATGCTCTCAGAAAATTCCTCCTATTTGAATCAGTTTTTACTCATTTCGTGTTGGGGTTGTCATCTTCCCCCCCCTCTCACAGGATATCGATGGCAGAGCAACAGATGTTGCCCTTGGCTGGTCAATTGCTCTTGGCTCTCCATTTACTTTTGCTACAACACTGGAACAGGAATACAAGAGTGACATTTTTGGGGAGCGCGGTGAGCCTAGTGTTTTATCGACTTAACTCTTTGTTGCTTCATGCCTTTCTGTCTCTTGCATACTGTTTTGTGAGCACATGTCTCATTGGTTGTCTATCTTGGCATCTGTCTGGTGGTCTGTATGTAGGGATTTTACTTGGAGCTGTGCATGGAATGGTTGAATCCCTGTTCAGAAGGTACACTGAAAATGGAATGCCTGAAGATTTGGCTTACAAGAACACAGTGGAGTGTATTACAGGAATCACATCAAAGACCATCTCAACAAAGGTTTTGTTCCCCTCAAAATAATTTCATAGTATTTTCTGTAGAATTTCATTGTACAACATACTAAGTGTGTATGCACATTTACTTGTGGATATCTCTCTCTTATTATTATTATAATTATTTATGCCCATATCTACATGGATCAGCTACATTTTTAGATAGCCTGTGATATTGCAATCAAAATTTTGTTTCTCTTCTTATGTTGAATGCACACTTGCCCCTATAAGTTTTGGTAATGTATTCAGCTGCTGATATATTTGTTCCTTTCAGGGAATGACCTCTGTATACAACTCATTGTCTGATGATGGCAAGAAGGAATTTGAGACTGCATACAGTGCATCGTATTATCCATGCATGGATATTCTGTATGAGTGCTACGAAGATGTGGCATGTGGAAGTGAAATACGTAGTGTTGTCTTGGCTGGACGACGCTTTCATGTATGTTATCCTGTTGCCATGCTCTTTTGATGGTGCATTGGTGCTGTAATTTGCTATATGCCAAAACAGAAAAGCTGTGGCTCTAGTGTTTGGTGGAGACTTGTGCTCTGATGCTTACGTACAAGTCAAAAAAATACAAAAATGATACCAATGGACTAAAGTGAAAGATGGGATAAATCTTAAAAGTTCCTTCCATTTCTCTCATATTTTGTGACAAGCAAATAATCAGGTGATGGTGGTTGTCACTTGATTCTCGTGGCATTTTAATGGTTAGAGATTTGAGCTGTACATGTTATAAATTTCTGTCTAATACAGCCATTCAAACTTCCAAAAAGCTTCATGTGAAGATTATGCAATAGTTCTACCATAATTTAAGATGGGATGATTAAGCTTGCATTGAAGTGCCTATGTATTGGGAGATATGGTTCTATGCGTGATATGCCATTGAAATTTAGTTTCCATAAAGCATGATTAAGTTTGCTGAAATTTTTGGGTTGGAATTCCTTTGCTCACATCCATTGATTGCAACTAGAGCTGACTCGAGTTATTATGATTATGTTTTGACAGAAAAAGGATGGACTACCAGCTTTTCCGATGGGCAAAATTGACCAGACACGAATGTGGAAAGTTGGTGAGCGAGTCCGAGCCAGTCGGCCAAAAGATGACCTAGGTCCCCTGCAACCGTTCACTGCTGGTGTGTATGTAGCATTGATGATGGCTCAGGTGAGATGGCTCTAGCTTTGATTATCTCATCCTGATAGGGTCCCTTCATGGTTTAGATTCTCATAACAATGAACCATAACAATTTTGCAGATAGAGGTGTTGAGGAAGAAGGGACATTCTTACTCTGAGATAATCAATGAAAGTGTCATTGAGTCAGTGGATTCTTTGAATCCATTCATGCATGCCCGTGGTGTCTCTTTCATGGTCGACAACTGTTCAACCACTGCAAGGTTAGGATCAAGAAAGTGGGCCCCTCGATTTGACTACATCCTTACCCAGCAGGCTTTTGTGGCTGTGGACAGCAGCGCACCCATCAACAAAGAACTTCTCAGCAACTTCTTTTCTGATCCTGTCCATCGTGCTGTTGAAATATGTGCACAACTGAGGCCTACTGTGGACATTTCAGTGCCACCCAATGCTGACTTTGTTCGGCCAGAGTTGAGGCAGCCAAGTACTTGGCTCTGAAAGAAATTCACTGGCGTCCATCCTCACAGGAGGTGACAGTTTTGGAGGAATAATGCTATCAAAGTTAGGGCCCTGTGTTTTGCTCAATAAGCTTCCAGATGAATCCTTACTTTGCCGTGGTTGTTTTTCTGTTAAAAGAGCAAAATACTGATATTGTTCTGCTTTCCTCACCAGAGTGTTTCTGGCAAAATATTTTCTGGTCTATCGATTTCTTAATCTTCATGCTATTCTTGTGATTTTAAGATAGACACGTGCGTTGAAGTGAATCTGAACTCGAAGTAGATACTGGTTTCTCCTGCCTCCTGAAAATTACTGCTGGTTTCCGGGGCTTCAGGCTCCAGCAGGCAACTCAAGGGAATTGCTATCGGCAATAGCGTTTCTTATGAGCGCAAAGTGCCGACAACCCACTTCGATTTCATTGAAAGGCTATGATCCAAAACACTTGATCATAACCCTGCATTGAATGCGTTATAGCATGAAATTGTTTTGGACATAACCCTTCATTGAATTGACTATAGCATGCTTATCCTATCCTTTGAAATCACCAATCTCAAGGAAAAGTCACATTATCCTTATACTTAAATTTGGATCAACCTCGCAGCACCTAAGACTCACTCTACGACTGCAAGGGGGAAAAAATAGAAATTTCAGAGCGAGTGTAAGGTTTGTCGCGGGGTGTTCTCCGCTAATCTATCCATTTCTTTTTTCTCGTTTCTTCTTTTTGCAGCATTTGCAGATATCCTTCGCTTCTGATCTATAATCGCTGGTCGGTCGACGTTCTACAAAGTTTTATAAAAAAGTGTTTGTAAGTTGTCAAAACCGCCCTTTTTAATTTATTTCGCATTGGGGATTCAAAAAGCCTTTCTAACATTATAAATCCCATTTATTAATTAGGAAGTGAATAACTTTTTTAAATAAAATATTTTGATGGAACACAGATATTCTATTTGCAGTGAGAGGTGTAGGTACATCTGCAGCATGTGGAAGCCTAACAATCACGGTTGTCAAAACGTAAACGGCGATTTACCAGGCAAAGGGATTCATTTGGTTCAACCGATTAATTAAATTAATTTTAAAAACGTTAGCATTACATATTTATAATGTCGTTAATATTTAATTATTTAAATTTTCATATTCATCTCCTAAACCTGCATGTTAAACTTAGAATACATCACTCTAATGACCTAAATATACAGAAAAATCATTAGTCTTCTCAAAACTACATAAACTGACTTCAAGAAAGATACAATTTTAGTTTTCTTTTTTCTGAAAAAAATCTAAACCAATCAAACCGCTCAAACTAGTTCGAGCTGTAGTCTAGTTGGCCTGATCGTGGTTTAGTTTATTCATCATATCGAAGGCTTAAATTTTGAAAGGATTAGGGGGTAAACTGCTTCTATGAACTTAGGTTATATAAAAGCTGGCCTGTTTGTCTAAAATTCTATTCATATTTATGCTATCGGAGATCTATTGAAAAGGTTGTTAGCCCTTATGAAATGATGAAAATGTGCACAAGCCATGATTATATGATTCGGTAACTAAAATTAGTATTTTAATAAATTATTAGTACTATAAAATCATACTATTTCAATTGAACTTTTAACTTTGAGTAAACTAATTTCAAGTTATGTTAAGGCTTAGGCATAGTGGCGTGAGTATAAATGAAATTTTGGACAAAAAAATCTTTAAAGTTCGTATATATGTAAACTTTGCCTTAATAAGTGTTCACATAATCACATGAACTGGTTCCATTATTTTCTTTAAATCTAACCCAATCATTGTATTCCTTATAATTTTTTAAGATAGAATATGAAAAATCATCATCATTAAATACATAAGCGTGCCATAATTGAACAAAAACTCATAAGATTACTTTAAAAATCCAATGTGGCTCCGCCCTTGTATTAAATCATGTATGTGATGAATATAATATAGATGTGCTAGAATTTTTTTTTAAAATAACGTGGGAATGGGTGGAGGAACCCAATCCATTGCACCGATCGCATAATCTATTTTTTTAAAAATCTTTTTGGATTTTTTAGATTTCATATATGAGCCCAAGTATGAAATTCATATATATAATTTTCATATTCTTTTGATTTAATTTAATTTTTTTTACAATTTCAAAAATCAAGAAGCAGATTTTCATTTGTTAGCACATGAAAATGGGCTTATTTTTTATTTTTGAAATTGCAAAAATATCAAAATAAATCAAAAACATAAAACTGCATATATGTATACATATAAACTTCATGCACTAGACCATATATAAATTCCCAATTTCTTTTTTTTTTTAAAAAAGGGATGAAAATGGGCTTATTTTTTTATTTTTGAAATTGCAAAAATATCAAAATAAATCAAAAACATAAAACTGTATAATGTATATATTTATACATATAAATTGCGTGCACAAGAACATATATAAATTCCCAATTTCTTTTTTTTTTTTAAAGAAAACAAAAGGTGATATAGACAGGTGCGGTCTGGCCAAGTGCACCCGAGTGCGTTGAATATATTCTGGTATTGAAAACTTGCAATGCCAGGCATCGGGAGAACCCACCGCCGCCTTGTCTGCTCCCATTTCATTCGGTTGAATTCACCCCCAACCCAACCTGCCCAAGAAAGAATTTGAGTGAATGAGTGGGTACTAAGGACACAAGGTTTCGGATCTTATCTATTTTTAGTACTAAGCAAACAGGTATGCTCGGAGCGGTTCTCATACCCAGATGCATCGATCTCTGTCCTAATGGTTTCTCGAGTCCCGCTTGCTGTACTTCTCGAGCACCTTTACATAGTTAAGATGTTTGATGATCCGTTTGAAAGCTAATCACCTATGCCATATTTCCTATGACAAATCAAACCATCATCTATTGAGGGTGATCAGAAATCATCCCTCAACACGAGAATTTCAGCCGGTGCCCGCCAGGGCATTTTCTAACAGTTTGTTCCGTGGATTCAGAATGTCTTCTGATTTCTAGGAGATGCTAATTGATAGTCTGTGCAAGCCCATCTTTGTTCATCAGCCACCGGAAATGCAAAACCGTGCACTTTCATTCTGTTTTTCGATACGGTTAAAGAGAGGCGCGCGAGGGTGAGTATTTGGAGCATGAGTGAGTGAAGATGTTAGGCGACCATGGAGGAGTCCTAGTCGTGTTGTATTCCTTCTATAAAAGGTACCTGTGTCTGGGTCTCGGATTCTGTTTGATTGTCTTGTAATTGCAAGAGAAGGAAATTTTCCCTCCTAAGGAGGAACCTTGCGTGTAATTGGCCGCAAGAATTTAAATGTTCATTGATTTCTGAATGGGTTTTGAAGAGCCGGTTCATAACATTTTAGTTACAGTCGCTTCTTCTGAGTCATCTATTAAGTGTTTGCATGTGGGGGCGATAACAAAATAGGCTCTGTTTGAAGAATCCATAATCTCCTGATGATGGCCCATTTTGTTTGCATGTTATGGGGGGAAAATTATGAGTTGGGTTGTCAGTTTTGTTTTTCATCACTAGCATCCAATCCAATAGGATTTTTCTTCCATAAAAAAAAATAGGATTTTTCTGTTTGGGGATCATCAGAACGGTGGTTCATTTCTTAGTAGGAAGATTTGGCGGCTACTCCAGCCCTTACTTCCTTAGATGGAACTCTCGGCCTGATTCAAGGCTTAATGTATCATTTCCTGGGGGAGTTGCAATACAAAATCACTATATTTCACTTAAAACTTTGTTTTGGTTCTCTTGCCAGCTGAGTTTTGACTTTCGAGGCAATTAGCTATACCCACAAGGTCACACTGAAATCTACGCTGACCGGTTACAGTGGAAATTGCTTGGTTGTTTCCATATCATTGATCATTGGGAGCACTTGCCAGCTGTTTCAGTTGGGTTATTTGTTCATCTCCTGAAAATTTGTGATGATTCAAAGGAACATTTTTAAATGCTTTACAATTTTCCTCACTTAAATCTATCAAGACTGATTAAGTAATCCCATTGTTTGTTGCTTGATCATTAACTAGCCAGTGCCAAACAATAGTAAGGGTCAGTCTGTTCTTTTGCCTACTCCTTAACTGTCTGCCATGGGCCACTTGCATGCTGCAAACTGCTTAAGTATATGAGTGATTTGGAATGCATTGCCAATTGGCTTGTAAAGTAAGCAGTGAAGTTTGGTTACATTCCAAAATCATCTGGGAAAAGCAACAAGTGTCCATGAGCTGTTCTCTATCTGCTTTCAATTAAACAAGAGATCAAACAGGTAGAAGCAAGTAGCAAATAGACCTGACCTGGCCTTTTAAACTGCCATGTTTTCCACTTTTCCTTCAGTTGATGGGACAGGATTCATGCATTTCATCCAACTAATTGAAGAAGATGCTTATAATGGTCAAGGTTAATGATTATAGTGATTAGGATGTACAAGATGCCATGCATTTCTTCTGCATACTCATCTGGTTTCTAGCAGTGATATCTAGGTACTCTTGTGTTGTTCAAAGCAATGGAAGCCAACGCTATTGAGGATCGGAACAATCCCAAACCTCCAGTTGTATATCGCTGTAAAAGATGCCGAAGGATTGTTGCTGCGCAAGAGAACATCGTACCTCATACACAAGGGGAAGGCAGCAAATGCTTTAAATGGAAGAAAAGAGGCAGCCAGGTGGGAATGGAGAAGAAGCCCGAGTGCTCTTCCATATTTGTTGAACCATTAAAATGGATGGAAGCAGGTAGGCTCCAATCACGATTCAGCATCCTGGTATCTCGTAACCTCTACCTGTTTGCTTATGCTGTGGTGCTCCCTGACATTTGGCAGTACAAGAAGGGTCTGTGGAAGAGAAACTCCTGTGTCTGGGCTGCAAGGCTCGCTTGGGATCATTCAACTGGGCTGGCATGCAATGTAGCTGTGGCGCTTGGGTGAACCCTGCATTTCAGCTGCATAAGAGGCGCATTGACGAATGCGGCGGATGAGATTGAAGTTTTCTCTTCTCATATTCCGGTTTTAGATCAATACTTGGTGTTAAGAAGATCTGTTTGTTTGCAAATTGATGACTTTAAGTGTGTGCTTTGGCTAATGTAATGTGGGAAATAAATTCACTTGTGAATGGGTGGGTAGATATATATAGATTGAGAGAAGGGTTAATGTCATGGATTGGTACCATCTGCATGTCTTATTCAAAATAGCAATCCTGAGAAAATTATCTGGATGCATGTTACTTCCTGCCATGAAAGTAGCAGCAATGGGCTTGGAGCTAGATTTGTTTTGCACTTGCCAGGAGATTTGGGTGGCATTTCGTGTAGATCTCAATGGCTTCAAAAATCTCGTTGATAAGTCTCTAAGGCCGAAGCCGTAGCTGGGGAACTATAATGGTAGCTGCAGGCCTCTAGTTAGTGTCCTTGTTTTTGGTTTGAGGAGGCTATTTTGGCCTAGTGTTTTATTTATTTATTTTTCCTTTTTTAATTTTATTCTATTTCATTTTTTATCCTTGCATGGGCAAAGAAAAGTAGGCCAGTAATTCAGAGTTCTAGCTATACTTGGAACCAGTACGATTTTTATAAGATTTATTGGTTTGAGATTTTAGAGGATTAAGTTTAAATCTATGCTGTGTGAGATTTAACATTATAGTGGTAAAGTGGTGTGCTTAATTTATGCGTTGGAGCATAGTTGGGAAGCAGTTTAAGGCAGGGCATGATCTCTGTCATGTTAGTTCACGGCCCTGCCCCTCGTCATGGTAGCGGGTAACCCCGCTCCGTAATCCATACGCCTCTTGGTAACGTGGGAATACTGGGGTGCAATTTGAATGCATGAAATTCATATTTATCTTTACTCTTTGCTCTATTTATAAAAACCTAATTCTAACTTAAACTAACTCGTAAAACTTAAATCCCAATCATATTTATATTCATTGGATTTAGGTTAGAACTTGGGTTTTTCATTTTTTTAAAATTTTTTAAAAAAAATTCAAAGATGTGGTATCCCTGTGTTTAAAAATAAAAATATATAAATATACTTAAATATGGTTTTTTTGAAAGTAAAAATGGTAACACTTGATTTATAGATTAAATACACGTAACTTAGTATGTTTATAAAAAACAAAAAATAAAAAATTGGTTAAATGGCTTGGGGCCCAAGTGTGGCTGGCCGTAAAAAATATCCCTTAAGAAAGAAAGAAAACTAAAAAATGGAAAATTAAATAATATAAATAGAAACATAATGAATAAAATAATGTTACTTTCCTATGATATAATTTTAATATGACAAAGATGTATTCGAAGCATAAATTAAATAATATAAATTATATATATGAAAAAATGTTGCTTAAGTTGTATTTTAAATATTTTAAAAAAAGAAAATCAATTTCTGTTTAGCTTTTTTTTATGGAAATATAATAATAATAATAATAATAATTTTCATTATTATTATATATTGATACAAAATAACAGCAATGTTAAGGGGACAGGTAAATAATAGATTAGATAAAGTAAGATACTCGACAGCAGACAAATATAAGGCCCGCGATGCTTGCGTGACTTATTTTTTATAAATTTGTTGGCACTCATGTGCAGACCAAAGCATAAAAGTTTCCTATATATACAAGTTATGTTTAGTTGGAGATAAAATTTTTGATGAAAAGTTTTCAGAGTAAAAGTTATCAAATCAATAGAAAGTGATGTGATATAATAGGAGTAATGAAAAGGAATAAAGAAAATAAAGTTAAAAAAGATAGGTTAGTTGTATTGTTAGTTGTGTAGAGATGATTGAAAAGTAGAATAGTTTGTATAGAAAAAATGTGAAAAAATAATTAAAAAATAGAGTAATTATAGAGAGTGAAAAGTTTTAGATTGAAAAGTTTTAGTTGACACTTTTTTATCCTGAATAGACACACCCACAATTTTAAAATTGTGTATTTTAAAATTTTTAAAAATTTCTTAAATAAAAAGAATGGGCCTATTTTTAATATTAAAAATTTAAAATAAAATATTAAAAATTCAAAAATTGTAAAATTGCACATACACGATGTTCATGTTTGACCTACAAAGGAGATAATTATTTAAAAAAAAAAAACCGGAAAAGGAAATACAAGTGTGTGCATTGAATAGGAATCGAGCTAGAAAAATATTATGTTAGAAAAATAAACTTATTTAAGGTAAACACGTTAGAGAAAATATTATCTTCTTAGGTTGGAAGGTCGAGTATAACCACATTTGAATTAAATGCTATCCATTTTTATAATATTTTCTGAAAATTACTTGATAAGTTTTAAGAAGTGTGAATCCTGTAGGCAACCTAAAAATATTTTTTATTGTTTTTAAATTTTTATTAGGTGTGTGGACTCCATCTAAAATATACTTTTTGTGAAACTGATAATTTTCTTAAATTTACTTGGTATATTTTTTTGATTTTTTAAAAATAAAAAAGCGGATACATCTATGCGTCTTTATCTTCAAAAATTAAAAAATACTAAACAAATTTTTAAAAAATTTGAATTTCAGATCTATTGAGGCCACACTTTGACAAAATAAATAAATAAAAATATATTAAATAGCTACGTAACTAATGATTGAACGGAGTGAAATTAGTAAATTGATCTCAAATTGGAAATTAGAGGCAACGTTTTAACAACTCAATTAAGTCGATCTTAGTGTAGGTCCAACTTTTAAATTAAAGCTCAGTTGTTCAACTCGCCGCAACCTTTAGAATACTTTCCCCGCATCGCAAATGTGTAATAAAATAAATTTTTTTGATGGGGGTAATAAAATAAAATTAGATTGACTAAATTTTGTAAAAATAATATCCGCAAGGGTAAATTTCATATATACCTACATAGTTTCATCGATATTGCAGATATACCCACGTAGTTTCATAAATTGCATATTATCATCACATAGTTTCACAGAAATTGCATATTACCCCACGCCATTAACTGTCATTAATATCCGCCGTTGTATTTTTGAAAAATGGCGAAAATGCTCTCATCCATAGTTTCACAAAATTGCATATCACCCCATAAAGATGAGGGCATTTTCGTCATTTTAAAAATATAACGGTGGATATTAACGACAGTTAACAGCGTGAGGGTAATACGCAATTTCGGTAAAACTATGTGGGAGTAATATGCAATTTGTGAAACTATGGGTGTGTTTGTTTGGGGCCAAAACTTGTCAATTAAAACTTTTTAACCTAAAACTTTTCACTCTTCATAACTACTTT
>JAXCLR010000001.1:47478303-47494144 GCA_035584095.1 Annona squamosa | reverse complement strand
TTTATCTAATTAATCGGCTACCTTCTCAACAATTGAATTTTGATTCTCCTTACTTCCATCTTTTTGGTATGCAGCCTAATTATCATATGCTACACACTTTTGGATGTGTTTGCTTTGTTCACTTGCCTTCACATGAACATCACAAGCTTATAGCTTAATCCGTAAGGTGTGCATTTATGAGATATAGCACTTCTCACAAAGGATTTTTGTGTTATGATGCTGCCACTAATTGACTGCGTGTTTCTAGAAATGTGGTTTTCTTTCAACATGAGTACTATTTTCAGCAGCAAGATCTCCCTTCATATGGTGTTCTTCTTCCTAGCTTTGATGATAATTCTCCTCCCTTTGAGCGTTTTAAACCTGATTTTGTCTATCAGCGACGACGGCCCCCATCATTGCAAATCCTCCCAACCTTGATCCAGTGCCCACTTCAATGGCTCTTTGACGATCTAATCGTATCAGTCGTCCACCTGATAGGTATGGTTTTTCTGCTATTTTAACTAATATTACAGTTCCTACCTCTTATTCTCAGGCCACTAAACATGTATGTTGGGAGAAAGCTATGCAAGAAGAACTTCAAGCTCTTCAAGAGAATCATACTTGGGCTATTGTTCCTTGTCCTACTGGTATTAAACCCATTGGTTGTAAATGGGTATATTCTATTAAACTGAGATTTGATGGGTCACTTGATCGATACAAAGCAAGGTTGGTGGCACTCGGAAATCGACAAGAGTATGAAGTTGATTATGAGGAGACATTTGCACCGGTGGCCAAAATGACGACAGTGCGACTTGTTCTAGCTATTGCTGCTTCCAAGGGCTAGTCATTACGACAAATGAGTGTTAAGAATGCCTTTTTACATGGGGATCTTAAGGAACCAATTTACATGACTCCACCACCAGGGTTAATTTTTGACAGCCTCTTCTGATGTTTGTAAACTAAAAAAGTCACTCTATAGTTTAAAACAAGCTCCGCGTGCTTGGTTTGATAAGTTTCGATCCACACTTATTAGCTTCGCTTTTGTCCAAAGTCAATATGATTCCTTTTTGTTTCTTTGCAAGACTCCTAAAGGAATTGTTTTGCTCCTAGTATATGTTAATGATGTCATTATTACAGGGACCGACCTTGAATTGATTTCTCAACTTCAACAGCGCCTTCAAAGCTCTTTTCATATGAAGGACCCAGGTCCTCTATGCTATTTTTTAAGCCTTGAAGTGAACTCTACAGTGGATGGTCTTTTCTTAAAACAACATAAATACATTCAGGAGATAATTACATTAGCTGGTCTTCATAATGGTCGATGTGTTGATACTCCCTTAGAAGTGAATGTTAAATATCGTCATGATGAGGGTGATTTTTTGCCTAATCCCTCATTATATATACATTTAGTGGGGAGCTTGAATTATCTAACTAATACTCGGCTTGACATTTCTTTTGCTATCCAACAAGTTAGTCAATTTATGCAAGCCCCTCGGCACCTTCACTTGGCTGTTGTTCGTCGCATTGTTCGCTATTTGCAAAGCACTTCTACTTGCAGTCTTTTCTTTCCTATGGATTCTCCTATTCACTTGGTTGCATATAGTGATGCTGACTGGGCTGGTTGTTCTGATACTCGACGTTCCATTACTGACTGGTGCATGTTCCTTGGCAACTCTATTGTCTCTTGGAAAAGCAAGAAGCAAGATCGGGTGTCAAAAATCCTCCACTGAGTCTAAGTATCGTGTTGTGTCCTCTGCATGTTCTGAGATTGTTTGGCTTCCAAGACTATTGGGTGAGCTTGGCTTTCCTCAAATGGTACCTACTCCGCTTCATGCGGATAATACTAGTGCTATCCAAATTACAGCTAACCCAGTGTTTCACGAGCTCAACAAGCACATAGAAGTGGATTGTCACTCTATTCGTGAAGCATATGATGCCCATGCCATTTCTCTAACTCATATCACCACTGATAATAGACTGCGGATATATTTACTAAAGCCCTCTCACGACAACGACATCATTTTCTAGTCACCAAATTGATGCTTTCTAATCATCTAACATCAATTTGAGGGGGGATATCAATGGCAGAAGTTGTGGTCTGTCAATTGCTAAGATTATGGCAGAAATCAAGGCTGAGATTTGAAGATCTAATTTATCATAATTTGTGTATTAGTTGTATATATTCTCACCTAAAATAGATTAGTAGTAATTAGTGTAATTGCTGTAAATAGTTTCTTGCCTAAAATAGGTTGTACGGCAATTCTTATTTAAAGGAAAGATCATCAAAAAAAGGGCATCCAGCCATTTTCTCAAACTTTGATAAAACCAACACTCTACTCAAAGAAAGAAATAAATAGCTCAAATATAAAAAAGGACATCGAATTTGCTTGGATAAGTATGATAGCATTGGTGAACCAAAAACCAGAATCCTCCATAATGGCAGAAACTATGATATTTTAAAAATAACTAACCCATAAACTAATTTCAGCCCCAAATTTGTTGCAAACTGTCTGCAAATTTTTGTTTATGACTTACACTAAAATAGACATGTAAAACTTTTGCTATCTATATTTCAGCCTCAAAGCTGGTTTCATTGCCCATAAATCTTGTAGAAACTCTACAATAATCACTGTAACAGACCGGTGGTCTCACAGTATACTATTGTCAGCTTTGGCTGCCCGTACAACTGCATGGATTTTTAAAGCACATCACACTATGTATATCTTGTTCTCTACATTGAAGCTACTAAGAATATTTTCCCCTTTCGATGTGGGATTGGTTCATACTCTATACCAGGCTCCCCACCCTTTTGCACTTCTCAAGGCACCACAAGCGCCCACTTCTTAGGGCATCACAGGCCCACTAGCTTTTGCCTGGTGTGATATCATCCACTTTGGTTGCGCATATAACGGCATGGTTTCACATCACACTATGTTTATCCTGTCCTCTACATTTAAGCAAAACAGCTGCATGCATGGTTTCACATCACACTATGTTTATCCTGTCCTCTACATTTAAACTATACAACTGCATGCATGGTTTCACATCACACTATGTTTATCCCATCCTCTACATTTAAACGATACAGCTGCATGCATGGTTTCACATCACACTATGTTTATCCCGTCCTCTACATTTAAACTATGCAACTGCGTGCATGGTTTCACATCGCACTATGTTTATCCCATCCTCTACCAGGAACATTCTCCACTTTCGATGTGGAATCAGTTCATCCTCTAAATCAGGCTCGCCATCTTTTTGCACTTCTCAAGGCAATTACACTAAGCAAATGCAATGACAACAAAAAAGAAAATGCAAAAACGAAGATTGTGATATTCCACTACTCACATCCAACATATGATCCAAAAAAGGAATGCTGGTGCTGGAGTCAGCAACTCCTGATCCATCTAAGTTCAATTTCACCAGTACATCTGTTTCTTTTGTAACCCTTTTGACCTCTCCAACCCGCCCAACTGTAAACAAGGAATGTCACTATGTCAGAGGGTACGGAAAATTGATGTAATATGTTTGAACTTTGAAGTAATTAACATCATTCATCTTCCCGGAAAAAAAACAGTCTTCATCGTGAACGTTAATAAATCTTACTGCAAACAGCGGAGGCTATGAATGCAATCAACAGCTACTGAAACAAGCAATCGTGGAACAGAATTCAATTGCAATTGACAGCTGATACAACTACTTTGAAGAAGAGATGATGCTTTTGAGAAGTGATTTCATTTTGGGGTCTAACAAAGAAGCGAATTTTGCAACTGGAGAAACCAAGACAGCAATAGAAATGCACCGGCAATAGAGAACCCTAAAACCCTGAGACAAGCAAGAGGCGAGGGAGCGAAGGCGTACCCGCGTTGGGAAAGCCATTCACAGAAACAGCAGCAGCAGCAGAAGAAGTAGATAATTCAGGGACACAAGAGGGCAGCATTAGCGACTGAAAGTTCCGCTTCGGGATCGCGATTAACTTGGGAAAAGCATGACCGACCTGGAGAAGTCCTGCGGAAGAAGATGACGGTGATGGACGGCTTTGATTGGAGGTGAAAGCCGATGAGGAAAGAAGAGAAGAAGAGAAGTGCGCCACAGCCATTCTACTGCTGATCTCCTTGCTATGCTGACATCCGCTGAGGGCTGGAGGCGCCTGGGGAAGGCACAACTTGCCCGGATCGGGTCTATCCCTGCCATCTGCTGCCCGACCAGAGCCATGGATCCAGCACCCCGACACTGTGCACCGGCGTGCACAAAAATCCTTATTATTTTTTATTTTTTGAAATTTTTATATAACTATTAATTTAAATATATTTAATATATGTATCAAGTTAAGATTTACTATTTTTAGTAATTTGTAGATTTTTTTAATTTTTTAAAAACAATAACATTTTTATCATTTTTTACATGTTTAAAATGTCCCTTTTAAAAGGGGCTCCACTTCTATGTAAAATCTACCATGTCCCTTTAAAATCTAAAATTTTGATTTTTGATAAAAAAATCTAATCTATTTTTTGTATTTGACATCATTGTCTATCTAGGAGATTAAGTTCCATTAAAATCAAGTACGTTTATGGGTCATATTTGCTAGAAAATATATATTCATATGTAAATTATAAAAAGTGCTAAAATATCAATTTTAAAATAGTATTTTCGACACCTAAACTATCCAAAACATTATTTCTGTGTGAATAAATGATTCTATAAAATATTATTGCATTCTAATATATGTATAAATAAATTTAAGTTTTGTTTATAATTTACACATAAATATATATATATATATTTGAACAAATGTGACCCATAAATATACTTACTTGGGATGAAATTTGATCTCCTCGATAAACAAATGATATTAAATATAATAAATTGATCAAATTTTTCATTAAAAATTAAAATTTTAAATTTTGAAGATGTTTCATGGGTCCGCTTCTAGCTACATAGAAAAAGTGGGACCCTTTAAAAAATTCAAAAAAATATCTAAAGATCTCCAAAATAGTGAAAATTATCTTATATTTTAAATACACTTAGGTTAACAGTTTTATAAAAAAATAAACAAATTAAGTTAAATGCACCATAATGTACCAAAGCTAAGTGTAGGAGTGAGAATTAGGATGTGTTGACCTGTGACTTAGTCTTGAACTGACCAATTTTTGATTAGGTAAAATCATTATTTTTTTTTACCCGGTATAAGGATGGGTCAAAATTTTTTACCCGAATTCAAAAATAAGGTTGGGGTGAGTCGAACATATCTTGACTCGAAGAGTCTGACTTGTCCCTATATATTAATCTATTAAAAATTATAAGTCTATGTTTAAATCTTATTATTATTTACTTTCAATAATAAAAGAATCAATTTGTCCAGAAAACAATATAAGAATCAATAAGAAGAATTTACACATATATAACTTTTACGTATAATTGTATATTAACTTATCGTAATAAAATTATACTATTTTCTCATATTTTATTTTATTAATGATGTGTTTTTTAATGTTTGATAGGTATACAAATTATTAAAATTATTTTATCCAACCCGCCGTTTTTACCCAACTTGGTGTTCCGAAACCAATCTGATACAAACTAGATGTTTTGTCTCAGGACTTATTAAAAAAGTGAAGGTCAAATTGACCTTTTCCCAACCCAGTTTAAAAATATGGTCAAACTTAATTTTGAAAAATTAAGGTATGACTCGCCCCGATTCTCACCCTTAGCTAAGTGCATCTAATAGATATAATCAAAAACCATTGATACATGCCTATGTTCTTATCAGCCCAAATTTATTTGAAAGAGAAATCCAGCCTAGTCACATCAAGCTAGCATCAACCCAAGGTTATTCAAATGGATACAATTGGATGATATGACATGCTAACAAGATAAAAGGGAATTCTCATGATTAAGATACAAGGAGATGTGAATGAGATAAGAAAATAAAAAATACGTGTTCTAAAAAGTAATATGATGCTTATGAGTTTTGAGTTTCACATGTATGGAATTTGATTCTATATTATATTAGGCTTTCTGCCCCCTATAGTTCTTAGAGTCAATTTTTCTACACATAAAAAATACAATTCTATTTCCTACTTGATGTATGATTCAATTTTCTACCATATCAAGTTATCTACCTTCTACAATTCTTAGGGTAGTCATAGTAATATTGAAATGAAAAATGTTATATGTATTAAAAATAAAAAAATTATGAATGAAGAATCTCATCTAATTTATATCTTATCCCATCCACTCTAGTTCTCTCGAATTAGCCATTAGAATATGGTCCAATTCAAATTCTTTTATCTTGATAATTCAACATCAATTTGAAAATGTAATATCATTAGGCAGCCTTCAAATTTCAAAATTTTAATACATAACAATCATTCTTTTCTCATTTTCAATACTTATTTTTTCAATATAACTTCTCATTTCCCAATCACAACAACCGTTGTTCATCAAAATTTAATTTTATTGAACTTGTTTAGAATCGTCCATTTAGATGAAATGAAATGAGATTTGGATAAAGAGGGGTTGTTGTACATTGAAAAATAAAAAATTATATTGGGAATATAAAAAACAATATTAAAAATGTGAAAAGCAGGACTACTGTGTATTAGAAAATAAGAGATTATAATGAAAATGGAAAAAATTCTAATGAAAAATTATATCTTATTCTCTCCAATTGGATGATCTCAAATAGGTTCAACGTTTTGTTCATCTTAAACTCATATGTTAATTAGTATAATATTTTATTAATGAATTAAATTAAATTCTCATTATTCGGAGATGATTGTCATACTAGCTCTCTATAGCACCTCATACAAGCCATACAATGGATTAGAGCTCTTTTCTAACCTTGCAAATTTGGGTTTAATCACTAAGTTGGAATCTATAATTCTTATCAAATAGAATGATGTTAGTCGTTCTTAGAGAAAGAATAATTGCAAAAAAGAACATGGGCCTGGATTTGGATTTCATGCATCTAAATCAGCAGTGTATATTCTTAAATCTTGCATTTCTATGAGACAAAACTTGTTAGTAAAGTATTCTTTTAAAAAACATCAAAATGCAGGCATCTTCCCCATGGCTTCTTTATCATAATGGTATATGACTTGCTAAATCCCGCTAAGTTACGTGAGTAAAGCTAGTTGTTGTTTCAAAAAACTAAATGTGTTAGTAATAGAGTAAGTAATCATATATACTTCAGCACACAAAACTGCAATAGCTAGAAATTTTGCAAAATTGGATGAAGTCGCCTCCAATCCTTACAGGATATAGGATTCCATTTCATTAAAATAAACACTAGTCTTACAGAACTTGGATTCCATTTCTCAGAATCAAGTAGTTGCAGCAACAATTGCTTGATCATAACAGTTACATGAACATGAAATTGAAGAAGACAAACAAAAAACAAAATTTGGTTGAGAAGTTGGAGCTACTAGAAGCCGAAAACTTGCTGGAGAGACAGGAAGAATAGAAGGTTGGCAATGAGCACCTAGGTTGTTGCACTTCTCATTCTTCTCCTTTGGACCTCTCTCTCTCTTTCTCTCTTTGCCCCCTTGCTATTAGGGTGTCTTCTCTATTTATAGAGGACTACTAGAGCTGCTTGGGACACGTGGTCTTCATACACATGCAGGATTTTGCATGTATTTGATTGGTTTTTCGCATACATCATTCATCTTCTGCATGGCCGGACAAAAATGGGATTCTGTCACGTTTTTATCATGTCATTTGATGACATGTGCTGCTGGGCTATGGCTTTTGTAGGGTGCTGAATACTATTGCGTGGAATCTACCTCCATGGGCTACTACTAATGAGCCCGGTTGTGGCAGGTGGGCCTTTGATTCCTGGGCTTTCTAGAGGTGACCTCTTGTGGGCTTGCTTGTCATGCTTTGCGTCATTGTCTTTAAGATGCTATTTTTACTTATTTCTTTTTGTCTTAAACTTCTTTAGATGTGATTTAATTTTGGCTTTAGTGGTAAAGGGCTATCTATACTCTCCTATATCACTTCACATATTAAAAAAGTAGATCATCACACTAACAACCACACCATGTTGGAGTTACTAACTTGGTAGATACATTAGCTCAATCCCTCACTTAGGCTTATATGTGATATTGAAACTTAGGCCCAAGGCCTAAAGTAAGAAATGATTTAGCCCAACCTCAAACCTCTCTAACAAGCAGTTTGCATAAAGGATTGTAGAATAGACTTCATAAGCCCCTACCATTAAAAAAACATGATAGTTATCACTATTGTCTACAACTTAAATCCCACTTTCATTAAACTTCAGCTTCCAAAGGAATAGTCATATTTAGATGGAGAATGTTGATGGTCTCCCTTACCACAAAAATTAACATCGCCAAGAGGAGAATTCCATGCTCAGCAACTTGCACTCACAACAATTGCAGTAATGAGGATGCAATGCATTTGTTTTGAAAATGTTTATCAACAAAAACAACATTTGTAGTGCACCTCTTGCGATTCTTATTAGGCATAGAATACTCAAATAATTGGGATATTTTCAAGAATCTGATCAAGCCGAAACAGCAATACCTTGTTCTATTATTCATGTTCATGTGTTGAAGGATCTGACACTTAAGAAATAAGTACTACATAGAAGGTCTCCAAAGAAACAGAATGGGCTTTGTACCTTTGAGGATTGGTTCTATGAAATTGAACATAGATTTTAATTTTAATTTTCAAAGAAACAAAATAGGCTTTGGAGTGTAATAAGAGAAAATTTTGGTGGTTTTAAAGGAGCTAATAGATGAGTATGGAATGACACAATCGATTCTCTACTGATGGAGGCACAAGAGATGATGATGATTGGATCTCATGTTTGGAATATCGAGTGATTGACATAAAATCGAACTCTCTCATTCTAATTAACTTCCTCAAAGGGAGATATTCTATCTAATCTGGGAACAATTAGGTGCTTTGCTTCTAATTTTAAAAATTGTAGCTTTAATTATATTTTAAAGAGTAACAAATCATCTTCAATAAATCTAGGGGTGTTTTGTTCCCAAACCATCCGATGGCTACCCTGTTAGGGTGGTTGGGCCAAGTTTGCATTGCAATCCTTTTCTTATAAAAAAGAAAAATCTCACTTTCTCTACATCTGAAATCATACAAAGGCATTCTTAACAGAATAAGGAAGTCACATATCATTATGCAATATAAATCCTAAATCACCAAGCACCCCTACAAAATGAGAAGTCACTCACAATACTAACATACTCACTTAAGTCCTATCTTTTTCTTACTTTGTATACTATCATCCTTGTAAAAGGGAAAATCTTATAGAGGGTCTATTAAATGTTTGAGATAGGTTTAATAGAGTTCTGACAGAGGGTTCGAGAAGGTCCCTAATATGTAAAATGTGTGATAAAGGGTTTGAAGAGATTCCCAAAGGGTCTAAGAAGAAATCTCGTAAGTACAAGTGAGTTTCAAGGGGTCGAGGACAAATTCCAAAGGGGTGAGACAAATCAAAGGGGGGCATGAGATGAACTCTAGAGGGTTTCATCAAAGGGGTCGAAGTGTTGAGAAAAATTAGATAGATGGATAAAAGATATGGAATGAGTGGGAGTCTAGTCCTTATAAATTTCTTGTCTCGGTAAGAGAAATGATCTCCTATTTGTAGAAGCTTTGTATATCCGGTTAGAGTGGGAGCATGACCATGTTTATTGCTCATATCCCTTGATTTTTAGGAGATATTATAGGACTTAGTGGTAGTTGGTTAGCAAATATGGCTTCTTTTGTGGAAAGTAATTTTGAATTGTTTTTAATTGACATACAGTTCCAAATGTCAATTCATGATTAATTAGTATTATAAATATTATTTTATTAGAGATGTATACCTACATAAGCCTCTGTTAGTCATTATGTTAGGGGTGGTGGTTGAGGGATTTTAAATTTTATAGTTATGAAATTTGAATATTGTAATTAATGTATTTATAATCCCTAAGCCAAAACAACTCTTTCGCAATGATAAAACCAAGTATATGTATAGCAGTGTTTTAGGGTTCATTTGTATTGTCTTGTTTGTGTATATCTTCTAGTTGGAGAGTTCTAAAGAATCTATTCTCATGGTGTCTATAGAAATGTTTGTAGTTGTTCAAATTCAAAATCCAAAGGCGAGCAATCAAGACATTAAGAATTTACTAGAAATTCATCAAATTTCATCTAATGTGCGGGTGATTCTTCCATCTATTTTGAAATTGGTTCATGATTTTTGAGTTATTAAAAAGGAATGTGGGACACAAATGAATTAGAGAATTTTTTAGTATATTTGTGGTATCGGCAAAGGTTGGAGATTTTACGATTTGCCATTTTACACCAGTAGAGAAAATGCCAAAAGGAGTTTGAAAGAACTCTTATATTTACAAAGGGTGAAGATTTAGGTAGTTTTATTTGCAATTTGAAGGAGGTTAATCTTGGAAAGGTTCTAGAGGTGTAGAATTATAACCCAAAGAGCAAGAAATTTATCTTATTACTTTAGAACAAGAAAGCTATTGAAAGATAAAAAGTATAACAAGAAAATAGGCAGTAGATACCTGAAAGAGGAGATGGTGAAAGTGGGGATAGTGACTGTAAAGGGGAAGAAGAAAGAGAGAAAAAGGAAGTAGATTTGATAGATGATAAATGTAAATTCTTGAAAGAAAAAGAGGTAATGGAAGAAGCCCTAAAGAGGGTTAAAGTGAGCAACGAGGATATTTTAAGTTCTCTTGTGGGAGATCCTAAAATGTTGATAGTGATGATAAAAAGAGAATAGACGGCGGATTCCTTAGAAGGTAGTGCTCAAGTTACTCCAAGTCTTTATATGTTATATTTACTTATTTTACTACAGACAACATTAGAGTCTATTATGAGATTTTAAGGGGTGTAGTAATCCCGACAAAAAGCCAAAAAGGAAGAATAGGGAGGTAGATTTTTGTTGGAGTCATATAATGCATTGCATAGTTGATTTGATAGCTTTAACTCATTTCATAGATCTTCATTGTAAGTCTTAGAGAAAAGTAGTTTCAAAGAGGAAAGCATTTGGTAAGATGTCTATTGAATTAGAGTAAATTATATTGAGGTCGTCAATATAAAGATAAGGGGAGCACATGTGAAAGTGAAGTAGGCTTAATTGCGGTGAAATATGAATTGTAAAGGTTGGCTTCAGAAAACACAACCCTTCAGCTACAATTGGGAGAAATGGAAGCAGAGAATATAGATCTTGTAAAAAAGGATATTTAGAAATAGACATGATAATTGTGCTTCACATTGCAAAAATTGAATCCTTATTTCAACATGGAGGCCGTGGCAGAAGGTTCAAGCGGTAATGAAGAAACCACATAAGATGATGACAAGAAAGAGGAGAATTCTGAGAAGAAAAATAAATCTTTTTTTAAAGACAATGGTAGATGAATGTGAAAAAATGTTACGAAATTATGGCAATAATGTGATTATCTGATGTAATCTTCTGTATGAAATTATTTGAAACAAATAATTTCTCAAGAAGAAGGAATGATTGTTTTGTTAGTGATAAAAGGGACGCAAATGGTCCCTATGTTAAATGGTCGTAAAGGGGCAGATGAATTGCACGCAAAGGGTTTACTAGCTAGAGGGCCACATAAGGGTTATTTTGGGGAACCTGGTCCATTTGTATGAGGCTAAACATGGGCCATTTGGAAGGACATACAACATTTATTTGTTTAAGGCCTACAAAGTGGTCTTCAAGGGACTTAGTGGGTCCATTTATTTGGTGACCTCAGAGGGGCCTTTGGAGGACTCAGATAGTTTATTTGCTTGACAGTTGTAAAGGGGCCTTTTGAGGACTCAAATGGTTTGTTTATTTGGTGGCCGCAAAAGGGTTTTCTGAGGACTCGGATGGTCTATTTGTTTGGTGGTCGTAGAGGGGCATTTGGAGGACTTAGAGAGTTCATTTGTTTGGCAGCAACTAAGGGGCCTTTAAAGGACTCAAAGGATCCATTTATTTGGTAGCTGCAGAAGAGCCTTTTGAGGATTCAGAGGGTCCGCTTGTTCAGCAACCGTGGAGTAGCCTTTGGAGGACTGAGAGATTTTGTCTATTTTGCAGCCACAAAAGGACTTTTAAAGGACTTAGAGATTCATTTGTTTGACAGCCACAAAGGTGCCTTTGGAGAACTCAAAGGGTCCATTATGTATAGAATTTGTATAAGTCTTGTATATTCAATGTTCATAGTATTTATTCTGTCCAAAGTTTCTAATTCATGTCCCATTGGCATAAGGACGAATGATGTAAAAAGCAGCATCTCAATTAGTGAAAATTTTTAGAGGATAATATCTATCATCAATTGAAAACTAGCATAATTTAACGTTTTTGTTATATTGGTTTGCTATCCATCATTGATAAAATGACATTCTTTTAGCTTCTATGCTCCTCAGTTCATCAATGAAATCCAAAGATTTCAAATAAATTTTTTTATTATCTTCTTCACTTATATAAATAGTTCTGAAATTTTTATTTGTAATTTTAATGGGTACCATATCTTTAGTATTGAAGAATAAATTAAAAGGGATTTTTTGTGCAGCCTTTTTAGGAGTGTTTTTGTAAGCCCGTACAACAATAAGTAAAATATTTTTGTATGCTAGAAGCTAGTTTGGTCGAGGTATCAACTTAAGTATTTTCTATTCTTGTGATTTTTTGACTAGTGAAAGGTAGAAATTGAAAAATTTGCAACATGATCAAATAGTTAATCATAACTTTATCTTTGACATTATAAGTGTTTAGCATTTGATTGAACACTAAATTAGAATTGAAAAATACAATCACATCTTTTACGTGAAAGTATTCAAGGAGCTCTAACCATTGTATTTGACTATATTTTTGGATGCATTGAAGTCGAACTGTATGATATCAGACAAATCCTCTCTTGATCAGGAAGGATTATGCCAGCTCCACTACTGTCTTTGTTGGAGGATTCATTTGTGAAAAACTTCCATATGAAAATTATAGATAGGATTTTCGTCGCTTGTTGGGTTTTTATTTTTGTAAAATCTACTAAAACATAAACTAAAAACTTAGCCTTTTATGGCTTGCGGAAGCTGATTTCGAATTGTAATAAATTAATTGTCCATTTTAGGTGGCGACCAAATTATTTGGTCTTTAAAACAATCTTTGAATTGTTAATGTAAATAATAATAACATGAGACTGAAAATAGGAATAAGGCTTCTTTAAAGTTAATAATAAGGTAGGTAGATTTTTTTCGAGTGTTAAATATTTAATGCAGTATTATTCAATACTTGACTAATATAATAAATTAGTGTCTTTGAAAAGAAGTATTATCCATACCAAAAGTACTGACATTATTTTCTCTATAACCATTATTTGGGATAATGGCTTCCAGAGGGGCGTATGTCTAAAATTGAAAGAGGATCTTTCCATCCAAGTTGTTGTTGTAGCCACAAATGTTTTGAACTTTCTATGAGAGACGGGACTATTTT
Organism: Annona squamosa; assembly: GCA_035584095.1. Taxonomy (NCBI): domain Eukaryota; kingdom Viridiplantae; phylum Streptophyta; class Magnoliopsida; order Magnoliales; family Annonaceae; genus Annona; species Annona squamosa. Next base: position 47,480,706 of record JAXCLR010000001.1, on the reverse strand, counting down.
GATTATAAGCTTAACTTCCAGAGGGTCCCTTGTGGTGTGGAGAGTTAGTGGTGCCAACATTGCCATTTCAGAGATTTGCCGAAAAGAAATTGAGTGTGTGAGAAAATGCGAGAATGATATTGTTTCCCACAGACAGTGTCAAGTGTAAGAGGATAAATCTTACAAAAAGTCTGTCAGATGTTTGAGATGGACTCAATAGAGTTCTGACAGAGGTCCGAGAAGGTCTCTAATAAGTAGAAATATATGATAGAGGGTTTGGGGAGATTCCCAAAGGGTTTAGGAAGAAACCTTGTAAATACGAGTGAGTTTCAGATGGTATAGGACAAATCTCAAATAGGGTAAGACGAATTAAAGATGAACTTGAGACGAACTCTAGAGAGTTTCGTTAAAGAAGTTTGAGAAAAATTAGATAGATAGATGAGAGATGTAGAATGAGCGGGAGTTTGGTTCCTATAGAGTTTTTATCTCGGTAGGAAAAATGATCTCTCATTTATAGAAGCTTTATATATCCGATTAGAGTGGGAGCATGCCCATGTTTGTTATTTTTATCCCTTGATTTTAGGAGATATTATAGGGCTTTGTGGTAGTTAGTTAGGAAAAGTGGCATTTTTTGTGAAAAGTAATTTTGAATTGGTCTTTAATTGTCATATAGTTCCACATGTCAATTCGTGTTTAGTTAATATTATAAATATTATTTTATTATAGGTGTATACCTACAATTCCCTTATTCCTTGAGCACCAAAGTCTACATGGTAAAGGACCCTTTGGTGTAATTCTAACATCTTCCACCTTGTAGGTGATGTTTCTTGATCAATCCCGAAAATTCGATTGGGAACAATAACCAAATGAATACCATAACAAGAAATGAAAATAATAATTCCACCCTCAACCATAAAAAAAAATTCCGAATGGGTAGAATCAAGGAAATCAATTAATTACATAACTCTCACTTGCTTTACCCACGACTATACTCTGAAAGTTTGCATCCTCAATCAAGTAGATGATGATGACTTATTTATAACAATCTATGTCGCTCTCTCATAGCAAGATTAGTTTATCAAATTCAAGGTGTCCAAACACAAGGTATACAGAAGCATAGTGGAATTAACCTTACACTCATCTAGGAACTGAAGGCTAAGTTATCTAAACAAAGTTGACGTGTGCTGATGAACATAACTAACAAGTAAACATCTATAGGGATGCTAACTACTTAATAAAGAGACACTCAACTAAAGATAAACTCAATGCCTTGGTGCAAGAGCCTTGCTTAATGCCCATCAAGATCCCAAATTATTGGACAATCTTTATCATCCAGACAAACCTTGGCAACTTGCATGACTTATGACATCTTATGTAGAAGAAGGATAATTGTACTTCTCACTGGGCCAAAATACACCTATTTACTCCAAAGGTAAAAAAGGAATCTTTTCCTCCAAAATTCAAGTCTTCTTATAATGGCAACAGAAACCTTAGAAAGCTATCACACAATATCTAAAAGTCGTGGATTTTTTATTGGCCTCTGACTATGTGAAATGTTGGGGTTTTCAGCAAACTCTATTAGTCCCACCATTCTTTGCACACTAGCCACTTTCTTTCCTCTATACCAAATTTCATAGCACTACAGGACTACTTTCTTTCTAATCACTCAAGTTGGAGAAGATCATATGATAACACAAATGATCTCTTCGATGTCATTTAATAGCAAGATGATCCCATATATCCCTTAGAAGCTACATAGCTAAGCTAATCAAAGTCATCCTTAACAGCAAAAATATGAACAATTAGCTAACTTACAAAGTATTCATCACAAAAAATGAGAACTGAGAACTAAGAAGGTTTATGCAAATTCCGGGCCATTAAGTAGAACTGAGAAGACCAAAAGTTGATGGTTTCTAAACTTATAATCTGTTATAAATATTAATGGGAAAGTGTGAATTTGACAAACTTGAAGGACAAATTTGTAAATCCCTTGGCATGTATTTAGGCAATCTATGAGCTACACATTGTGTACCTATGTCGCACCATGTAAACACCAAGCAGACATTTCTTTAATTGGTATTATTACAAATTAGGTCTTTTCACAGTCCTCATCTTGGAAGAACTTTTTATAAATACTCTTATATTCAGTGAGTACAATGATAAATACTCTCATTATTAGGAGACACATGCTACAATATACCTAAGCCCGCCCTAGCACTGTGATTGCCATGTAGTAGGGCCACATAGCACAACTTCGGAGCCCGATCCAGTGCACCTGGGTGCATTCAGCCTCAATGCACCTGGGTGCACTGCACCTATTTTTTTATATTTTTTTAAAATTTTTTTTTATACAATGGTTAATCTAGGTTTATTTAACATAGGTATCAATTTTTACTATTTTTGGAGACTTTTAGATATTTTTTT
>JAXCLR010000001.1:47461249-47472111 GCA_035584095.1 Annona squamosa | reverse complement strand
GCGATGGCACACGACGCAGACCTATGAGGGCTTGCTGTGCTACCTGGACCACATGATGAGCTGTGGGATCATAATCAGATTGATGACGTGGATTGTACATTTCCAGATGGTGGGCCCCACATGCGATCGCTGTTTCTCCTCCTCCGGTGAATATCTTGTATCTCTCGCCACGCTGGCCCGCGGGCGGGAGGGTAGGTGACTTGCAGGTGCAAAATTTACTCGCCCGCGAGGCTACTCAAGTCATTTCACTCCCGCCCTCTTTTAAAAATCCTGTCGCCTACTCGCCCAAGGCTCCGAACTCGCGTGTAGGCAAGCGGCGTAGGATGAGGAAGGTGGATATTATCAGGAGATAATACGTAGAGAGAGGCGAGTAGAAAATAGAAACAGAATATTCCCAGCCGCAGTACAGCTCAATTCCGTGCGCCGCGCGTCAAACGCTACCTCGAACTCTACGCGCGGCGAGTCTCTGCAGTTCCTAATTTTACATCAGCTGGCTTGGATTGGGGCCAGGTTGATCATTACTGTGCGGATGATGATTTTCACACACATGCGTAAGGGCCTCTCAAAATTAAACCGTCAAAAATCCTAAAGCAAGCATAAAACCATAATCGCGGTGCAGTCGATGGTCAGGATTAAACGATCACTCGAAGATTGAAAAGAATACAAATCCAAAATCCAACCGTCGAATCGACGCACACGTGCAGGCAGCAGCATGTTATTCCACGCTGTTATCAGCCAATGGCGGAACGAGAAATCATTAACCCGGCCGGTGGGTGAGAAGATGAGAATGTAGGTTTTGAGGCCAATGTGCGACGTGCGCCCGCTGCCGCTTGCAAGCACATGGGGGCTACGGATTGGGTTAGAGCATCGAAAGCAGGCTTTTAGAGCATGAGATTAGCGCTGCAAGCGGAGGGTGAGGTAAACGGAGAAAATTCGAGATTAACGTAGGATTAGGAACTGATAATCCTGCTAACGTCAGCCTCGAGAGGTATAAGCTTTTTAACGAGCTGACGGAGAAAAGCAGGAGAGAGAGAGAGAGATCATAAAGCATGCAGACAGAGGCAAGAAGAAGGAACTGATAAAGGAGGAAACGAGAGAGGGAAGGAGAGTAGGAGTCTCGTGAAGAAGGCATGTGAAAGGAGGAAAGAAGGAAGGAGGGAAAAGCCCTTATCTTTCTTTCCGATCTCCTCTGCTCTTCTCACATTCCTTGCTTCCTCCTTTCCATTCCGAAGATCCCATCTTGCTTTCTCCAGCTTCATGTCGTCTTCTGCACCGCTCTCTTTTGATCTGTTTCAGTTACGTTAGCAGTATTTGGAGGTGTTGGGAGGTATCGATAGAGAGAAAGATACGCCAGGCAATCTAGTTCCGAAAGAAATGGCGCACCCCGAGGCCGGCGTTCGAAAACCCATCTCTGGAATTGGCCTGGATTCTCTCCCCAGCCGCTTCCAAGCCACGCTGAGCTGCAAAGGTGACAAGCGCGATTTCAGAGAGCTTGATCTGGGGTCCCCAGTCTCGCCGCTGAGACCTGTTGCGGCTCCTGGGTTCTCTGCGCAGGCCAGCAGCAGTTCCAGCTCTTCCAGCTCCGTCTCTGGAAAGACTGGAAGCAATGCTGCTGCCTTCGGCAAGCGATCCGATGGCGGAACCCATTCGGGCGAGCTCTCTGGGTCCAGCGAAGGCAGCCCGACTGCGGTGGACTCTGGTCGACCTACTCGCAATTCGAGACCGGGGCACCGGCGGTCGAGTTCCGCCGGCGCGCCGTTTCTTTATTCCGCCGGCGGCGGCTCCGTGAGCTCCCTGAATGGAAGCTTTCTTCCCAGTGGGAACATCTGCCCCTCAGGAAAGATCGGGAAGATGGGCATTGCGTCTAAGAGCTCAGCTAGAAGCGATGTGCTAGGATCTGGGACGGGCAATTACGGACATGGCAGTGTAGTACGGGGCATGAGCAGCGGCAAATTCGGTGCAGAGCCTCCAAATGCAGTCGGCAAGATATATTCTGCTGGGGAGTCGATGATGGTGAAGAAAGCAATGGTAAGCTCAGATTTTGAGGAGGTGAAGAAGGCCGGTAATGAGCAGTACAAACGCGGGCATTTTGCTGAGGCTCTGTGTTTGTATGATCGGGCCATTGCTATTTCGCCGGATAATGCGGCGTGCAGGAGCAACAGGGCCGCTGCTTTGATGGGTCTTGGCCGGCTGGGGGAAGCAGTGAGGGAATGTGAAGAGGCGGTGAAGTTGGATCCTGGATATGGAAGAGCTCATCAACGTCTTGTATCACTGCATTTACGGTGAGATTGATCGCTAACGCTTTCCATTTGTAGGTGTTTGTGAGCCTTCCTTCCTCATGATGATATGATTTTTTGATGGACTTAAATTTGCGTGTTTTGGTGATAAGGTCCGCAATTTCATCTGCCTTTTATTGTTTTTTTCTCCCCCTGTAATCGGATGTCATGTTTATTTGCAGGTAAGCAATGATCTGATTTGTTCGTTCGTTGTCGGTTCTCTTCCAATTGGATCCTTCTTCCTTTTCTTTCTGTCTGATTCGTCTTTGTTGAGCGCGGTTACCTTCTCTAGTCTATTCCTTCCTTCCTGTCTGTTTTAATGTTTGGAAGAATCGGATGGCCTTCCTTGCTATTATTTTTTATCGGTTTGTCCTGAATCCGAATAAAATTGGATTCCAGCATCATTGTTCTATAGGACCCTTATGTCGTGTTCCTTTTATTTCATGTTCGTATAGCATGTAGTAATTTCATTACTCTTTTTTAAGCCTTATGTTTCTGTATTCACTTTAGTAACTTTCAATTCCCTAGTACTGGAAGATTTTATATTTCTCTATTTCCTTGCATTTCATGGCATTGAATTATAGACATGGGCTCTGTTTTTTCTCCTGTTTATTGTGCATATTTATGTGATCTGTTTAGTTGTTAGCTATAGGATGTGGCCTGTCATATGGTATTTCCAGACTGTACATTTATCAAAGAGGTAATTCATTTCATCTTTGCATTATGGCAGGTTAGGACAGGTTGAAAGTGCCCGAAAACATCTATATTCAGGACAGGTGCCCGACCCTGTTGATGTGCAGAAATTGCATGCCGTGGAGAGGTACTTGATCAGATGCACAGATGCTCGAAAAATCGGAGATTGGAAGAGTGCATTGAGAGAAGGTGATGCAGCCATTGCAGCTGGAGCCGATTCTGCCCAGCAGGTAAATTTGTGGAATCCAATGTTCCTTTAAATTTGAAATGTCTTCCAGAAGATAACATATGGTTACCTTGGGATTACTTATGTTGGATTTTGCAGCTCTTCGCATTGAGAGCAGAAGCCTTTCTGAAGCTTCACCAACTTGAAGAGGCTGATTCTGCCTTATCTAACATGCCTAAGTTTGAAATATCTACTAGGACTTGCCCACAGTCCAAGTTCTTTGGCATGATCTGTGACTGTTATGCATTCTTTGTCCAGGCCCAGGTGGAAATGGCTTTGGGAAGGTGAGTTTTGGAGTTTGAAGTTCCAAAGGGATTTTTTTATTTTTATTATTATTTTTTTCTTTTTTTCCTGATTTTGCCGGAGCCCACTTGCTCAATGGCAGTTCTGCTGATGGTGGGAATTGAATCCCGGCAGGTGGGCAACTGTGCCCACATATGAACTAACTGTCCTAAGGCAGGTTCAGTCCAAAAGGTTTTCAGAAGGTTTTATTGAGTGAAAACCGATGCTTTTTTGCAGGTTTGAAAATGCAGTTGTTGCTGCAGAGAAGGCTTCACAAATTGATCCCCACAACGTTGAAGTTGCAGTATTACTTCACAAAGTAAGAAGTGTTGCAAAAGCTCGAACTCATGGGAATGATCTTTTCAATTCTGGAAAATTTGCAGAAGCCTGTTCTGCCTATGGGGAAGGCCTCAAGTTTGATGTCTCCAATCCTGTTCTCCATTGTAATAGAGCAGCTTGCAGATTTAAGCTTAGACAATGGGAACTTTCCATTGGAGACTGTAATGAAGCTCTAAAAATTCATCCGAGGTATACAAAAGCTCTTCTTCGACGTGCTGCCTCCAATGATAAGGTAAATGAACCATTTGATCTCGATCATCATTTGTGCAACTTTTCTGGCTTTGAGTGCTAGAGCTGAATTATTTGATTCTTGTGGGATTTTGTTTTCTTTTATTTTTGTGATGTTAGCTTGGCCGATGGGCTGAATCAATAAGAGATTATGAGCTTCTAACAAAAGAACTTCCACGAGACAAAGAGGTGGCTGAAGCTCTGTTCCACGCGCAAGTTGCATTGAAAAAATGCCGTGGAGAGGACATTTCTAACATGAATTTTGGTGGTGAAGTGGAGGAAATTTCCTGTGTTGAACAGTTTAGAGCAGCCATATCTTCATCTGGTGTGTTTCTATTTCTTTACTGTTTTTACTTGTGTGGTTATGCTGCTTCTAATCTTGTCATTTTTAGTATTTACAAGGTCTGCAAACATACCATGTTGCTAAATTCTTCATTATTATCATCATCAGTATACAAGATAATTAGATCTTTACTGATTCTTTTTAGTTACTAAACTCTAGCTGAAATGCAGAATTCTGAGGATTTGCATTGGCAGTTGTTATGTGATATTAATGTTGTCTTCCAACCTAACACAACGAAAAATCCTGGCTACAACTAAGAGACCACAAGCCTGGCAGAGTTTCATTCATTGTGGTAGTCAGATCATTCCCCTGGAGAAATTATTTCTGGCTTAACTGCTTTTAAGTAATGCATCTGATTAGCCGTGGATAATACAATTATGTTTTGCATACTTAAAAGCTGTACTTGAAACTGCATGCCTTAAGTTTTGTCTCTTTGCCAGGCACCTCATCTTGTGCACAAACATGATGCCTGTGTGATATCCCTGGCTGTGGAGTGCAAGTCTTGTTCTTTCTAGACGATGCAATCTTTACTTCCCTAACATGTTGGCAAGCAGTTAAAGGCAATGATGGCAAAAGGGAATCCAAGAACATGAATGGACTTTTTAAATTTTTGTGATTTTTTCCCATTGTTTATGTAACAGTAGGTCAAGTCTGTTAATGCACATGCGCAAAGTCACTTGTACATAGATTGGGAGTTAAAGGATATCCTGACTTGAATTTGAAATTGAACGCAACCATCTTTGAAGCACTATACTATTGTACTAATTTGGACTACTCTCGTTTTCATCTCAAGGACAATCTGAGCTAGGATGCCTTCCACTTATTCTTTTTTGCTGGGTCGAATTTTATTCTCAGGTATTTCAGTGATTCATTTCATGATGGCATCAAATCATCAATGCGAACAGATCTCTCCTTTTGTTGACATGCTCTGTGTGAGATACCCTTCTGTGAATTTTTACAAGGTAAGCTCAAAGTTAAGATTAAAATTCATGTTCCCTTCACCAGTCCATCCTCCTGGGTTCCCATATTGATATGCTTTGTTCCATTGGTGATATGAAATGAAGGTGGACATCAAACAAAGCACAGCAGTAGCCGATGTTGAGAATGTGAAGATTGCTCCAACGTTCAAGATTTACAAAAATGGTTCTCGGGTAAAGGAGATGATCTGTCCAAGCCAGCAGGTATTGGAATTATCAGTGAAGAATTACAGCTTTTAAGAATCCATTCATTTTTTGTTTGGTGCGCGTACTCGACTTCTCCCATTCTTGTGGAACTCCATTCCTACAGCAAATCTGTTACAATATAATTTCATAAGGCCAAGTCCGAAATGGTGCGGCTGCTTAGGTCATTTTTCTTTTCCATTTTTTAATTTTACCATGTTTTTTATTCTTTCCATTTTGGTCTCTGTCTAGCCTGGTGCTTGCTGACCAGTCTTTCTCGGTTTATTCTTCTAGCCTTCTTAGTTTAAAGTCACTGTATTTTTAATACACCCTCATGCTTTTACCTTTCTCAAATGCCATTGTACTGTGGATTTTGAAAGCAGAAGTAAAAGAAAATTAGTGGGAGGGTTGGTAGAGACGTTGTACATGTACACGACTATTATAAAAGGTGACAATGAGAGATTTTATGAAATCAATGATATTCCATGGAGGAACATGAATGACATATGGCCTGAAATATATTGAGCAAAGAGAGCACACGTTCACCAGCCATCTAATGTCAGCTATCAATTCTCAACTGCTTTGGTCATCAGATTGCTTCATGGCTGGAATGTGGTATATCTATTTTGGGGTTTGAATCACATACGGCTCACGTCATACCCTGTTCCTCCTTTCCACTTGAGGAGGCTGCAGTTGCACTATATTCCGACCAAGCACATTTTGCACTTCTTATGGGATACTAGATCAGTCTTTAAACTGAAACTGGTATTTGTCAATAATCCACTGTCTTTCAAGTAGATCCTTTTATATCCTCCGCATCTCTTCTCATCAGCAGAGATTGATAGAGCATTTGGTCTCCTCCTTTCGTTTTATATTAAATAAGCATGATCTGAAGTGTTGGTTGTATCCATCTCACTTGCATTATCAGAATCCCATCCAACAGACTTGTGGCGCTTGCAAGTAGGTGATCTGGTGTGTAAAAAATTATTCATTCATTGCTGGTAGTCCTGGTTTCATTGGTAATTTCAAACATCTCACCACCCAATGTAGAGTTACTCCAACCATCTGTTGGTTTTTGGATTAAAGCTGTGTAGTCCACATAATGTTTTAGAAGTGGTTGCTTGTTTCCCGCATGAAATGGAATTTTTCATATGAATTGATATCAGCCAAAGAAAACAATGCTAGCAAGTAGCCATAAAGTAGCCATAAAGTGAAGTGAAAAAAAAGAAGTAAATGACCGTTTTTACCGTCGGTTTGGAGAGATGCCTTTCTTTCTTTTATTTGCACTTATACTTCTCATTGGTTAAAACTCCATAGTATGGTTTATAGTGCAAAGCATATATTGTGCGTTTTGTTCTTGAGCTGTTGCAAAATATTTTGAGTTGGTACTAAATAACGACTACCAAAAATCTCTCAAGGCAGAGCATCCGTCGGATGTGTTTGAGACAAAAGGAATGTATGCCATCTTTTTCACGGCAGCAGTCAATTCTCTTTTTAGAGTGATTTGCGTGGAGGATTTGGTTGTTGGCAGAGATAAAAAAAAGTTTTGAATAATCCCCAACGCGTAATCGGCCCTGTCAAGTTATCACAGTCGAGTCCGTACGCAGGCGAATCTTTTGACCGCACGCGGTTTTGCATTGATGGGTGGGGCCCATCGTTGGCTTTTTGTCCTTTTTCCGTTGCGCTTTATGTTTTGATCCATACAGGCATGAGACATGGCATCTCTACATCGTTCTGCTGCTTTTTCAAGAAAGACAAGATGCTCTTTTTATCTGCCTGCCCGAATTGGTGAAAACCAAACCAACAGAAGGTGAAAAATGGAAGGAAAAAGAATAAATAAATTAGTAAATAAAAAGCATTGTAGGAGATGATGTTAGCATGAAATTTTTTTTGAAAAATGAAGAATGATTAGATTTGAAAGGGTTAAAGTAAAAAAATAAGATAATTATATGAAGAATGTGAAAAAATGTTTAAATGTAAAGAAGGATTAGAAATTAGAGTAGTTAGATGTAACATCATAAAAATGGTGTGTAGAAAGTGGGGATGAAAAATAATTTGATGTAGCGTTTGTTCGTGATGTTGATAGTATAGCTGATGATAATTGCAATGGAGAGAATGAATTTGTAAGAAATATGGCTACGAGAATAGTTATGCATTTAGATATATTCGTCCACTATCTAGGGCCTCATGAGAAGGATTGAATTAGCTTAAATGGGTTGGATAAACGAGATGATACTGTCATGACGTGTATTGGTAAATTGAGAAAAATTGTAATGAAAATTTAAAACTATTTTGGGAATGGGACCATCCCATAGATATCCTATTCAAGCGCAAGATGAAAAAATATCAAGTTGAAGTAGTTGAGAAGGATGAGCCGTAATACCATAAAAGATAACATTAAAATGATATACTATAAGTTAAGACAAAAGGTAGAAATAATGAGTTAGAAAATAGGGCAAATTTTACTTGTATCTATGCCTAAAATTCCATTTGTATCCACTCCTTAAGGATTCGTTAAAAGGGCCATTAGTACTTTTGTAATATGATGAACATGCTCAAGTTCTAATATGACTTGAGGTTGATTTGTACAAAGTTAAAATTTTATATTTAAATAATATATGATTTTATAGTTGTAAAAGTATTAACAATTCAGTTGAATGTGAATTTTTAGTTATAAAATTATAATTAGGGACAGACATTTTTGTCATTTTACAAAAGCGCTAATAGCTTGTGTAATTGATTTTTGATTTTAACTGTGTGGGTGTAATTAGATATTAAGTAAAATATGTGAATATATTAGTAACTTTTGAAAATTTAAAAATAAAAATGAAATTATGGATAAAATTCATCAATGTATATGAAATTTGCTTAGAAAATAAGAAAAATAGGGTTAATGTTGGTCATCAATTCAAAGGAATTAATTTACCCAAATAGAAGAACCACCGTTAAGAAAGACTAAAATAAGCGGGTTTATTGAAAGTGTAACACAAGATGGATAGAGTTCAAATCAAAGATGAGATAATAATAATTGGAAATATAAAGAAGACCAAAGAAAGCTAACTGCGCATGCAATCTTTCATGTTGTCAATGTTAATTACAAGACAATAAATGTGATATTATTATGGTCAAAGGCTTGTTCGAAAGCATTCAATTGAAGAGTTTCAATAAAATTTCGTTTCTATGTATACTCATCCATTTTTTTTACTTTATCATTGAGGAAAAATTAACCATATCCATTATATTGAGCATCGTTAATATTATTTTGAAATCTAATAATTTGTCTAGTATTAGTGTGTATAAACCCAATCATAAATATGTCGAATAAATATTGTGAACCCTAAATATAGTAAGCCCTACCGGTAAGACTATAGTCATGAATGCTATAAGTCTTAGGTTGAAGTCTCCACATGTTGTGGAGTTTTATTATTTCCCCTGGGGTGGGATATTTACATATTCCTCCCTAATGTGGAGGTATTTATAAAAATATTTTCATTGTATAAGAGTTGAATGTGCTTAATTGTAATATAGAATATATATACATACTGGTAGGAAAATAAATAAATATAGTAAAATGTTTTGATACTCAATATCAATTTTAAAGTTATATTTTCAATATTTAAATTGTTTAAAATTTCATTATTATAAATAAATAATTTTATAAAATATTGTTACATTTTAATACATATGTTAAAGGTTCTAAGGATTTTTTAATTCATACATAAATATATATTTTAAGCAAATATAGTCTATGCAGATATGACAAGTTCTCACCTACACTTACCGGAGATAACAAGCATTTACTCATCCTAATGATAGACAATAAGCTCTCACCTGTACTCACGAGTGACTAAGTTCCTACCACAACGACTTCAACAAGTGACATTTGGCCATGAGGTTAGCATGCGTGACCAATTAGGCATTACCCATGCACATATAGACATGTTTTGTTAACTAAATAAATGATATTAAAGGTGTATTTAAGAAGTGATAAAAGTTTTGAACGAAAAGTTTTTAATATAAAAGTTTTTAAATTGATATAAAATAATTTAATATAATAAGGGTAATAATAAAAAATAAATAAAACAAAGTTAAAATAGATATGTTAATTGTGTAGATAGTTATATAAAAATGATTGAAAATAAGTTAATTGTATAGAAACATAAGAAAAAATAATTAAAAATATTGTAGTCATGAAGAGTTTAAATTTTAAATTGAAAATTTTTAAAATTTTTGATTTTAGTCAAATACATCCTAAATATAACGAAGGGAGTAGATTTTTTTTAATCAATGGTCAAGATTGGAAAATAAATGGAATACACAAATTTGGTTGAGGGTATTAGAAAACGAGATATTATGTATGGAATAAGAAAAGTAGCACGAGAATGAGGAAAGATAAGATATTATAAAATGAGAAATTATATAAGTAATAAAAAGTAATATTGCAAATGAAAAAAATAATTGAATTTTTATCCCATGCAATAATTATGTGGAATGAACAAAGTATTGCTGAGTTGAGAATTGAGAAAAATTATATAAAAATTAAAAAAATTAATAAAAAATATTTTTAATGGAAAATTCCATCTAATCTACATCACGTCTAAGTTGTGAACAAATAAGTCCATTAGAAATATTGAAAAAAGTAAATAGTTATATAGATGAAAATTGATCCTACCATGCAATTTATGTAAAATGGGACCTGCTTGATCATGAATAAGACATCTACTTTAAGTATTGTATTCAAAATTATTCACTTTATTAATTTACCAATGTTCATCAAAATCAAACACATATGAGAGTCTCACATATACATGTATCAAAATCAAAGTAATAAAAAATTTGAATGTAAATATTAATTTTAAAGTGATATTTTAAAGATCAAATAGTCTAAAATATGATTCTTTATATGAATAAATAATTATATAATGAATTATTACATTTTAATAACATGAAACTAAATTTGTTGGGGACTAAATTATAATTATAGCCAGTACGTCAGCATAAGAACATATCTTTATATCTTTACATATCATAGTAATCCGTCAAAATGAGATGCTTCTTTGCATGTTTGATTCTATGGAAGATAACATCAAGTGATTGTGGTGGGTCACACTCACACCTACCCATGGAGCATGCTGCACGCGGAATCTCATTATATGCTTCCGGAAGCATGCAACACTACACACTCTGGGGCGCATACACATATATTTTTATTTTTTTTGAATTTTTTTTATGATAATGTTAATTTATGTGTATTTAATATATGTATAATTTTTTACTATTTTCTAAATATTTTAGATATTTATTTTTTATTTTTG
>JAXCLR010000001.1:47449009-47461149 GCA_035584095.1 Annona squamosa | reverse complement strand
TTACTATTTTCTAAATATTTTAGATATTTATTTTTTATTTTTGAAAATAAGTGGCATTTTAGGTGCCTCTAATTTTCAAAAATAAAAAATAAATATTTAAAATATTCAAAAAATGTTAAAAATATATAAAGATATTAAATACACTTATATTGACAGCTTTATAAAAAAAAAAGAGAGAGATATGCGCCGAAGAGAAAGCATACGATTGGCCTCCGCTGCATGCGGGCCATCTTATACAGCAGCAGCGACAGTTCCTGAATTTTACGGTATTGAATTACTGAAAGTGCTACTGATTTTAAAAAATTTAAAAAAAATATCTAAAAGTTTTCAAAAATAGTAAAAATTGATACATATGTTAAATAAATCTAGATTAACCATTATATGAAAAATTTTTCAAAAAAAATAAAAAAAATAGGTGCGGTGCACTCGAGTGCATAGGATTGGGTTCCGTTTCCACGGACTTAAGATGGGTGATTGTACGTACGTAAGCACGCCGATTGTACCGTAATTTTTTATTTTTTTATTTTTTGGATATTAGATTGTACCGTAATCTTTGGCTGGGGAGGAACATAAGATTGGGACTTGGATGGTCCCACCAAATTGAGCATATGCGATTTTATTTATTTTTTATTTTCCTTTCTGGATCAAATATGCGAATGTTGCTTTCTAACATCCGTGACTTGCATTGCAACCCAATCAAAGCCGGCGTATTGTGTCCTTCATGCGTATGAACCCATCACCAGCTCACCACGTACCCCACTCAATGATGCATGTCTCCCGCAATCCATTCTGTCATTACATCTCATCGTTTTTCTCACCAGCTACGATTTTGATATACTTTTATTACTCTAGTTTTATAAAATGTAATTTTTAAGCGGTGCAAATACCTTGAAACATGATGAATAGAACTACTTTTTTATTTTTTTTATTTTCATTTATTATATTATCTCAACAGTTGTTATAATCAGACCTTGAAACATTTTTATAATTTTCTAACAATATCCTATAACTATTTTACCAATATTTTATTTTTTTCTGACAATATTTCCTAAATATCTCAATTGGTGGACTCCCAGAAACAATTGAGGAGAACTAATGCCACAACTGCTCTGTTGCTTTGCCACGTGAAAGTGTTGTTGGCGTGGTTTGATCCCAAGTCGCTCCGCTGCTGGGGCAAATATGGATAATACTTTCTGTAATTTTGATTTGTCGACACCAATACATGTTAACAAAGATTTCTTTTTATTTCAAAAATAAAATAAATATTAAATGAAGTTAAAAAATTATAATATAAAATCTTCATGATTCGGCCAAAATATTTTTGTCAAAGAATAAAAAAAAAAAGAAAAAAAAGGGTACGTGCATTGTGTGCATTAATGTTCTGTGCACACAATACATAAAAGTCATTCTTAAGTGGTTGTACTTATATCAGCAGGATATGAGACTATTGCCCCTCAAACGAGAAACACAAAGCTTCTTCATTAGGGATTGAAACCTCCATTGCCTAAATACAATGTTAGGACTCTACCAATCGAACCATGCACGAACTGACAGTTGATCATGTATTTTGGTTTGTAATTATTCATGAATTCTTATAAAGCTCTACTTTTATGAAATTCAATCTAATTTTCTACTTTGATAATTCATGGATAATTCATTTTGTCTATTGTACGTAACATTATTTATATTGTTATGAAAATCTTATTATTTGTCTAATTTTACAAGATTTGTGACAGCCATTCTTTTTGGCAGTATGCTATCCACCGTCCAATCCAACAATTGGCCACCGCGATTTTTTAATGGTCCACCTCACGTTGATGCACTGAGAGAATGATTCACTTCAGGAATTACTCGACATGGCAAATGCGGGTTGTCTGTCCATATTTTTTAAACTATGGGTCCCACTTCACCACTTCGTGCTCCTGAATTTTTATTGATATAATTTTAGATTTTAATTATTTAACCATCATACTTTTTATCATTAATTATACACTTTAAATCATTTTTCACATCTTTTCGTACTACTATCTTCTCTAATTTATTTTTATTTTTTTTTTACTTTTTATCATTCTCCCTTTATCACGTCGCATTCCATTCTCACTCTATAATTTTTTTTTACATCTTGCCATTTTTTAATACTAGTTGGTCCCAATGATCCCATTCAATCAACACGTTGAGAAAGTCCCTTTGTCTCTATATGCAATTTTGACGACCCGGTGACTCAATCGTCAGATCGTCTATTGGCCCGTCACCACTTTCCAACTTATTTATTTTACGTCTTCACAAACCGACCCTACATGCAATTTTGTAACACCCCTTTTTTTTTTTTTTTTTTTTGTTTAGTACTGGTTTGTCCCAATGGGCAAAATCCACAGGACCAGGTAAAGATCATGCCACCTAGCTTTGCCGCTTCGTACATTTCGTTGTCTATGCTTTTCAAGTAAAATAAAGAGCATGAGTCAATGGCACAGATATATTTTGTGAAAAGAAAAGAAGATATAATATTATTCAATAATTCCTTGGCAAACAAGGCAAGAAACCAAAATCCCCACTTATTTATTTATTTATTTTTATTCCAACCCACCAGAGACCTCACTCCAAACGGTGCCACTAGCAAGTATAATGCTAAAGCTCCAGACCATCCGTATATCACCGGCATGGAGCTATCACTGGCCCACAGCAAAAGCGTCGACGGGGAAGGTCTTGGTCACCCCGGCAAGGCTTTTGAAGTGGATCTTGCCAGTGGGCGGATCGTCGACGGAGATCTCGTTGACTGGCGGCCACAGCAACAGTTCCCTGGCCTTCACTCCCTTCAGCTTCTTGATCCGCTTCTGCTCCACATACCCGTGGATGTCTGTGTCGTAGCTCACCACCTTGCTAATCATCTTGAAGTTGTGCTCCACCTTCTTTTTCTGGACGATCCACATGTAGCCCGTGGCACGAACGAAGCCGACTTCCACGACTTCGGCCAGAGGGAGCAGGCCCAGTGGGAGTTTGAACTCTTCGAGGAGGGACATGGCCATCTTCAACCCCTCATCATGGCCCTTTTTCACAATGCCTCCTTCCTTCTCTGACATTGATTTTTTTTTTTTTCTTTTTCTTTTTCTTTGGGGGGTTCCTTTTGAAATTTTCTTTTTGTGGGCTTTTTTGCTCTGACGCTGCACATTTGTAGTGGACCACCGTCTCTATTTATACCAGCAGTCAGAATTAACAGTCCAGCATTTGCAGACGGAATGAATGGAGGAAACTAAGAACTGGCCTATTGGGATGACCGTCGGATTTGGAATTTATGCAACGCTCGATCTAACTTCTTCGAATTCTCCTCCATTGTGTTTTTCTTTTTTGGTTTTTCCTGAAAGAGGACTAGCACTACATTTTATACCATAATCACTGGACTATTTCTGAAGTTACAGAAATTGAAACTGCATGGTCAGGATGCATACCAACCCATTTTGTGTCTTTCATCATGCATGTGATCTGAAAATGATTGTTTGATTACAAGCAGTACTGTGGGACCCAATTCCTGAAATTATTTTAGTGGGTCCACCAGAGGGCTTGTGACTATATTCACTGCCTAGAAATTTTGGACTGTATATCATCCTTCATTAGATAAAAACTACATGGTTTTATTAATTTCCCATTGTCGTGACACCAAAACCAAGGTTCTTCTGCACATGCAACTAATTTTTCTTTCTCTGCGTTGCCAGTAAAAGGGAAATTCCATGGGTTTTGTCCCTACTCCATAAGCCAAGATGCTTCAGATTTTAAGAAAGTGCTGGGTAGTGTCCAACCCAACCCAAAAGGAATTTTCATGCAATATATAATGGCACTGTTACATGATTATTTAATAGGCGAGTGACAGTGGGCAATATAAAATAAAATTCCATCAATATAAATTAATTGCGAGTGGTTTTAGATGCCGATAGGCACTCTCAAGTCTGAATAGAACTACGATTTTTTATTTTTTCATTTTTTAAAGGTCTCAATAGAACTGGGCGAATGTAGATGATTCCAAAGGCCGGCAGTTCTAGGTCGTGAATGGTCGGTATTCTAAATGCACTTCCAGATGAACTAAAATTGAATTGCATTCGTCTAATAATGTTTCTTGTTTTGTTGAAAATGCATGGCTTCCAAGTCTCATTGTCTAAAACACATTCGCATAAAAAAAAAAAAAGAATTCTCATTGTCTAAAAAGGAAAATACTATGAATAATTAATGTGTTAGGAATAGCTCTCTCTCTAAATGCCTCCAAGAGAGAAGAAATGAGAGGAAAATAAAGAAGGATCATGAAATCTTCTCCTGATAAAATTTTGCCTCCCGATTTCATCTTTAAGACAATACTCCAAACCGAAAACGCAAACAATTAAGGGTTTTTAAGACAAAACTTTTCCATATAAAACTTTTCGCTTTCACTAATTATCTTATTTTTAGATTATCTTTAGTATTTTTCTATACAAACTACACTATTTTTCAATTATTTATATATAATTACTCATAAAAATAGTTTATCTATTTTAATTTTATTCTTTTTATTGTTCATTATTACTCATATTATATCACATCATTTTATCTTACTTTAAAAAATTTTATACAAAAAATTTTTCATCCGAAAGTTATATCACTTCCAACTTAAAATACATTCTAAGATACAAACTAAAAAAATTCAAAAGAGCAGGAATGAGAAAGGATCATAACCATGACACGATTATCCGGTAACCATAATTTGTATAAAAGAACAATAACTTGTCTCTACAACAAAGTAGAGTTTTGTCACCTAAAATAATTGAATTGCTTATAAAATAATTTTAATTTAGTGATATCGGTTAATTTCAAATATGAACACAAATTTTATTCCTATTTTCAGATATAATTACGTATGTATAAAACTGGCAAATATGATCACACATTTTTATTATACTTCCAAAAAAGACATCAAAATATCCCTAGCTAAAATTAGATTTATCTTTCGCCTTCTCATGTAAAAAATATTTTTTACATAATATACCAATCGCTTTATATTTTGATAACCATATACATGCCTAAATATTTTTTTGTCTACATTTAAGCCAAAATGGGCACAACTAAGGATGTTGTTATTTTTGAAAATATGATAAAAATGTGTAGTTATATTTGTATATGGAAATACAGGTAAAACTTTTGATCATATTTATTAAGCTTAAAATATAAATACAAAAATAGTGAATTGGTTACCCAAAAGCATTAGATACTGTGAATAGCGATTGATACTAATTGTACACTTAAGACAACCAAAAGTTAAATGCCTGATTTTTTTTATCGTTAAATGCCTGATTAACTTATCAAGATATCGTACTATTTTATTTTCTCGGAAGGTTTAAGAAGCTTGAATGGGATGGAAAAATAGAATAAGAATATAATGACGTATGTTAGAATGAAAAAATTGTCTTGAAAAAATTAAAAAGTTATCTAGAGAATTCTTTTTTAATAAAAACATCTTAGGAATGAGAACATGCATTCCATTAAGGATATTCGGTCCTTTAGACATCTCACGTGGGAACATATATTGATGTCCATGGATATAACTGAGACTGAGCGGGAGTCAAAGAATCAATTTTATTACTTGGCCACTGTTGGGTTGTTGAATGTGAAACCGTGTTCTATACCGTCTTATTTACCTAACTTTTCGCTGTCAATTAGTCGGTTGTTGAATTTTTTTTTTTTTTTTTGATTGGTTTGGTTTTTGAATTATTAATCTCGTGTTATTGTTAGCTTTTTATTATGAAACTTCGAAGAGAGTCAGTGGAGTCAGTGGACGGCCCACTAACATATTCTCAACGCCCCAAAACGAGACAAGGGCATTTCAAAATTTGTCCGAACTTTGGCCCTCCAACTCAAGCAGAAAACAAAACCCATTTGAGAAATCATCAAACAATAGCAAAATGACTTGTGGGTCCCTCAAGGATATTTGCAAAATGTTTCATTTTTGATACACAAGAACAGTCTCTCATACGCCGACGCCATCTTATTCGCCGTGAACATGGACGCCGCGTACTGTCTACAAGCCCTTCCTCTCAAGGCCAACCTCTCCGGCCCCTCCGCCACTACCACCTCCAAAGCCTCCAGCAGCGCCTCCACGTTCGGCGCAAACATGTGCCCGAACTCCTCGTCCACGACAATGCTGTCTTTGATGCTGGGAAACCGGGTGGCCAAGATGGGCTTCCCGCACTGCATGGCTTCCATGAGGGTCAGATCGAGGCCTTGGGGTCTCAGAGTCGGATTCACAAAAACGTCGATGGAGTTGTAGAAGGCCCGCAGGTGGGCAGGGGGCAGAGCGCCCAAGGCCAACACACGATGCCCCAGATCTCGGTAACGCTGCTCCCACGGACCAGACCCTGCAACGATCAGGTACACGTCGGGGTGCCGAGACATGAGCCTGGAGAACGCCTCGTGCAGCAGCGGATGGCCCTTGTCCTTAACAAGCCTCCCCGAGACACCCATCACCAGACTGGCGTTGCGGGGAACCCCATGCTGGGCTCGAAATGCCCTCCCTAGGCTCGCGTCAGGCCCAAACTCCTCCTCGTCGACTCCGTTGAGGATCACGTGGACACGTCTCTTGGGGATTTGATACACGTCCCTCAGCATCTCGCCGCTGCTGTCGCTGATGGCGACGTGGTGTGCGTAGCTCCCGAAGAACCTGATCTCGTTCACCACCTTGTGCAGCGCCAGGCTCAAGCTCTTGTTGAGGGATGCCGGCATGGGCTCGCCGGGCCTCCTGGCGAGGTCTTGATAGATGCTGGACCCGATGCTCTCCAAAGCGATGCCATGCCAGGAAACAGCCAGATTCGGGACGTTCCTCGCAAGGGAATGCGGGAGGGCGACGCTCTCCGAATGGACCACGTCGAACGGCTCGCGCTGATGCTCTTCGGCAAATGTGGCCCACGCCTTGGTGGGCCGCCACTGGCCCGTCGGCCCATCAGGGAAATGCAGCTGCAGCTGCGAGTTGTCCCCGTTTTCTTGCGCCAGCTTGGGGTTGCTGGACGTGTAGACGTGCACTCGGTGGCCTCTTCGCGCCAGTGCAGAGTGCAACGTGAGCGCATGCCGCTCCATGCCGCCGGGGGCGGCACCGACAGGCCATTTGCGAGAGAAGACGGCTAATTTAAGAGAGGACGGTGGCGGGAGTGTGCCGGCGAAGGCGAGACGGTTCCATGCAAATTCTGCCTCGCGGAGATCGCCGGACCATGGTTTGAAGGTGGGAGGAGTAGTGTAGGGAGGAAGGGGAGGTGTACGGAGGAGGATGAGAGCTGGGAGAGTGAAGACGAGGATGAAGAGGAGGGCGGTTTGGAGGTTGTTGGAGGTGAGGCTCTGTTTTTTGGTCCTTGGGATTGGTGCCATTGGCCTGGGGCTCTGGAGCGTGGCGACGGCAGACATGGTTTTTTTCTTGTATGCATTACGCAATGCACATATGTGGATGATTTAGCATTTGGGTGATGATGATGGTTAGGAGAGAGGAGAAAAATGGGAAGCGTTTGGAGGAAAAAGAGGCTTTTTAGGCAGGGGTGTTAATGGGCGTTAATGGGCAGGAATCGCACTTTTTTGGTGCAGTGGGCGGCTTGGTGCGTTTCTCACGCCTCCAGGATGTGTTTGTCGTGCTCCCATCGTCACTTCATGTGTGTATCTGCGCGAGTGGGAATTTGAGGGAACATTGTGCAATCCCTCTCCAAAATCATAAAAAATATTGAAAGGGTAGTTAGTTTTACTTTTAAAAACATGTGAAAGTCGAAAAGAGAAATTTTTAAAAGTGAGAGTTGATATGATATAATAAGGATAATAATTAGGACAGAGAAAATAAATTTAAAATTAATATTGCAATTGCATAAAAGTTGTTAAAAATAATTAGAATGCAAAAAATAATAATAATAAAATAAAAATAGAATAATTAAGTAGTCAAAATACCTAGTCATATTCCATCAAAAATATCTAATCATGTTAAAAGATGTGTAAGAAGAGGTCATATTTTTTAATACAATTTGGCATATTAATTTCAATCGCCCCCTCTAATGCCTATGTTTCTCAAGCGCTAGGAAACATTAACTTTCCAGAATTATTCAATTATAGATTTTGGGTCTGAGAATAAATTTTAAAAAAGTATGTGATGGGAATGGGATACTTCGCATTTTCAATGAGAGGCCCAACCGATGAAAGGAAGACGAAAAATAGGGGAAGAAACGACGCCATGACACTTATATAGGAATGCGTAATCTGAGTTTTAAGTAGCCATATTTTTATTATTTGTTTACGTTAGTGGAGCATGCAGCCTTTCTAATCCCAATTTTAAAATGGGATTTTTGGTTCAACAGTGGTTTTTATCTATGACTTAGATGCTATATTTGACAGGTCTGGCCAGAAAAAGCTGATTTCTGAATCATCATATTTCTTGGCTAGTGGTACATAGATTGCGTTGTGGGCTCTCCTTTTTACAAATTAATTGAAATGGGAATGTTCTGTATATGGGGGAGAATCCATGAGAGCACAGGTTACAAGTTCCATCGTTAATTTATCAATCATTATATTTTTTCGCTTTTATCCATATATTTTAATAATTTTTTCTGTCAACTACCCTCTAATAAATTTATTTATTACAACTCTTATATCATTTTAAATTCGGAATTTTCAAAAATTCAATTTTCTACTCTCACCCCATCCAACAATTTTTAAATTCCCAAACCTTCCCATAGATTACAAAAATGTTGCCATCAAATCAAATTTTTGCCATCTTGGATGGGATAAGGAAGGAATGAAACCTTTCATTTTTTAAAAACAGTTTTTCTATTTCCAAAACATAATTATATTAGTTTTCTATTTCCAATCACAATATACCTTTTTAATTTCCCAACATAAAATAACACTTATCATTTTATATCCTTGTCTTAACTTCATCCCATCAAAGCAGATCCTCAGTCCATGGAAGTCATGGACGGACACTATCATAAAAGGGTGGGGGACATGTTTAATGAAATTCGAAGGGTTAGGATCCTATGAAATCAAATCGAATGTCCAAGATCCGTTGTAGTCTAGTTGGTTAGGATATTCGGCTCTCACCCGAAAGACCCGGGTTCAAATCCCGGCAACGGAAATCTGAACTTTTTATTATAATAAATATAATTTTGGGATATGATAACGTCCAACCAACCAAAAAGGGCTGAAACACAAAAACATAATGTTTTAGACCGTTTAGATTAAGGTGCAACACATCAAAAATCAGCTCAACTGGAATGTTAAACGTGCTACGTTTGCTTAAAAACATATCGCCATATCTAAATTATCAGAAGATTTGGATACAAAATGGTGTTTTAGGTGGTTTACACTAAATTACAACATAACAAAAAACAATTCTTTTGAAACTCTGAATGGGCTATATTTGCTGAAAGTACATAAGCACGTCTAAATTATGAAAACACTTGGATAAAATTGTATCCATATAAGAATAATTTTTAAACATTATAAATGTTGTATAATATAGCTTTGAAGTTCTTATAAATGTTGTACAATATATATCTTTGAAGTTCTTATGTAAATCAAACAATTATAGTAATTTGATTTTGCATCTTTTCTAAATAAGAACGTTTTAATGAAATTTGGTATCTTTATTAAATAAGTAATAATAAATGCAACGATTGGAGTAAATTTGAATATTATCGTTAGGGCACCGTTTAGTTATCGTGCACTTTACTCGGGTCACCCTAATGTATCCGGCCTTTATTTAAGGCCGAACCCATGTTACCATACAAGATTTGAATTTTGAACTATGGCGCACTGACTTCTCAGCTCGGCGTGAGAGAATGTATCTACTTATTTTTAAAGATAAATGATCATGTTCGTCGGACCTATATTTTAAAATTTTTATTTAAAATATATATTTTTATATTTTCTTCATCAACTTATTTATCTAAATATATTTAACATATAATCAAGTTTTACTATTTTTGAATACGTGTATATATTTTCGATGTTCAAAAGGACCTAATGTTTAAAAAGCTCAAAAAAAATAAATCCAAAAATAATCAAACTTGATTTATATGTTAAATATGCTTAGATAAGCAAGTGTAAGAAGAAAAAATAAAAAAATATTTTAAATGGATTTTTTGAGGTAGGCTAAATAAGTCATTCACTTAGTGCATGCATACCCATGAGACGTCTTTGTCGTCTGCAATTGTTTTTTTTTTTTTTTGATGAAAAGGATAGCTTCTGTCCTTACTCCCTCTCAACTTGAGAGAGGGGAAGGACAGTGGAATCCGACATATTCATTTCCAAAAAATTATCTGTACAGAGTTTTTCAATGACAGCTTGGGGTGGAACACCCCACCACAATAAATGGTCCGCATTTGAGGCGGAGACCAAATCAGCTAGGGAATGCCCGACGGCATTTCCTTGTCTCAACACATGATGAACAGAAAAGAACACATACACAGTAAGAATCTCTCTAATTTCATCAATCATGAGACCCAACGGGGATAAGATAGGTTCCTGGTTGGACAAAAAATTGTAGAGCAGAAGAAAGTCAGTCTCAAATTGCGCTTGCGTGATATTTAGTTGAATGACCCATTTGATTCTCAAAAGAAAAGCAGTTACTTCAATAAGTAGAGGCTCTTTCGCCCTAGCTCTCTTCCATCCCCTTGCTACAATGAAGGAACCCCTTGAGTCTCTGATAACTGCGGCGCATCCAAATCCATCCCGATCCACAAAGCATCGGCCATCTGTGTTGATCTTGACAAAACCCTGGGGTGGTTTTACCCATCTAGTCACCATGGTTCTATTGGACGGCTCTGTTTGTGTCAACAATTTTGCCGTTCGGTGTTGATTAAGATACTCCGTGCACCATGCAATAGTTCCTGCAAGATGTGGTTGAACACCCTCCTCTCTGAGCTTGTTGCGGAGAAACCATACCCGCCAGCAGCATAGAATGAAGAAAGTCAGATCATCATGCCTCTTGTCAAGCACAAAGGCCTCGAAGACCTCCATAACCGACAATCTAAGAGGGTCCCCTCTCGCAACTCTTCTGCATATATCTCTGGTCGCATCACACCTGATGAAAAGATGGTTTGCATATTCAATTTCCCTCCTGCAAAAAACGCATCTTAAGTCAATGGCAATTCCTCTGCGGTTGAGGTTTAACAGGGTGGGAAGAACATCCTTTGCCAATCTCCAACCAAAGATGATGACTTTTGATGGAAGCTGCATTCGCCAAATTGCCCGAAAGATAGCCGCATGTGCCAGTGAGTTATTCCCTCATATAGCTTCCTATATGCAGACTTAACCGTGTAGGCCCCATTGGGTTCGTGAATCCAGAACATGCAATCATCCACCGGTCCCCTTGGAAGAGGAATTGAGTTAACTTCCGACCATCGGTCCTCGCCCAAAGCCGCAACCACGCAATCCTTATTCCATGATTTGGTAGCACAGTCAATGAGATGATTGACTGTCATGTCATCCGTCATAGAGGATGGGAGGGGTCCTGCTTTGTGTACTTTGTTCTCCAGCCAAGTATCGAAAAACACCTTCACCTGGTTCCCGTTACCGATCCGCCATCTACATCCCAACTGGATGACATCTCTTGCTTTCAAAATGCTTTTCCAAGTGAAAGAATCCAATGGTTTCTCATCGCAGTTCCAAACATCCGTATTCGGGAAGTATTTGGCTTTTAGGACTTTATGACATAAGGAATGAGTAGATGTGACCAATCTCCATACTTGATTGGCAAGAAGGGCACAGTTGAAACAGTGGAGGTCCCTGAAACCCATACCTCCAATACACTTGGGCTTGCACATCTCCTTTTAGGCCACCCAGCTCAGCTTCCTCTTTCCGTTTTTCTCTCCCCACCAGAATTTGCTAAGCATGGCGTTGATGTCGTTGCAAAATGATTTGGGCATTAAAAAGATGCTCATCGCATATGACGGTATGGCCTGGGCAACTGCCTTGATTAGTACCTCCTTTCCGCCTCCTGAAAGCAGATTGCCATTCCAGCCTTGAATATGCTTCCAGATCCGATCCTTAATGCCCCTGAAAAAGACCAATTTTGTTCTGCCTAACCACGCTGGGAGTCCCAAGTATTGGTTTAGATCCTGTCTAGTAGAGCCCAAGAGCTGAAGTAACTGAGTTCTGGA
>JAXCLR010000001.1:47428575-47448909 GCA_035584095.1 Annona squamosa | reverse complement strand
CCTCCCTTAGCCCAATCTGAACTTCAACCAGCCCCTCATCCTCCCTTTCAACCAATTGCTTACTCACCTCCTCATTTACCCCTTCTATTTTGTTTGAGCTCCTTCTTCTCATCCCCATTTGTGCTTCTACAGAAACTGCCCTAACTAGGTTTTTTTGTGCCTTCCCCATTCTTGCTGCCCCTTGTCATGACTAGACTGGCTTCCACCCCCCACACTGCAATCCAGCACAAATGGTGAGAGGGCCGACGTCGTGAAGCCACCAGCAGGCCACCGCTCCATAGGCTGCTGGACACCTGGGAAGGAATGTTCTCGTGGCCTATCTTTGGCTTCTAGGATCGTTGGATCTGCCTCCTATAATGGCCGGTTCAGTTTAGCAACCTTGAGGCTGCCTCCTCCATCGTGAGGCCATGAATCTACCCCCTGCATTGGCATGTTCCGTTCAGCAGTCTTGAGTCTGCGTCCTCCATCGTGAGGTCGTAAGGAATGTTCTCGTGGCCTATCTTCGGCTACTTGGATCGCTGGATCTGCCTCCTGCATTGGCCGGTTCAGTTAAGCATTCTTGAGGCTGCCTCCTCCATCGTGAGGCCATGAATCTGCCCCCTGCATTGGCTGGTTCTGTTCAGCATTTTTGAGTTTGCCTCCTCCATCGTGAGGCCATGAGGGACACATGTAGGAGGGGTCCTCGTAGGAGCGAGGGAAGCTCGTCTGTTGCCCTCCTTCTTCTAGTTCTCTCTCCCAGCTGTTTGCACGTCTGCCACCTTCCAGGCCAGCTACAATCCTCTCCTCTTGATCTCCTCTGATCGCAAGGTCCCCAATGTACTTAACAGGTACAGCTCTATTGGTATTGTGGACATTGAGCCTAGGCTTTAAGTGTTTGATTCCTGTTCTCAGCCAACTGCCATAAGGCATCTCCTCTTCCGCCAGTTGCTGCTGCATCATTGTACCTTCCTTGCAGTCCTTATGGATATGTCCCATAACACCACACATGTAGCAGAACAGCGGCAGCTTGTCATACTGAAATGATAACCATTGCTTCTGTTGGGAAGCGATTTGAATATACATGCCTCTTCTAAGAGGCTTTTGGCAATCAACAACCACCTTCATCCTGATTTCCGCTTCTTATACCTCTATTTCTGTCCAGCTTTCAAATGTTGTTCCAATGTGTGTCCCTACGATGGTTTTGTCGATCATAAAGGGGATTCCAGAAATGTGCATTCTTAGCAGCGTTTTCACAAGCATGATGTGCGATATCAACTTCTTCTTTCAGCTCCGAGATTAACACCAGCTATCTTTCATACAGCCATGGACAGGCATTAACAACCCGGTTCTTATCCTCCAACTCTCTAAAAACTACTTGATATAGATTCTCTCCCACTTCGTTAAATCGGCATGAGTGTTTCGGCCTCCACAATCTACGCATAATAGATTTGAAGACCTCTTTGTTATACGCCTTGGATGACCACAACGAGCACAAAATCGAGGTTCTGATCCCGGGGAGACCTTTTTAATCGCTGTGGTGGAAATCGCCAGCGTTTGAAGTTCCTCGCCAAGCAACGTTCCAATGTTCGGGTTCATGGCAGACACTCTGTTTCGTTCCCTTCTTGCCTGTGTATCGAAATTCCCCTGATCACCTGCTATTCCTTGCTATCAATTTTCTTCTGATCTCTCTAGTCTTCTCCCGCTACCGTCACCCAGGTCCGAACACACCGCCGGTGTCTATCAAACCTACAGGGAACAGACTAATTTTTCAGGACGAGACAGTACAAACTCATTGAAGTCTGTCATCTACAATTGTTAACATGTAGGTTAAAAAAATTAGATAATGACAATGATCACTAGATTCACAATCAATGACGATCCTTGCCATAGGCTCGCCACATCTGCCTCATCACATCCCTTATGTATTGTTACCAAGATAGGGCATGTTGATGTTGGGTGCGTAGGACATCCAAAAAAAGCGCCAACCTCCTCCAACATTCCTCGCACGTGAGAGTGTGAAGAGTTAATCCATACCATTTTATCTCATGGAACAGGAAAATCTTTATTATTATCAATAATTGCATGAATCAATCACACGCTTTAATTGTGGTTGTGACAGGTTCAACGGTATGGAATATTCGAATTGTGGGACATGATCTCACCGAGATGTGCTGCCGAATCACCGGTGTGCTTCAATTTTGGCGAAGGATGGTTGGGAGATGCCTAAGAAGTGGGCGAAGTCGTTCGTCACGGAAAATGCGAACCTCGACGGAGGTGGGCCCACATTGTCATCCATAGTTCAACGGCCAACTTTGGAATGATATATTTTTCTTAACAGCTTCTTTATTTACATTAAGGGTGTGTTTGGTAACAACAAAAAATTATCAAGTTAAAACTTTTTAGGGTGTGTTTGTTTAGAGCAAAAAAGTATCAACTAAAACTTTTTACTCTCCATAATTATTATACTTTTTAATTATTTTTTCACATTTTTCTATACAAACTATCCTACTTTTCAATTATTTCTACACAACTACCCATACAACTAACTTATCTATTTTAACTTTATTCTGTTTACTCCTTATCATTACTCATATTATATCACATTACTTTCTATTGATTTGACAACTTCTACTCCAAAAGTTTTTCATCAAAAGTTTTACCTTTAACCAAACACACCCTTAATTTAAAACTTTTCACTCTCCACAATTACCCTATTTTTTAATTATTTATTCATATTTTTCTATATAATTACCCTACTTTTCAATTATAACACAACTACCATTACAACTAATCTATTTATTTCAACTTTATCCTATTCATTCTTCATCATTACTCCTATCATATCACATCATTTGACAACTTCTTATCTTTAAAACTTTTCATCAAAAATTTTATTTATTCCTAAACACACTCTAAATATTAGCTGCTAACATAGATATGCATGCAATTTTGATAAAAATATGTCGGATAATATGCAATTCATAAAACTACATAGATATACGTGCAAATTAACCTTTTTAAATGGGCAAATTTTCACTCCAGAGGGATGATAGATTTTTCTACTCAGAGATACGGTGGCTCATGCAGCGATTGAAAGGCGAAAATCCACTGCGTGTGCTAGTTGGCGAACAACTCAAATCTGACATTGCCGAGTGGCTGCCAATGATGGCAACGATAGAGCATTCACACGAAGGGGGCATGCGGCGCTTGGGCATGGTGGCGAGGTCTCCTAGCTGTAAAAGGGTTCTAACATTTTTTATTTAAAGCAGCATTTTACGAGCAAATTTGGTATGATTACATGGTTGATATTGTGAAGATAAGGTTCAGATTGTGGTGGAGCAATGAATTTCACGGAGCTATAGATGTTCTACATTATTTGCGGTAGTTTATAACTGTGTTAATGTTGAGGATGCATGAAGAGCACACGCAGAGATAAATTGAGTTTTTTCGAATTTTACATTGGATGGCGATTATGGGAATGCATTGGTATGAGATGATAGAGAGCCTAAGAGTCTTGTGAATACGATGGTGACGAAAAACTAATGTAGTTCATATTGTTTGTAACTTATACATATGAGATGCTTGATTGAATGCATAGTTGATGCATTGACGTGGGTTGGGAGTATAATTGTCCGATGAGCTAGCTATTGAGTTACAAAATGGTCGAAGTCATGATTTCTCTATGGGTTGGTTTGGTGTATGCAGAATCTGATTCGATGTAGAGATTTGTTAGGATTGTCTTGTATTTTATGTATGATTTTGTATTAAGTACCTATATAAGTCATATTTATAAATGTATAAATTAGAAATTTAGTGAAACTATAAGAGGTGTCCTGTTATGGAATGAACGAGAGGTCATTAGAGTATTCTCGTTTGGGGGTGGATGCGAACCATTCTGTGTACATCTTTTGTATCTTACTTATTATAGTGAATTTATATATGTCTTACGTGGTTTTTTCTTGTACGCTTAAAAATTTTTTGACGTAAATCTTTGATATCTATTGTGTCTAATATTATAGT
The DNA here is from genome assembly GCA_035584095.1 of Annona squamosa. Classification (NCBI taxonomy): domain Eukaryota; kingdom Viridiplantae; phylum Streptophyta; class Magnoliopsida; order Magnoliales; family Annonaceae; genus Annona; species Annona squamosa. The sequence continues at coordinate 47,444,910 of JAXCLR010000001.1, read as the reverse complement.
TATTTATTTGATCATATTTTGTTGTGTATATTTTCACTGTAATATACATGAATTCAAATCACGTTTCCGATCAGTTCTGAGGAATCCTTTCCTAATCATTTCATATATGTCTGGCATAAAATAAACTTAGGAATGCTACGTCCGTTGGTTTCATCATAAAATGGGTTTCTCACAAAAGGAACACTAGCCAACCTTTTAGGAATCAACGAGAATGTGGAAATCCTTTTTCCCTGATTTTCACTTTTACACTCTAAAATTTTAATTCAGTTTTACCATTATTTATGTTTTAGGAGCACTCAGATAAACTTATCTCTTTGGCCTTTAATTTCTATATTTTTAATTATTACTATTATTATCCGTTCATCCTGTTATTATTTTCAATTGTTTTCAATTTTTAAAATTATAAATGAAAACTCTTTAACGTTTTTAATATCCCCGCATGCATATGGCATGTTCTGTGGACTCTGCAGCTTCCTTATCCCTTCCTCATTGTACCCACCTGCCGATCTGCGGGACAATGAAATTGATTGAGTGCCATCTGTCGGTCACGATGAATGATTTCAGGTTGTAGAAAGTGATGCCTGCTATCCCACGCTCCACACGTGGGAGATTATCCATCACCAAATTACTCTTCTTACCTGTCCTAATATTTTCTTCGAGAACGGGCACTATAATATTAATATATTGCCACCCGAGCTTTTCCATTTTGCAATTACCATTTTTGGTATTAAGGAAAAAATTTTAATTCTGAAAAAATGAAATACTAATGCGACGATACGAACAACGATACATATTACAAAATAATACGAAAGAGTGGTCGTAAATATGTATAAATAATCAGTAAAAGTAGGATTTTAAGTCATATAAAAAGATGAAAAAAAGTTATAAATTTTTTCGTTTTCGGTGTTACCAAACCTACCCTAAATGTCATAATTACTAATGTTGCGTATTGAATAATTCGGACAGAAAATAATTAATCGTATTTTCTCATATTTCAACCGACGATATGAATGACTAGTTTCGAGAGAGCTTATTTAATTTTTTTAAAATTTTTATACAATTGCTAATTTAAGTGTATTTAACATGTGTATCAAAGTTTACCATTTTTTATATTTTTATATATTTTTTATTTTTAAAAAACAGTGGTATTTTATAATTTTAAATTATTAAAAATGTTTCCTATTGCCAAAAATAAAAAATCTGAAAAATGGAAAAACTTAACACGCACGTTAAATATATTTAGATTAATGGTTGTATAAAAAATTTTCAAAAAATTTAAAAAATGAGATAAATGCACCCAGATGCACCAAGACTAAGTGCACCTGAGTGCACTATATCAGGACCCACTAATTTCATTAATTAAGCATCGTTTCTCCAATTCATCTGCTATTAAGATTTAAGAGAAGGCTGTGTGGCTTTCATGTCTAAGGAGCAATCATTGACTTTTGCACCAGTTATGAAATTTTCGTCACGTGATCCCAACCCCATAATGCGGTTGGTGCTCATCTCAGGCAGTATGCCAGGATGTCTCGGTTTCGATCCGGGCTTTGGAGCATGGTCTTCCATTTTCAAGAGCGTTGACCTGTGGGAATGTTGTTTAGTTTACATTTGAGGAAAACATTGAGAAAAAATACAGATTAGATGAAAGAGTTGTAATATATGAGACATCAACAAATATATATATTTCGTCACGTCCAAATTAGCCTTCAAGTTTGAATATGTATAATTAATTAAGATATACAAATTATTTGAATTGAACATTTAAGAAAGACCAGACATCTAAACAACTGCTTTCAAATAATATGACAATTTTAATTTTCATGATCTATAAAAATTTCTAATCAAGTCGAAGTTTCTGATTTTGGATATTTGATAACCTCGTAACAAAATAAACGAAATAAAAGATCGTGGAATTAAGATCATCTGAATGGATTGAAAAGGGGATGGAATTTTTTATTCGAAAATAAACTTTTTAAAATGCTAATATAATCTTTCATTTATAATATATAACAACCTTACTCTTTCCATTTTCAATACTACTCTTTACATTTTTCATATATTTTCTTATTTTCTAATACACAATACTTAGAGCCACAACTTAAGTAGGGCACCTATCAATACCTACTAACCCAACGCTGATTTGGGTAAATTAGGGTACAGTATATAGGAAAAATACCCATGAGTATGAGTACGCTGCAGAAAAATTTATCTTTATCTCCCAAAGAAGGTAAGGTAAAGTATATACCATGGGTTAACCCGTATGATATATGGATTGTACACTTGCCTAAAATGTGAAAAGAAATTTCATTTTTAGTATATACATAGTGCTGATCCTGTCGAACAAAAAATTCAAAGAAATAAGGTAATTAATAAGGTTTAAAATATTCGATTCTTTATTCTAAAATTCTGTAATACTTAATTAAAAAATAGTATTGCTCATTGAGAAATAACAAAAGAACGTAAATAACAGATAGATTCAGATTCTTATGAAATACATGGCTGAGAGGTTGTATAGAAGAAAACTTGTCTGTTACCATGCCCAAAATGGCTCCGAAGTTTTTTTTTTTTTTTCCTTTTTTTTTTATGAAAAACTTGCATGACAGGAAATAGCAAAATATTTGTTTGTCTCTTGCTTCAAATTTTGTACATATATCAATCTATGCTAGTTGTGGATTTATATCAAAGTATTTAATGCATCCAACTTCATAATTCACATTTAAATAAGAATTTCAGTTGCAAAGAATTACAACTAAGTACTAATTAAGATAATATAAGGAAGAAACAGAAGAAAATATTATGGGATATTTTGGAATCGAAATCAAGTTAAAATTGAAATCAAACCAGTTCTACCTTCCAATGAGTAAGATAGGGTTGGCTAAGAATCAAAGCAATATATAGAGAAGCTAACATAGGCTATTTAACCAATAAAAAAACTAGGCTATTTACAAATAGGGAAGATAGACTAGCTCAACTTAAATTGCACCTCTAACAACAATTCTCTTTATCTAATCTTCTTATTTAGATTCTATCTCATTGGATGTTTGAAGGCCTATATTTCCTTACTTTATGATATAACCAAGGAAATTAATTTGGCCAACACTGAGATAAGGCATGTTGCCACTAATATATCATGAGTTATGAGATCATGTGGTTACTTCAATTTCAATGATGACAAAATGAACTTGATTTTGAATGTGTTAGTTTTGTTGATTTGTAAATGAAATTGTGTTGATCATGTTAATATATGTTGAAATTGATTTGAACTCTTTTACAAAATATGCATGGCTAAGATTGATTTATATTAATTTCGATGTAATTATGAAATTATCTTCTTATGTGTGTGATATGATAATGCTTTTGAGAAGTTGAGATAAGTTGAAAAGTTATAACTATCTTAAAAATGAAATTTTGTATAAATATACCTAGAGTACATAGAATAATGAATAATATATGCTTTCGAGTTTGTTTTGTGTGGGTGAGCAATTTGATGCAATTCTCTTTCTCTTTCCTTCTAATTTCTAATTCAATGAACTAGGAGAAAGATCAACCTTTTACCTTCAAAAGGTCAAATGTTTTAGTGGAAAAACAACTTAGTCTCGAGATAAGGCACAAAAAAGGCAACATTTATAGCAAAAAAGTGAAAAACATGTGATCTTTCCTAGATGACAAAAATCAAGTTTCAATGAAGTCAAATGAGCATGAAGTCTTTTAATCCTATCTTCAACACATTTTAGGAAACTTTAAAGCTATAAAAGGGCTAGTGAGAGAGTTAGAAGGTATCAAGAGAGACACCCGAGTGCATGTGTGAGAGACTTTAACTTGCTCCCTTAATTATGAGATTGCTTTTGGGGTAGATTCAAATGCAAACTAATTAACATTGCAGATCCATGAAAGTGTTGCTATTGTGATTCAAAGCCTAAAATTGGTACTTAAATTAAAGACTCTCCCCCCTATCATTTTAGGTAGTGTGTACATTTTTCTATTTTCTTCCTTTGGTAAAGGCATTTACTGTTTCCCCCCTATGTGGGGTGCTATTGAAAATTTTCCTCAATTATGTGAAGGTTATAGATATAATTGAATGTAATATGAGTTGTCATGATGTATATAAATATTTATAAAAAAGTGTTGTTGTTTCTGCAGATTTATTGAATTGGTTTATTTTCTATTTAAAATTTATTCTTTATATTACATTGGTAATAATAATGATCAAACTAAGAAAAAATGAATTAAAATATTAATTAATTCACAAGCTTATCTAAAGCATAGTATCAATCTAGAAGATAGTTGAACTGATCATATTATTGTAACTTGTGAGTTGAAGTTAATTAGTAGAATCCAAGTGCTTAAAAAATAAAGTAAGTCCGCTATCGACTTAACCACTAAAAGTGTTTTTATCTTTATTATTTAGTTTCAATTTGTAATTTGCATTTATGCTTGATTCTTGCTTTTACATCAAGGCTTTTTGATAGCTGTTACACAAGCCAACATGCACATTCGAGAATAATCATGTCAAGAAAATAAATTTAATTTCAAATTTTTTACTTCTGATGCATTAACGTAGCATCTCATTCTAACCATTTTTTAGATAAAAAAGATATCAAACCCGGCTTTTTTGTCATTATTTAATTTGGCTCCTTTGATTTTTACCTTTTTTATATTATCAGCAAAAAATTGAATCTCAGCACGCATGTGATGAGATAGATATTTTAATATATTGGAAGGAATATGAATTATTGATGCAATTGATCCGTATTCAGATTGCAAGGAAGTTGGATCGAATCGAACATGACAGTCAAATCTCAACCCGGCGTTTCACGTTTCAGAATAATTAAAACTTGGCCGCCTACCTCATTTATCATTTGACGAGGTCTCTTACCTATGGCATTGCACGTGCTAAATCTGGAACGTATTGACCTACTAACGGTGACATCTAATCTACGAAACTGATTGTTAGGCTGTTAATATTTACATTTATGTTTGGCAAGTGTTTCAAATGATATAATATTTTTGGATTGAAACTATATCTAAGATAAGAATATAATGATGTATATTGAGAATGAGTGAAATTATATTAGAAATATGTAAAGTTATGTTGAAAATTAGAAAACTATTTTAGGAATCGAGAAACTATCTTAGGAATGGTGATACATATTCAATTTAAGAATCTTGTATAATTTAAAGCAGATTAAAATTTTTGCAATTAAAACTTTTCACTTTCCAGAATCACCTTATTTTTTAATCATTTTTTCACATATTTCTCTACAACTATCCTATTTTTCAATCATTTCCATAAAATTACATCTACAAATAATCAATCTATTTTTTTTTTTTACTCTTCATTTTACCCATATCATATCACATCATTTTCTATCAATTCAAAAACTTTTATACCCAAGACTTTTCATGAAAAGTTTTATCACTTCTCAAATACATTTTTAATAAAATATAAATATAAAATGATAAATTTAAACTTTTGCCACAGGCCACACTTTGGACCCCGTTGATGACGAATTAAGATTGAACGCACCTACTCCATTTAAAATTACTTACTTAACTAGGAATCAAAGTTTCATCTACGTGGAAGATGTTCATTACCTTATCTGAAAATATACATAATCAATGCGATAAAATATTTTAATTTATAGATCATTTCAAAGTTTTTGCTACAATTTCTATTTTGCTGCGTTTACCCTTACTTGAAGTCAAATTTATATTTGCTTACAAATATCTACTGAGACTGATTGTTAAACTTTTGCTATTAATATTTAATAAAAAATACATGTGGAGTGATAACTTTAAACTTTTAACATATGCCCCATTTTGGTCACCCTTGATAATGAATTAAAATTTAACCCACCTACTACATTTAAAATTATTTACTTAATCAGGAATCCATGGTTCCATGTAAGTCGAAGATGTCCATTGCCTTATCTGACACACATATATATAATTAATGTAATAAAATATTTTATTTGATAGATTGATTACAAAGTTATACCCAGCAATTTCTATTAGGCCGTGTTTACCATTATTTTGCAGTCAAATATATGATTGTTTACAAGAAATTTTCTTGTAGTGCATGTTATTATTCCATCACTATAAACTAAAATTAATTACGAATCAAAATTAGACGATCAAAAGCATAGTAATTAATCAAAAGAATGTTTCGAGTATTTATTAGCATCTTATAGGCCCTACTTTTGATTACTATTATAAAGCATAAGTCTTTCAAGGAAGTAGATAACGGTACCAATGTCATCAAAGATTTTTGTTTATCACCCTCATTTTACATCGACCTTGACAATAAAACAAAATTCGATCCTCCCAATCTATTTAAAGCCATTCACTTAACTAGGAAATCAAGTTTCAATTAAATCAAATCAATATATGCATTGCCCTATATTTAAAATGTATAAATCCAATATAATAAAATATTTTAATTTATGTATCAATTTAAAGTTGTATATTTGATATCTAATCTGTCCAAAATATCACTTTTAAGTTGATAAATAATTCTATAAATTATTATCAGATTCCAATGCAAATGTAAAAATAGTTAAACATTTCTTATAATTTATAGGCGATTATACATATTTTTGAGTAGATACAACGCACTCAATAATTTGATTAAAGTGATTTTTAGTACTTGCTAAAGTGAAGGAAATTTTGCATCCGTAACTATAAGATTGGCCAAAATTCTAGGCGTGTCACTTTTTTGTAAATTTCCACCAATACTTACAATTTTTGCTGAAATTGCAGGTGCATCTACAAATCTTAAATCCTTTTTGAAGATAATGAAAATACCCCAAAAACAAAATAAAATATACGAAAATAGCTTTTAAATATAAAAATTTTATTTTTACAGATATTCCTCATGTTAAATGGATCTACTTCATGTGAGGAATATTTGTTAAAAATAATTTTTTAATATTTCAAAGGTTTTTCTTGTATTTTTAATAAATGAAAAATTATAAGAAGATGCCTTTAAAATATCGAAAATTTTCTTTTCACAAATGTTCTTGTATTTTTCATTTTATTGTTTACAAGGATATTTTCGCTATTTTTGAAGAGGGTTTAAAGTTTGTACGTATGCCAGCAATTGCAAGCAAACATTTATAGGTATGAATACAAATTTTATAAAAGTAATGATATGCTTACAATTTTGTACAAATCTTATATGTACGAATGAAAATATCTTTAAAATAAATACTTTTAATTAAAATAAATGCATAATATTGGAGTTTAAATAAAGAGATGACCACAAAATGGGGATGGCGTATCGAAATCTTCAATACTATCCATATCACTTGATAAGCATATCCCAACTTTTAGTGTCAAGTTACTCTAATGCCTACGTGTTTGGTGTCAATTTTTCTATCATTCTCATGCTATTTCTACTATACTATATATTAATTCAAACGAACTTCTTTTTTTTCTGTCGTACTTGTTCGTCTGAACTTGAAAAAGAAGACGATAAAAAAGAAAAGAAAATCCGTCTCTGGTTGACCCTCTAATTTATCGAGAAGCTAACTAGCTATGATCATTTATGCATGGGATTCACGTGGGGGGGCACCTGACAATAAAGACTTGCACGTTCCATGCACTCCCACATTTATATCTCTAATTTTTTATTTTCAGAATTGTCCAATCGATATCAAATTTTCTATACTTCCTGGCCATCCTTTAGCCTCATCTTTTGACGTTGTTTACTCTATTTTTGTAATTCCCCTTATGCAGAAAATTTGTGAAATACGGATATTATTTGCGGGGTTAGAAGGTACTCCGAAAGTAATTCCCCCGGAAATTTTGACAGAATTTTTTCACATCATGCACGTGATGCGATGTACAAGGAATATTGCGAGAATTTCAATTTCCGTGGTGCATGCACCTGTCAGTGTCAGAACATGAAGTCATTGCAAGAAATTTCTCTTTTGGCAACCAAAAATTTCCATACCTATGTAAAAATCTTGCAACCCATTTGATTGTCAAAGCATGAAAGCCATGAACTGGCCACCAATTTTTTCCAATAAAGTTTTTCTGTAGGTAATTAAATTGTGTATGCCATTAAGCATTTTCAACCAAGTCTTTCTTTTACAATTAAAATTGTTATAAGATAATTTTCTTAAATGCAACAATTATTTTCGGCAGAAAATAACACTACAGAAAATCTTGTTTCATGTAACAAATTTTTAAGTGCATGTAATATATATATGTGTGTGTGAGAGAGAGATATTCAGGTGCAGCACTGCTGAAATAGGCCCCACGTGATTGTCAAATCATAATCTATTTCACCAAGTGTATTTAGAATCATGTATGCTATTACTATACCAATTTTCATCCCAATCAGATATGTCTACAGCTCACATCTGAAAATGGTACAAATTCAATGTAATAAAATAGCTTAATGTAAACAATAACTTTAAAGTGATTTTTTTAACATGTAAATCATTTGCTATAAAATTTATATATAGATAAATGATTGTATAAAGTTTCATTGCATTCTAATATATGTGGGCCCATTTTTGAGCAAATGTACCTCTGTTCCAGTGCAATTGCGCTACACCAGAATAGCTATATATATATATAGATATATACTTGGCTGCATTATATGCATTTTAACTATAATTGATAATTTAGCTACAAATATTTAGTTACTTTTGAGTGTGGACAACTTAACATTTGATTAAATGTAGTTATTTTTTACATTAAATGTGGTCAAAAATAAGGTTTAATGTAACTATGAAAAATTCATTGTAAAAAAATAATAAGCTACAATTAATATAGTAGTGTAACATGACTTTTGCCACTTTTAACCTCTTTGGTGGCAAATACATACTTGATGCAAAACAAATAGCTAAGCAACTAAAATAATGGTTGCATGTGACATTTTATGCAGCTGTTCACATATAACTTAAAATAATCTTGAAATTTGATGCAATTAATCGACATCTCGAAACCGATATCAACTAATATTTCATGCATCCAAATTTGTCACTAACGCAATTGTTTTATGTAACAAAATTTCTAGTCATACGTAATATATATAAGAAGTGATCTTGTTAACTAGGACGAAGGAAATGACTTGCTTAACTTATCTCAAAAAATCCATTTAAAACATTTTTTTTGCTTTTTTCTTCATACAATTGTTTATTCAAGTATATTTAACATATAAACTAAGTTTTAACTATTTTTGGATATATATTGAGATTTTTAAACATTTATGTATATATATGTATTTAAAATATCTCTTTGTTTAAAATTCTTAAAAAAATATATACATATATTCAAAAATGGTAAAATTTGAATTATATGTTAAATACATTTGATAAACAAGTGTATGAAGAAAAAAATTGAAAAAATTATTTTAAACGAATTTTTTAAGATAAACTAAGCAAGTCATTTGTTTAGCCCTGGCTAATAAGATCATTCCTTAATATAATTTGATGAGTTGCATTTAGCTGTAAATATTTGGTTGCTTTCTACTAGTAGCATTTAATTAAATATAGCTATTTTTGTATCAAATATACATAAAAGCAATGTTTAATATAACTACTAAAATTTGGCTACAATAGTAATAAAACTGTCTAAAATTAATATAACAGTTCCCCATATGTAATATTTTTCTCATGATATCTAAAACAAGAGAGGTCATATTCTCTTATTAATTATATTTTAAAACTAAATTATATATATATATATATATGATCTCTCAAATGGTTGAAGATCTCACCTGGGTACTACATTTTGGGTTCGAATCAAAACCATCCCTCTCGCAAACCGCACTATTGCCCATAATTAAATACAATGAATGATCCTGTTAGCTCGAACTGAGCAAATGAATCATTTAATCCACCTTAAATAACCTATTTATAATTTTTTAAAAGAATAAAAGTAATTTAAATACATATATATACATAGATGTTTAAAATTATGAAAAATATACATACGTATCCAAAAATGGTAAAACTTGGTTTGTATGTTAAATATACTTAGATAAATAAGTTTATGGAGAAAGAGCAAAAAAAAAGTTATTATAAATGAGTTTTTTGAAGTGGACTAAGTGAGACATTTGTTTAGCTTAGACTAACAGCCTCGCTCCTAGGGGTGTTAATGGTCATGGTCAACCCATTAACCCGCTCGTTCAACCCGTTAATAAATGGGTTTGGGTTGGGATTTTTGAATAAATGGGTTATGATCCGCCAAACCGTTCAACCATTTAATTAAATAAACGGATTAGGGTTGAGGCTTCGCAACCCGTCAACCCGTCCAACCCGTTTATTTAACTCGTCCAACTCATTCAACCCGTATAACTCATTTAATATAATATATTATAATATATATATATAATATTTATAACAGAAATTGACATTAAAGATATGACTTGAGATTGACGTTGATGTTTTCAAGCTAAAATAAATTAAATTCAGATATATTAGCTTCGAATTATTTAATTTATTTAAATTTATAAATTCTATTGAAGATTTTTAGCATGAAAATTAGTAACAAACACAACCCGTTAACAACCCGTTAACCCATTTATTAAATGGGTTGTAAATGGGTTAGGGTTGAAGTTTTTTAAATGGGTTAATAAACGGATTAGAATTGAGATATATTAAATGGGTTAGGATTAGGATTAAGCTCAAACCCGTTCAACCCGATCCGTTAACACCCCTAGATGCGACTGGCAGACGATGGTGGCCAATTTCCAAAAACCGGCAGGCAGGAACATTTAGGAGAATAATAATGGGGAAATCCTAATTAATGGACGGCAGGTGGTTGTTACATTGCACCGGCCAAACTTGTATGTTGTTTATTATATTTGTAAGGAATGTCAATTGTCCACTACAATGCATTGCACACTGCCTATATTTGGGTATGCATGACAAATACTATCAAACTTAGTACTTAATACAAATTAGTAGAGCCCCGCATGATCTACGTTTGTAATAAACTATTCGAGATTCGGAAAATGCAAACACTTACTCCAATATCTGCTATTGAGTCTCCTGTACATTCCCCATCTGAATTGACAGATATGCAAATCGGAACTCCCTCCACCCTAACTATGCGTTTCGTCGCGCTAATCAGGCAATTTATCTGTAGCCATTATTTGCCATCGTTGTAACCTTCTGCGGTGAGGTGGGAAAATATCAATCTGACGTCACGTGTCCAAAATTCAATGGATGGAGCAGACAACAATCTCGTTGAGATGGGATAAAATATTTGAAAGGAATATATTAGCCACATGAAATACCTTCAATCAGGGAGCATAATCAAAATCTAAATTGATTTTTTTGACTCTTAGAAGCTCCCTTTTGTCTTTTTTGGGGTCATTTTATGTATGTAAGTTCCAAAATCCTGAATCTGGCGCCGGCCCGGGAACACGGAAAGCAATTTCTACCTAGACGCAGGCCTAGATTCTCTGTTTTCCAGCAAACGTCCTTCGACATTTCCAGGCCTTCCATTATTGAATCATGCGCACAGAAAAATCCTCTTCAATGATTTTTGAAACCATGCATTTTTTTTCTCCCTTGAAATTCAAATTTTGGTGTTTTGTATCTCCTTTCTCCCTCCAATGGTCATGGTTCATGGCCCACCTAATTTTTATTTTAAGAGGGATTTGTTTTTTTTTAAAACTTTTCAACCTAAAACTTTTTCACATACAATTTTTTACTCTTTATAATTGTCTTATTTTTTAATTATTTCTTTACATCTTCTTATACAATTATCCTAGTTTTTAATCATTTCTACACAACTATTCATGCAACTAACTTGTTTATTTTAATTTTATTCTTTTTACTCTTCATTATTACTCACATTATATTACATTATTTTTTCTTATTTTAAAAATTTTTACACAAAAAAACTTGTCGTTAAAAGTTTTTATCACTTTTTAAATATACCCTTATTTGTCAATTGTGGACACCCATGTGAGAATTGCCTTTGGATACCGTCTGATCTGTTTATGCATTTCTCGACGGTCTGAATCATTAAAACCAGGGACCAGTTGCACAACATCATATACTTACAAAGAATTGTTAAAAAAACTACCTTCCCTCCTCTACTTTAATTTGATTGTTTTCTAAGCAGTGTTTGGTATTTCCTACCCATCCTACAACCATGACGTGCATGTTCCGCCAATTGTACCGTCGGTTTCTTAGTGTGTCACATCCCATTCCTGGCTCCTTTTACCACCGGTGACTCAGATTCCCGTTGCTCTTCCTGAAGAAGGAATAATAAAGGATTTCAGATACAACATTGTTAATTGAAAAATCAGAAAATTTTGCGCCTATATGTAAAAAAGACATAGAGTAAACAAAAGAAGAAGCGAATGATTTCATGACAAGATCGCTGAAAGAATTAGAGCATTAACTGGCATTAATGCATTGTATATAACTTGCATATGTGCTTGTATCATATTCCACACTGCCCCTCAATTCTCCTTGTTTAACTTAGCTCGGTTTCTTTGGATTTCAGATTTCCCCAGTACTGCTTCAATGGTTACAATTCCTAATAGGGGTGCCTTTTAATTTCAGGTACGAACTAATCAAACTTACTCCTTTGTTTTCTAGAAGAAAAAGTAAGTCAATAAACAAGATCCCCAGAATAATATTTCTCCTCTTCCAGCATTTTCACAACATGTAGTGATAATAGCTAATTAGCTACTCAGAGAAAAATTCTAATTCATATAATTCATTGGCTGGGCTAGGTCAACCCACATCACAAAGTTTCATCCGTAAACATCTATTTGGTGCCAATCCAACTTGTAAATCAGGTTGGCGGGATTAGGATGGCATATGAACACGTAACATGGACCCATCATGCAGGATGAGACATAAAGGATAATGACCAGACTCAACATAAAAATGCAGCAGGGACGAACCATTTCAAATTGTGTAATACCATAGATGAAACAGCAACCCCGGACCAACCTATGACAAATGCTTGGTAAGTGTCCCTCTGCATGTGGCCTTGGACTGTAGTTACGTACCCTATTTTCCAGCACTGCTAGCTTTTGGTTTGTCATGTTTCAGGTTCTCCCATGCTTGCAATTGGATATTTGTAGACATGATAATCAAAGGTGACACGTGGGCCAATCAGGCCAAGATGTATCTATCTGGATTGCTTGAACGTATATCGAGCTTGAGAATAAGCGGTAAGGTGGGCAACCATATAAAAAATATACATAAGCCATTATAAAATTCAGTCAACATCAGGAATTATTGAACGTGGACCACCAAAATCATGTGAGCTGAAAGAAAAGGTGAGGTCGTCCACCATCTTTTGATGGGTCAGTTGGAGCCTTTACCCGCTTGCCAGGAGTTAGGGAAGGACGACCCATGTGACAACTGCAGCAAAAATCTTCCTGGACGGCCCCTTCATCGGTGAACAGATTTCTGGCTCTTCTAGTTGTTAATGAAACGTATTTTAGATTTGACAGAAGATATAAAAAAAAAAGCCCGGCCAATAGCGTATTTTAGCTGAAACATGATAATTAGGGTTTGTTTGGCAATTTAAAAAAGTTGTTAAATTAAAACTTTTCAATCTAAAACTTTTCACTCTCCATAACTACGCTTTTTTTAATTATTTTTTACACATATTTCTATACAACAACTCTACTTTTCAATCATTTCTACACAACTACTAATACAACTAACCTATTTATTTCAAATTTATTATCTTTATTCCTCATCATTACCCCTACAATATCACATCATTTTTTACTAATTTGACTACTTTTACATACAAAACTTTTCATCAAAAGTTTTACAACTTCCCAAACACATCCTTTGAAAACTTTTTTTTCCAAAAGTTTTATCATTTCCCAGACACACTGTATATATTATTCATACTCTAAAAACATATATACTGAGATTCTTCAATCATAGCTTTTCCATTAATGTCATTTGATTTGTATATTTTCATTATAAATGGTTCAAATTTTATTTTAAATAATATATATAATCAGGGCTTATCCCAAATGATGGATGAAATTAGGATGAGATTTCACATTTCTAAGACAATTTTAAAAATTTTTTTGTACAATTTCTTCTATTCCAATACAATTTTGCTTTTTACATTTCTGTATATCATTTTTCCCATCACTGATATACGTTGTCACATTTTCATCCTATGTTTCCGCTCCATCCTCATCCGATCCCCACCAGCAGTGAAAATGATTGACTATCGATTTCTGGGGACAGATCCGTCGGACAGGGAAGCCGTACCCCGGCCCAAACGCATCCGAATGGCACCCTGCACATGCGCCAGCTGTTGCCCATCTACAGTGTACACCTTACTCTGCAATCTTCATGAAGAGCTGTTAGTGTGCGATGATGGTGAATTGGAAATATTAGTGCCAACTGCCATGTGGCCACAGATGGTCATCAAAACATTTTGGCCCAAAAATAAAGCTCATCCACTCATGCGTTTTGCAAGCAATATTAATTTCTTTATTCTATCAAAAAAAAAAAAAATCTTTAGCGCGCTCAATGTGCATGATAATACTTTTTCTAGGTGGCTCATGATTGAGAGTGTCATCATCAGCAAATCATTCTTACCTCACTAGAATTGGGTGGGCTCATGCAGAGAAGGGGCAACCATTTAAAATTTTTATTCCTTAAATATTAATTATATTTTGTTTAGGGTCTATTTAGAAGGATTCAAGAAGCATTAATGAGACGAAGAAATGCTATAAAAATATAAAATTATGTATTAGAAATGTAAAAAGTCGTATTGAAAATTAAAATAATTATACTGAAAATTAAAATTATCCTCATTAGCTCTATTCAAGTACCTCTGATCCATTGGAGTATCCACTTAGCTTAAACCAGACATGCGTACCCACGCGTTTATAATCATTAATTAATTTAATCGAGATTTTAAATATCGTTTCGATAATTGCCCGGAATGGAAGTTAATATTCAAAAAAATATTTTAAAAATGAAGACATGCCCAATAGCTTATGGTCTTCTCTGGAGCACCTAATTAATGAAACAAAACAATAATTAATTAAAAACGGAAGAGGAGGGGAATTGTTGAATGTTAAGTGTGCTGTCGTTCTTTGTACATATCACATTCACGACGTCTATATAAACACAACACTCTTCTTTATTCTCTCTTGGCTACCTACCAACACCCGTTAATCTCTTCACCAATGGGGGCCGTGGATGGGGCCGGAGCCGGAGCCGGAGCCGGAGAGGGAGCCGAGCAGCACACAAAAGAAGAGTCACTTCTCCGCCGTCCCTCATCCATCCATCCGTCTCCGTCCACTCTCCACGACCAAAAGCTTGATGCTGGAGCTTTATTTGTTCTTAAATCCAAAGGTGCGCCGTCATCGTTTCAATTTATGCATATGGGTATTATGTAGCAGTATATTGGAATTTCCGACTTATTTCTTCTTCCTTCCGAGGTTTAAAGGATTACGATTCCTCAGGCCACAGATAAAATATCTCCGTACTTTTTAAAATCTTTGTTCTCTTTTTTTTTTTTCCTTTCTAATTTTTTTTTGAGGGGTTTGAATGGTGAGTTTGAATTATTGGCGGGTACCAAACAGGAAATAATTAAGATAAATTCTCGCAATAATGCTTATAATAAAATGCTATGATCGGTCAACATTGAGCTTCAATATTGTAGCTTAAAAGCTTCGGGTATAAATAGTTCATTTTTTTCAATTTTTTTTAACAAAAATATAAAGCCTGCATATCTAAAAATAAAAAAAAATAAAGCTTAGACCCACAAAGTTCCAGAGGTTGGGCACTGAGGCTCATTGTTCCTAACCGGACTCTATATTTCATCTTTTCCCTGACGGACAAATCAAACAGAAACAATCATTTTTGTATCTTTTCGTATTGTAGACATGGATCTATATCTGAAATTAGCTGAATATTCCGATCGTCCCAAAATATCGGGAATATTTGATACCCTATCAATAAGTAGGCAGCTTCTTCTTTGTAAAAAAAAAAGGGTATGCAGATTCCATCCTAGAGATAATCACCAGAACCATTTTGAGGTCTGTTCTTAGTCCCCAGTACATAAATTTATTAGCATTTTATTAAAACATTTGCAACCGTAGTTTTGAAATCAATACCTGATGTATGTCGAACGAAGACATGCCCCTTAGGCTGGGGTCTTCGTTTCAGCAACTATAGCGCACTTTTGCATTGGCAGCGTCAGCTTTGTGCAATGGTTGTTGTTTTTCTTACTATGGGGGTGTTTGGCAATCCAAAAAACTTTTCACCTAAAACTTTTCAATCTCTACAATTCTTCTATTTTTTAATTATTTTTTTACATCTTCCAACACAAACTACTCTATTTTTCAATTATTTCTACACA
>JAXCLR010000001.1:47403677-47428475 GCA_035584095.1 Annona squamosa | reverse complement strand
GTTTTTTAAATGGGTTAATAAACGGATTAGGATTGAGATATATTAAATGGGTTAGGATTAGGATTAAGCTCCAACCCGTTCAACCCGATCCGTTAACACCCCTACTCGCTCCTCTTAAATATATATATATAATACATATTCCTAAAATTGTAAAATATGAAATTGCCTGAGTATCACTTAGAATTCAAATTTTTAAAAATGATAAAAATATCTCTATAAGTTAATAAAATTATAAAACTTACAAATATGTTCTTACATTCTTTAATTTTATGAGAATGTTTTTATAAAACTCTTTTCTAAGTAAGTCCTTCAATTTTTAATATATTAATAGTTGATTGAAAATTCATTCCATCTATGATATTAATATCATTTATAATATCATAAAAACACTTTCATTTATTTAGTGTCGTTTTTATATGAGTCTCATCTATAAATGTGTAAAATCAAAGTAAAAATTAACTTAATATTAAATTTTAAATTTTAAGTAGCATTTTCAACATCTAAATGATTTAAATATCACTCTATGTCGACATGTGAATAAATAATTTTATAAAATATTATTATGTTCTAATATATATAAGAATAGATCTAAGCATTTTTTCTTATTTATATATAAATGTACCTATTTTGAAGCAAATGCGACTCATATATATATATATACACTTATTTTGGATGAAATTGTCTTCCGAGCTAAATAACATGGTTAAATATAATAAATAGATTGAATTTTGTATCGATCACCACTATATAAAAAATTAAGAGGGTTATACGAAATCAGCCGAGCCCATAATTTTATTTGTTTATGGTTGTATTTTCATTATTTTGAAATTTTTTTCATCCTATAAGTGATACGACTGCACTTTGAAGCCAACTTTGTAAATAGGGATGCCAAAATATTAATCATGTTTTCCTGAATTTTGTAGCTATTAGACGATCACGGGAACCGCTGCTCGCACGGCGTTTGCACATGTTAGCCAACCGTCCGTCCGTCCCTACACTACAGGCTATTTAATTAATCAATAATATCGATTGTACTATGTACAAATTAAAACACGTGCCTTTAATTGCCTACAAATTTTGTTGGGACCAACAGTCGTGCCTGCTTGTGCATGGATACATGTGACTCACATGTTATAATTTGGCTCCTAATCTTCCATCTCATGTTATAAACTCATAATAATTCCCTTTTACGTACGTGCATGAACAAACGATCAATGGTCTGGAATTCCTGTAACCGAGCTAGCGGCGTCCAATGATGTGAATGCGTGTCACGTCGATAGTGATTTTGTCACCATTCGTACATATATGTAATAAATCCCGGTGCGTTCAGCTTGGGTGCATCCTGCTGCATTTCATCTATTTTATTTAAATTATTTTATAAATTTATCAATTTAGATGTATTTAATATTAATTTTTAACATTTTTTTAAGATTTTAAGATATTTTTTATTTTTTAAAGTCAATGAAATTTTAAAAAATTAAAAATAAATATCTAAAAGTATCTTGTTGTTTATGTTAAATACACCTAATTAATAGTAGTATAAAAAGAAATTTAAAAAAATTTAAAAGAATTTTTACACCGGAATGCACTGTATCACATCCCTGTGTAATCACCTTCCAAGAAATTGTCAATTCTCTTTAATCATCACAAGCACCAACAACACCAAGCTGTTTGTTGTGCGATTGTGCACCGTCCATGCGCATAGCAGCAAAACGTATGCAAAAAATACACGCGGTGAAAACTTTGATTTATGTGCGTAGGAGTGTGTCAGTGTGAGATAGGTAAATATATATATTTGAAACTTCATCAAAATATATACAAAAATCTAAAAAGATAAATTTTAATATTAAAAAATAAGATTAATTTCAAATATACCCACAATCGTTACCCCTTGATTATAAATATACCCACAATTGTTAAGTATAAAATCTTTTATATGCACCCATTATGTGTATTATTAATATCAAATATACCCAAAATTGAACAGTCCCTTACTTGGATAGGAGACAAAGTTTATTTGGGTATGTTTGATAATAAGTAAAAGTTGTTGAGTTAAATCTTTTCAATCTAAAACTTTTCACTTTTCACAACTATCCTAATTTTTAATCATTTCTTTACATTTTTCTATATAATTACTCTACTTTTTAATCATTTATACACAATTACCAATATAAATAACTTATTTATTTCAACTTTTATCCTATTTATTCATCAGCATTACTCCTATCATGTAACATCATTTGACAACTTTTACTTTCTACAACTCTTCATCAAAAGTTTTATCCATTCTCAAACACACCCTTGGTGCGATAGATATTTCTTAACGACCAAATTACCCTTGAATCCATCATCTCATTTCATTTTTCTGCCCACAACAAATTCCATGCCTACATCAAAAATTAAATACCACCACTAGCATAAAGCAATTACAATCGTTGATTTCCCATCATGACTGATAACAATATCCTATTTATTCCTCAGCATTACTCCTATCATGTAACATCATTTGACAACTTTTACTCTCTACAACTCTTCATCAAAAGTTTTATCCATTCTCAAACACACCCTTAGTGCGATAGATATTTCTTAACGACCAAATTACCCTTAATCCATCATCTCATTTCATTTTTCCGCCCACAACAAATTCCATGCCTACATCAAAAATTAAATACCACCACTAGCATAAAGCAATTACAATCGTTGATTTCCCATCATGACTGATAACAAAATCCAAAGCCTCTCCAAAGTAGATCACGATTGTGGTCCACTAACAAAAGTAGCAAGCTCCAGCGAGCAGCAAGCAGTAGGCAGTTGATGGGTGCTAGATGATGGAGATGATAAAGGAATTGCAATTGCTTTCTTCTAGCCTTGGTTGTCCTCCAAATTTGGGAGAGGTGACTACGGGATGGTAGTGGTTGGTGACAGAGGACTAGCGAAGAAGATGGTGGAAGAAAATGGTGCTAAGATGGATAACATAATCATTGGTGATTTTAGGAAAATATTCAACAACAACATGGTGTGCTCCGACGATGTTGAAGTAGATTGAAAAAAATCAGCCTTTGCATGAGACTGGATTTAATGGAGGAAGGTCATGAGCAGCAATGGATGCCACCAATCAACTAGGAAATCAAGCAATGTATCAATGTAAGCTTCGATGAAATACAACATCTTAATTTTAGGGTAATATTTTTTATGTCGGTGAGGAGAGAGCGAGTTTTAGGGTATATCCATCATTTAAAACTCAGCTTTAGTGGCTATCACACTGAAAGTTAGAGTTTGGGGTATATATAATATTTAGGGCATAGCTAATAGGTATATATGAAAGATTTTATACTTAGAAGGTATATTTGTAATTAAGGGTAAAAGTTATAAGTATATTTAAAATTAACCTAAAAAATGTACATGAGAATTCAAAAAGGATAAAATTTTAGTATATTAACGTATGAACTTACTTCAGAAAAAACTACATGAACGAAAAATTCATTGCGTACATATAAATGAATAAAAATAAAAATATATAAAATGCACGGAATTGTTATTTAAGTAACAAATAGGTGTACAAGATCGTTAATTATACACATGTATATGACAATAAAAATTAAAAAAAAATTTGTCATGCTAATCAACCCATTCAGAGCCCGTATATGCGGAAATTTTTAAATATATGAATACTTTTTTTCAACCGGCCCGCTGCATAATGTCTGGGTACTATATATATAGCCGATCCTCCCTTTCTCAAGGCCTCATTACCACGCACAGATCCCAACTCTCAAGTGGTCCATCGTTAGTACGAGGGGCACCGAGCTGCAGTGGTAGAGAGAGCGAAGACAATGGCTTCCTTCCATCTCTGCCACTGCAAATCCACCATCCAACCAAAGATCCAGTACCCGCGGCCTTCCACAATCCTATCCAATCAAACACCACTCCTCTCTAAATCTTGCACACCAGACATGCCTGCTTCCATTTACTTAGACAAAATTAGGCTGAAATCCATCCGTTCGAAGCACACCCACATCTCCAGTCACCTCGATGCACCATCCATCGAACCATTTCTAGCGGTGCACGAGCCCCCTTTGACAGTTGGGATCGTGGGATTCGGGAACTTTGGCCAGTTCATTGCCAAGGGGCTCAGGAGACAAGGCCACAATGTTCTGGCAACGTCGCGCTCCGACTACTCCGACTACTGCAAGAGGCACGGGATCGAATACTTCCCGTGAGTCCCAAAGCAGAACGATCATCAGCCACACATGCATGCATGATTTCAAGCTCATAAACTGGTTTTCTAATGTCGATTTCATCGTGTGCTGCAGCGACATTGATGGGATGTGCTCCAAACAGCCCGATGTGATTCTAATCTGCAGCTCCATACTCTCCACGGAGAGCGTGATACGTAAAATTCCCATCCACAGGCTCAAGTCTGACACCATTTTCGCTGATGTCTTGTCCGTCAAACAATTTCCAAGGAATTTACTCTTGGAGGTAAATCTTCTTTTGTTTTTTGTTTTTTGGGGTTTTGTACCCCAAAAAAAACGGGTGGGCTTTGATTCTATTGAATGATTCTTTTTTTTCTCTCTCTCTTGGGCTAAATTAGGTTCTTCCTCCCGGTTTTGGGATCGTGTGCACGCATCCAATGTTCGGTCCGGAGAGCGGGAAGCACGGATGGGGAGGGCTGCCGTTTGTCTACGATAAGGTCCGAATCACGGAAAACAGCATTCAGGCCAGGAAATGTGAGCAGTTCCTGGGCATTTTCGAGAATGAGGTGAGGAGAGAGCAGAGAGAGGGAGGGTAAAATATGGTTTTCTTCAAAGAGTTCTGATTGGGCATCTTTCAAAGATTGAAATGTTAGTTGGGTCGGTTTTGGAATTTTCAGGGATGTCGAATGGTGGAAATGTCTTGCGAAGAACATGACCGACACGCCGCTGGCAGCCAGTTCATTACTCATACCATTGGCAGGTAAGAGCAGATCCAAGCATTTAGAGATATGATATGATTCGGTTGATCATAATTTCCAGAACCAAGTTATTAATTATCAGATCTACTTCGATTTATCCTTCCATGGTGTTTAAATTCCACTAGATTTTTAAAAATTCAATTAAAATACACATGTCACATTGAATTAATTCTACCGGCCATTGCGCTTGGATATTTATCTAATTCTTCTCAGCTATTTTATATTTTAATCATCATCTTTATACTTTAAATTCAAAATTGTTTATGCAGGGCCCAGTCACCACCATGGAATTGATAGGAAATTTTATTTCCTAAGCCTTCATTTGATACTTACTTTTCATAACCATTGTTTAATTTAAACCTTTTTAATATATCCAATTAACTCGGGATCAATTCTATGATGCCTGCCATGGGGTTACCTTAGTGGTAACGTTAGCTACCCAAGCTTTGAATATCACTCTTATATGTGAGTAGTTTTATATATTCACACCACTCTGTGGCTGATTTTACAGCTTCTCCCCTAGCATGGGAGTGTTTATAGAAAAATTATTTTTATGATGTGAAGGTTATGAATATGCCTTCTTGTAACATCAATGATCCTCATGTGTACTTACTTTTTTTTTTTCCATAATTTAGAAAGTAACAGGCTAATAGCATCTTCTTTTATTATTTAATTCCATCTTTTGAGAGAATCTTTTTGAGAACACTTCTTTGCAAAGGCTTCGATCTTCTTTTACTTTCTTTCCCGTGCACACAGAGAGAGAGAGAGAACCGCAGAATAATCAGGCCCCATGATGATCAGCTTTATATTTCCAATTGCTGAGATCATGTACTCATGTTGATCCACGTGAAGCTCGTGGTCTCACGCAATCGCTGCAGATGGGTCTGCACAGGAAGCGGATTAGTACATCTGAACTGGATATTGTATTCTCTCACTTGATTTGACTTGCACAAAATAATCGTTAAAAATTTTAACTCTTATTTTATAGTAGGGTGTGTTTTTTGTGGCCAAAAAAGTTTCAACTAAAACTTTTTAATCTAAAATTTTTCATTCTCCATAATTATTTTATTTTTTAATTATTTTTTTAATTTTTTTATACAAACTATCCTACTTTTCAATTATTTCTACACAACTACCCATAGAACTAACCTATCTATTTTAACTTTATTCTCTTTACTCCTCATCATGACTCCTATTATATCACATCACTTTCTATTGATTTGACAACTTCTACTTCAAAAACTTTTCATCATAAATTTTACCTCTAATTAAACACACCCATAATAAGAAATAATTATCCAACATGGCAACGCAAGCCCAAGTTATTAATTTCACTACAAAATTCTGATTTTTGGTAATAAAAAATTTTCTTGGTTGCTAAAGAAAAACTTAATTATTGTGACATGTCGAATAGAAACCATTGGAAATTTGGTTACCTGTAAGTTCATGGTTTTTTTTATTTAAGCAACCCGAACACCGTACAAGTAAGCAAACTTTCATTTGCCTATAAAAGCGTCACCATAAGCCACCATAAAATTAAAAAAAGTGTCAACATAAATAGGTAAATTTTTCTTTGCCTATAAAAGCATTATTATGAGAATGAAATTTTTTCTTACCTATGCAGTTTACTTGCTTATAAAGTTTTTTGGTGGCTGATAAACATTGCCAAAAATGTATTTTTTAGTGTCATTTTTTAACTTTATTGAATATACTATTTTTGGTCATTAATCTTATTGAAAGTTCTCATAAGAACTACAAAGTTTCATCTAGCCGTCTATTTAATTAGCAGTCTAAATAGGAGCCGTCCAACGCCATTTTTTAAGCATGCGTGCGTTGGATGAAGGTGTACATTTAGTAGTAGTAGCCTTATATTCTCTGTCCACATTCATCTTATTTTTCTTGTTTCGTGCATTGTAGGTTCTTTAATGATTATTTCAATAAGCTTTTTAAGAATGTTTATGTCCGTGAGAAGGAAAATACTACAACGGAAATAATAGTAATAATGGTACAGTAAATAATATCCACTATATATTTCGAACATTGATTTGATTTGCCTGCCAAACTGCAGTGTCCAGTGTCTCCCATCAGGTTGCTTTTACATACTGGAGCATATACGCTTCCTGTCTTTTTTTGAATTTTCAACTGTGAATAATTTTCAAAAACATTGGGATTTTTTTATTGTAGGATATTGTCCCATCTGAACTTGGAATCTACACCAATCAACACAAAGGGATACGAGACTCTTTTGCAACTGGTATACAGAATTTTATCAATTTTTATATTTTTAAAAAAATATTGACATCTTTACGCCAATCATTCGTGTGACATCTGTGTATTATTGCAGACAGAAAACACGGTCAGTGATAGCTTCGATCTCTATTATGGGCTGTTCATGTACAACGTAAACGCCACCGAGCAGGCAAGTCACTGCTCCCCACCTTCCCCACACCTTCCCCACCTCTGTCTCTCTTTCTGTTTGTAAATTGTCTCTGAGAATGACTGGGAAATTAGCCATCTTTTCCAACCGTGTTCAACTGTGGTCAGTTAAGGGATGGATCAATATCAAAATTATAAACTCCATCGCACAGTAATGCGATCCACCTGTGGGGTACACCCATGCAAATAACACCCCATCAATGATGGCCGGTCCTTACCTACCCGATTATTATAAACATCGAAATGAATGTGGGCGGCAACGTCCTTTGGTTGGACCAGCTGACGTTGATCTGGTGCATGTGTTTAATTATGGGGTGCAGGTCGAGAATCTTGACAGGGCGTTTGAGACAGTGAAGCAGAAGCTATTTGGGAGGTTGCATGACATACTGAGAAAGCAGATCGTGGAGAGGGTGCCAGTGCAGGGTGCAGGGCAGAAGCAGGTGAGAGAAAGCAGCCCTGCTACCTCTTTCTTGCCCAACAGGGAGACTATGAAGGACCTCGCCTCCTTCGCCGTGCCGCCTCCACATCAAGACCACAAGGAAGAAGACGTCCCAGTCGCTGCAGAGGCGACTAGGTATTAGTTAGGCTGTCACCCGGTCCTAGACCGTTCTTTTTTGCCGTCCTCTTTTCTGTAGCTTTCATTACGTTGGGCGTGCGCTGGCCATCATTTGTGCTTTTCCTGTGACACTGTAGATTTTTTATTTAATGTAATGAATGGGGAAATAATCATTTTTTATATTTTAAAAAAAAATTTGGCAGTCGGGATGGAAATATTCTCGTATAGGTTAAGTCACCGGTCCAATCACATTGCCTACTTTTAGTGCATATTGTTGTTAGATATGAATGGGAAGAAATTTTACATTACAAAAAAACAGATCGAAAAGAATAAGCAGACTTCTTCATCCTATTTTACATCTCAAACCAGTCACGCACAGGAACTAACGAAAAAAGCCATGGATGATCCCACCTTGTGGCCTCAAAGGAACGCATTCGCACTTCTACTTCAGTCTCCAAGTGAATATTATACATTTGTTAGATAATCGACACCGGAACTAGTTCCGTAATTACCCAAACGGCCAGCGGAAGACCATTCAATTACGGTGATTTCAGCTATCACGGGTTTGACCTACCATACTCCGTTGTGCTCGTATTGAATTGCGGCACAAAAAAAGCTAATGAATATTGAGCTCTCGGCCACATCGCACATCAGCCTTTTTAAGCAAGATATCGCCAGATGTAAACGCATGGGACCAGGTTTTCTGCGTACCGTAGCTTGCTCGTCTTGTAATGGAACCTGCTAGCAAGGAGCAGACCATCAAACAAGAGGGCGCTCTACGCATCTTTTTTGTAGCTCTCATTATGCAGTGGAAAGACGAGCATAAAATCTTCGAGTACTGATGGTGCGACCCGTCGGATGAATAGAATCTTAAGTACCATTGGTGCTACCCATTGGATGAATAGAAGTACTGATGGTGCTAACCCATTGAATGAATGGCCTAGACTTCTTATTCATTACTCGTAAGACGCTTCCTTACATGTTCTTGTCATGTACGCAAATACCACAAACAACGTACACCCAAAGCAAGCCCAAGCAGCAGGAATCAAAAATGGTAAGGGCACAGAACAATGCGCATGATACAGCCAAACAGCAAGAGCTAGACCAATAGGAGAGAAGGGAATCAACTATAGATAGTTCGCATCTAATCATACAAACAAAGGAAGGCCTCCAGGGAAGGACACAGAAAACAGAACATTTACTGAAGAACTTGCAAAGGATCAATCTTTGGACAGTTCAAATTTTAGACGTTCATTTGATGCTTGCGTTTCAATGCATGGATAAGCAGTTGGCCATAACATACACAATGAGATATGTTATTTGCTGACAGCAGCACAGCCCTTCACTGCTCCTGTCATGCCCCACTAGCATATAGGCGGGTCCATTCCTTGGCTGCACAACCCCAAAGACATCAACACATTTGAGATCACAGCACCCAAGATTCAACAAAAGATGCCATAATTTAGGCATTGTTACCTGTTTCCACAGCTTCAGCTTCATTTGTCTTCCAATGCTTCGCTATGTTATCAGAAAGGGGGTCGTCTGGGTTTGGAGCACTAAGAAGTGCTTGAATACTAATACAAACCAAAGAGTAAAATTCACAAGAAAAATCAAATCTCTGTCCAATGAGTCATTTTTGTTCGATTAATTAAGGCTTTAGAAATTTGTGCCCATGTTTAAGCGCAAAAAATTCAAGTAAAGAATAATTTAGTGCAGTTTGCTCATCAAGACTTGCCCATAAATAAGGACCATAGAAATCTAGGGCATATGGTTCTCTCAAGTTCTGCTGCTATAAGTACAACCAATCATTAAACAAATCAAAATTTTCAATAAACCTGAATACGCAATAGCTTTTCTAAACAATCACACAAGATAGTTGCATTCAATTGAATGGAACATGCTGATGTGAGCCCCAGTCAACACAATTTGCTCAAAGTGGAAAATAAATGTCATTTGGATACTCCAACAGTTGGAAGAAAAGAGTGAGAATATAGGCAATATATGGCTAGCATAGAGTAATTGGATTGTTGGTGGAGGTATAAATTATAAGGTAAGAGGCAAGAAAATCTTTTCCAAGTATAGAACAGTTCTGTTAGGAGTATAAAAGAGTTAGAAAAGAGGGAAACCTGTGAAAGGGATGTACAAGGAGGCCAATGACATCAAACACAAATGAGACAGGCGTTTTGGGGGAAGATGCATATAATGATGTAGAAGTAGGGTTCCTATGGGTAATAGTTAAATGATGCATCAAAAAATAAAAAAGAACTCTTCTGCAACTCCTAACCTTCTATAGTAATAGCACGGCAAACCAAATGCCAAAAACAGACGACTAAAATAAACTACTACTTGGATTTTGCACCTCTCATTTTAGTCACATGGAGAGACTAGGAAAGCTAAGTTCAGGTTGTTGTCACAAGAAGGATACTCAGGTCATGATCAGCATGGGTCTGCATAGCATGTAGGTCAAAGAGTACCAGCCCCCAATATGCGCATGTAAATGGGCACCCATGTCCATACCCATGCATTGCGTGCAATATAGAGTCGGGTACATCTGCAGTGACATGCACATGACAGACCACCTCGGTCGATCAGTATCCATATTGCCTGTGTTGATTTAAAGGCAAAAATTGTTATGAAACATCATCAGCAATTATGGGGAAAAAGAGATCATCCAGTAATGAATATACTCTTCTACTCCAAACATATATTCAGTGGTTCAATAGACCATTCTCCAGGAGTAATGCCCATATGCTATCTGATTGGTTGAGCTAAAATTAAGTATTGATGGCAATTGTTAGATCTTTGGGCATAGCTTAAACCTAGATATTAAATGTAATTGCGATGCAACCTGATGGCACATCCAAAAACAGACACACAACTTTGCATATTGCAAGGAAAATGCCAGAAAACAGGATTAAGATTGACAGCATTTATTGTCACCTCAGCAACACAGTTCTGATCTGGAGAGCTGGACTCCATTTGTCTTTCAGGATATCTAGGCATATCCTTCCAAGCTGCACAGAGGCAACCAAAATTTAGGCAAAATTAAATCAATTTGGCGATGGAAATTTGAGTAGTTGAAGAAAAACAAGACTGATTACCTTGTCGATGTTAGGATGGTAAATCTTCGTAAGGAAGCGGACCTGTTTCAAAATTACCCCCACAAAAAAAAGAGAGAACATTTACCACTGTTAGAGAAAATTGCAATCTATGTTTCTGGAAATCTGCAGTGTGAGCTATTGGACGCATTGGAAAAACATGAATATCATGAAGGATATAAGGGGAATACATTCAAAGTTCAAAAAATGATACTGTAAATAGTTATAAGGGGAATAGATTCAAAGTTCAAAAAAGATACTGTAAACAGTTTACCAACTTCTTGTGGAAATAAGCCATCCATTGGTTTGGCCAAACAATTTCTCTTGCTTTAACCTCAAGAGCACAGTCGAGAACCAGCTCAAGATTTGTTTTAACCTCCCTTTCAGAAGACATATCACCATGACCATATTCTAAAGAAAATGAGGGTTCAAACTACTAAAACTCTCAAGCTATCATTATAAACATGAAAACCACAGAGACATCCACTCGGCCTCAATCCTTTTTTTGAACCAGCACAATTAATTCTCAGATAATCATCTAAATCTTGTTAATGATTACTTATGATGCATTGAATTGTCAAGCAGAACAAAGCTTCGAATAACTAAAGCTCATGATTTCCCATTAGAGTTGATAAGGCAATGATGGTGTATATTTGCGCATCCAAGGCATGGTCCAAAAAAAAAAAGAAAAAGAAAAAGAAAAAGAAAAGAACATTGGTTGCTTCAATCGAAAAAGCAGTCAAACAATGACATAATAATTATTAACCTGCATCCTTCCCTAGTCTAAAGTCCCAAAATGGAGCCACACACCATTTTTAGAAGCAAAAAAGGTGAATTCCAGCAAAAGCAACATAAATTTTAGTGAATCCCAGCATAAGACTTCATTGTATAATAATTTTACATATGTCAAAGAATACATAGAACTTATAGTATTATGTATCTTTCTGCAAGTACCCCACAACATGATGATGACAGCAGAATGGCAACAATAACTTTACTAAATCAAATGGATGACAAAGAATCATCGAGAACTATAAACCAGAAGAAATAATGCTCACAGTTACATATTTCGTTTCTAGGGTGCAAAATGGGTTGGGTTCAACCCGCAACCCATTGAACCCAACCCATTTCAATCGGGTTATGGTTTGGTTGAGTTGAAAGATGGGTTGGAAAAACCAGGTTGAGTTGAAACCATTTTTAAATTGGGTTGGAAGGTTGGGTCAAGATGAATCCAGCCTAAAAAATCCAACCAATTTTGCTGTCCCTTCGACCATTTCTTCCTCTCTACCACTGTCTCTCCCATCATAACATCACTGGTTGCCACTCTCTATCCCGCCCACCATCTTTCTAATCGCTACTTCTCTCATTCTCCCACTGCATCCTTTATCGTCATCGCCGCCATTGGACATATCTCCGGCTTTCCCTCTTTTTCCCTGTTGCAGATTCAGACTCTTCCACATCTTATTCTTTCCATCCAATTCCCTCACACTTTTGCTGTCAAGTCGAACCACCACAAAGAGGAAAATTTGGGATTAGCGAATTGAGTGGGGCACTGCCTAGCAGAGCACTGACATTGGCTGGCACTAACAAAAGGCCCATCTACTGTCATCCAGTGCTACTGGTCTAGATCTTAGCATTCAGCGTTGGAGCTGAATCGGCCCTAGTTGTCAGTGCCATAGCAACTGACAACTCAGAACCGCCCATCCTCGCCAGTCACCCCGCAACACACATCTCATTCCTCAGCCATTGGTGGGAGGGTGCAATTTGTTGTAAACAGTGGAAGCCAGCGATTTGCTGATATGAGTAGACATTGCTGGCAAAAAGGAATATGACTGAAGACGATTCTATTACGTGTAATTTCTTCTCTTTTTTCTTATTTAGAATTCTACTAATAACTTATAATTTATGTGTGCATACGTAAAACAGTACTTCCTACCTTATGTAAACCCTTTCTTTTGTTGCAGTTTTTTCTTCTTTTAACTATAAGATGATATTCCAATTTGTGTAGATAAAGGGTGTGTTTCGAAAGTGATAAAACTTTCGATGAAAAAATTGTAGTTTAGAAGTTTTTGAAATATGAAAAAATAATGTGATGTGATAAGGGTAATGACAATAAATAAAGAGTATAAAGTTAAAACAGCTACATCAAATGTACAGATAGTTGTGTAGAAATGATGAAAAATTATAGTTGTATAGGAAGAAGTAAAAATAATTTAAAAATTGGGCAATTACATAGAGTGAAAAATTTTAGATTAAGAAGTACTAGTTTGAAGAGTTTTTGGTGTAAACAGACACTCCAAAAAGGAAAAATATTAGTTGTAAATAAAAATAATCGGCACATCATTTAAAAGAAAAAAATCTTTTGTCAAATTTTGTAGAAAATATTGTTAGTATATGTAGACAAAGTAGTAAATTATAATTTGTAAATATGTTTTAAAATTAATTTATAAATATCATTTTAATTAAATGAACAATTTTAATATATTTTTGGAAATTTTTTGAATTCATTTGTAATTATGGCAATTTAGGTTCAAAAGTGCTTTCACAGCTGGGTTGGGCTAGGTTGTGCTGGGTAGTGTAAATTGGGTTTGGGTTACAAGGTTTTAGAAATTGGGTTGGATTGGGTAGGGTTGAAATGAAAATGGGTTGGAATTGGGTTGGCTTGTCTTGGCTTCCAACCCAACCCAATGCACCCGTTTCCATGATCCCCAGCAACCAAGGGACCTCATTCAATTACAAAACTTTTATCATTCAATTTACAAGAGGGAAAATCACCTGGTACAAGTAAACAGAAGAGGATTCAATATATGATGTTTCATAATCACAATTAGAACATCAAAAAGAAATGTAATGATTCCATGGCAATGTTATAATGGAAATCACCATGTAAATGGTTTGCTTGGGATCATTATGACATGCAAGTTGAATTCAATATATTTATAGGCAGCCATTAACTGGTTAAGATTTTTAAACACATATCAATTGAAGACCTGGGTGGACAAGAAAATGATATTGTTAGAAAGTGAATGTAGATCCATAAAATTCTCTCATGTAGGATCAAATTATCAACTAGTTTATAAATATGGCTAATCTTGAGTCTACTCCACCAGTCTAGTTGCCAATGTGCAGTAACTACGGTGAAAATAATAAGGCAACTAGTCTAATTTCAAAGAACTCTCAAACAAACCAAAATGTCGATGGCTGAAACATCTACGGATGCACATGCAAGATACCAACAACATAAATTTAACCCTTGGTTATTGGGCTTCCTATATATACCATTAACTACGAAATAGATATGTTAAAAAGCAAGCCATGAGCAAACATTTTTCTCAAGCTCTCTGCGGATTATGATTTTGAAATAAATTTGGAAGTTGATTGGGCATATACTATTGAAAGGAAATTCAAGCCATTGAACTGGCACAAAAAAAGACAAATTACTAAATTTGAAACCAAAATGACAAGTGGAAACTCTCTGAAAACAGTCAATTTTACCTTTGGAGCCGCCATTGGATACTCTTCAGGCAAAAACAACTCCAATTTGAAGACTCCACCTATTCAAAAAATAGAAACATGAGGATGATTGATAATGCACAAAATGTAAATGACTTTAAAAGTTCAAAGACAAGATTTCCAACAGAATATCCTAAAACAAATCATCATTTAATCCTTCCGTCATTTCAGACATTTCTTATCCAATACAAATATCACAAAGAAATGGCTACAAGCATCTCTTCAGTAAGTTTACATCATAATAGTGTAAAAGAAAAGTGACATAACTAGATAGTATGTGAGCAAGTATCAGAGAAATGAAGCAGTAATGATATAGATGGGCAGTAAGGAAGCAAATATCAATATATTTCACACCAGAAAGTAGAAGGCATATCTCAGATATCAATTCCAACGTGAAACATTTGACAAAGAGGATGTGAGAGACCATCCATGCATGTAGAAAAGGGAAGTCCAGAGCAAGGCAGCAGAGAAAACAACCAAAAATGGTAGTCAACCATCTCACACCATAAAGACGTTTGGATAAGTGCTTCATAATGTATTCATAATTATATATGGATGGAGCAGAATATCAAGAAAAAAATACAATTAAGTGCAGACAAATATATTTGCAGTAATCAAGTACCAACATTGAAAATATGGAAAATATCAACATGCAGAAGCAGCAAGTATGACTCATTGATCAGATTAATTACAAAGCATAACAAATCAGAGAAACATAGAACAGCAGTGGACAGGTGCCCTGTCTACACACCTGAAATCCAAGACCATGACGGTATCATGTAGCTCAATGTGGAACATCGGTATCAAAAAGGAAATATGTTCAAATTTCACGAAATATATCATGGAGTTAAAGTTATGCGGGCTTATTGGAAGCCCTACAATTCAGGAAAGGCAAGAGTTCGTATAAGAATTGTAAAAGTTGCACTGACATCGACCAAGTTATAGATCCTGTTGAGTCAAGACTTAGGACAAGGAACACTGAGGCAAAGGCATTTACAACAAATGTAGCAACAGAACTAGAAAATCATTCAATCAAAAAGAATGGTTTTAACTGGAATAGGCTGGTGCCTTGAATACAACAGCCATGGGTTAGCTTTACTCATCTGAACGAAGGGATGAATTAGGAACAGTGAAAAAGGCATGCAGACATCATAAATATTACTAAGGAATAGAAACAGCAAAGAATAAGACAAAACATATATAAAGGAAGTATACATGACAATTAAAATGAAAGATTTGGTTGTTGCTATTACAGATGATAATCCGCAACCCCACAACAAAGAATTTCTCCCTTCAACAGCAACAATGATAAATGATCAATAATCTAGAATAGGTATTAATTGGCTGACTGCATACAGAATAGTGTGCATGCCTGCTGACAAACATATACATAATGCAATGCATACATGCATTCACTGACGTCCACATGCACACAAAAAGGGGTATTAGCATTATTCATTACTCAGTGATCCACATATATTCAACTTGTCATTGTGTTTGTTTTATTTTGTTAAGAAGTAATTCCAGAACGCAGCTTCCTGACAGCCTCAAATCCAGAAAGTCTAAGGGCCTTTTTGATCCCAAATTCAGGATCCAGGACGTGTTAGCACCTTTGCATTTAGCAGAATGCTTACACGTGCTTTCAACTTTTGTAGAAAAGAATTCTACAAAAGCTATAAGAAGCACCATTACAGGAAGCTAAAAATTGGAGCTTCCTATCTAACACGCAGCCAAACGGTTTTTTACTACAGGGCCAAACAGACCCTAAGTCAAACCAAAGAGCCCTGTTTAGCCCTGTTTAGGTTGAGCCACTGCAGAAACCTATTAACAACACAATGAAGAAAATATGGAGAAACAAAAACATTCAAGCATGTATCAGGCTGCTCAATTGAAATATCATGAACTGAAACATAAAGAACAATTTCCAATTAAGGACATGCAGCCACACCACTGACTCAAATAATGCTACAAACCATATGAGATTTCCAAAGCATAAAATGAAATTATTCTCAACAAAGTTGACAATCTTCTAAACTGACTAGTAGCTGTTATTCTAATTAATATGGATTTTAAAATCAATATTGGCAATATTGATTCTAAATACACAAGGAAATCGTAAACGACAATCATAAAGATTCCAGAAAAAGAACACAAACAATAACTTTTAAGAACCTAAAGTAGAATGCATACGACAATTTTATGGATTCTGGAAAATATTGCAAACGACAATACTAATAATCATTTACTACAAATCAGAATATACACAATCTTCAGGATTCAGAAGAAAGGACTCAATGATGAAAAAGTCAAACGATGTTCTCCATAATGGTTTTGTAAAAAAACAATCATCCGGTAGAAACACGCACAGACACATACCACTTCTAAGAGAGTCCCGACTACTCATCATTTTCAGCCAGACATCTAACAAGCACACTCACAGTCCAAAACTAAGAAAAGAATAAAGAAAATTGTAATTAAATCCACATGCGAAGCTTCAAAACACACAAAATTTCACTGCATGAATCCATAAAATAACTTCTGCAGGATAATTGTTCAAATTATAAAATAATAACCCAATCAATTTCATTACCTTCATAAGGAGACTGGGTGGGGCCAAGAATCATCACATTAAAATAACGCATATTGTCTTCTGACGGAGAAGCACTGATTCCTGGAGCTGTGCATGCAAAATTTCCGTATCGAAGATTATTAATCGAAAAAATAGAAACCTTAAAAGCACTAGCAGCCGTCGAATTCTCAAAATACTCAACGAATTAACCAACAAATGACGACGACAAGCAATCCCAGATCATCCAGCCTCCCAGAAAATTCCTCCTAAAAAAAAAAGGAAGAAGGATAGAGATAGAGATAGATACCGGGTTCACTGAGGAGACGCTGCGTTTCCTGATCGATGGCAGCAGAGAAAATGAAATTACAGAGCAGATCGAATAAGAAAACCTTGGAAGAGGGAGAAAGCGAGAGAGCATGAGAAGATCTGAGGAGAGATCTCGGCCGTACCTTGATAATCCGACGGGGTAGATTGCTGTTTGCCATCAGCTTTTGGGTTTGTTTGGAGAAGGAAAGAAATGTAAAACCCTCGCTAGCTGAGAGAGGAGGAAAAAGGAAGGAGTAAGACGAGATGAGAGACGGAGGCGCGTCCGATCGACTTGTTCTGTGGCCTTATGGGCTGGGGGTTTATTGCCTACGCAAGGATGCAAATATTAAAATAAATATTTTAGTTTTCATTGTTTTTTTATATAAATATTTTAGTTTTCACTTGTCATTGTTAGAAATTAGAATTTCTTTCCCATCTTGGAAGCATAAGATGTGAGTGGTGAGCAACTGCTGTACGGTGCATCATATGCGAGTTGTGAGCTTGCTTTTCAATTTGCATCTCCGTCCCGCATTCCACAATATTTGCATCGCGTCCAGTCATTTTATATACAAAGTGCAGCTCCAAGAGTTGAATCAAAGACGCCAAGCAGAGGGGGGCATGACTTCGTACATAGCTTTTTCCTCTTCTTTTTGTATCAAAGGGAAATCTTCTGTGGTGGGATACAATTGGAGATTTCAGCAAGGACACAACATTTTTATTCTATCCTTGTGATTAAATCAAAATTCGATCCGCATATTGCATTTAAAATAATTTATTTGATTAAAAAATCAAGTTTCATCCCAATTATATATTTGCGTGGTATCATTTGAATCTTCATTTTCATCGTGCACCCTCATTTGATGATGCTTTTTTATCCCAGTGGCCGGCTTTATAAATTTGTGGTTTTAATTTTCCACAATGAACGCACTAGGATTCAGGAGCGGCGCATTTATTTATTCCCCCAACATTCATTTTTAAAAATTAAAATAAAATACCAAATTTTATGAGAAAAATATAATCGAATCTGGCATACTTATATATATATAAAAAATTAAGTAATATTTGTGGTCGGACTTATTGTTGCCACACCCTACAAGTTTTTTTGCATGGTTAATCTTCTAACTTTGACCATTTGTATTTTAAATCCAAACTTTGCCTATTTGCATTTTGAACCCTAAAAATTTTGACCTTTTCCATTTTAAACTCTGCCTCGTTATGAGATTGAAGCAGAGAACTATTGCCACGTTTTTTAATAGATACTTGCTCCTTTGATTAATGGGTGTTTCGAGAAAGTTGCTGAGAATTTTAATGGCTACAGGCTACCACTTAGATAGGTTTTTTCCTTAAAATTAGATTTCTGGCTGTTGATTAGTGATGGCTGATATTTTAAGAGATGGGCTACTGTGATTGGCAGTTGAAATTGCAGATTGGCGAGTTTGATTAATGGAAATTGCCTGAATTAGAGGAAATCGGTGGAGGCTGCTTGTGGGTTTGATTTGGGTGCAGCTGCTTGCGGTCGATGCCTCGCAGATGGGTGAGAATTGGTGCAAGGAGATTGAACTAGGAGAAAATGGGTTCTTACTGTGAATTGGGAGAACTAGTGCTGCTAATGGTGGGTTTAATAGCTAGATTTTTTTCGCCACTATCTTGTATTTGGGTGTTGGCCAATGAGTGAAAGAGGATTTTCTGTTGATGTTTCTGATTCAGAGCATTGGGCGATTGATTTGGAGCATTGGCAATCAACATGGAGTCAACAGCTACTAATTTGGATGATTAGTTGCAAATGCTACTGTCGTAATTTCACCAATAGACAACCAACCAAGTAAAGATTGGCAGTCATTAATCAAGATCTTGCCAACAACACTTCAAGCAATAAAAAGAAGAAGAGAAAAAGAAGAAAAAGAACTGGGTTCCCTTCAAGCAGTTAAAAAAAACAAAGAAAAAGAAGGAGCAGATTAAAAACTCATAATTTTCATTTTTTAACATATGATATTATTTTTGTTTCACACAACTTAATTATTTTTTTCAACGTTGTTATGAGTAAGGGCTTAAAATGCAAAAGATTAAAATTTTTAAGGTTTAAAATGCAAACTGTCAAAGTTCAAGGTATAAAATGCAAATAGGTAAAATTAGAGAGTTTATCGTGCAAAAAACTCCTAGGCTACCCAACCGGACGTGGTCAAAACCATTTCATAATATTCATAAAAGTGTAAAATTAAAGTAATAAAATTAATTGATTTATATATCCATTTTAAATATAATAATTTAATAATTATATCATCCAAAGCATTCTTTATGTATATAAAAATAATTCTATAAATTATCATAACATTCTATAAATCCATGAGCTAAGCCAATATTCATACCATCTAAGGCATTCCTCCGGTATATACATAATTCTATTAATTATTATACCATTATAATAAACCATCCAAGGGTCTAAGTGAATTTTATATTTTAATGTAACTGCTACTCAACCCCTCCTCCCTTGTCAGGGGACCATTTATATCTTGAAATTAATATATATATATATATTCTAATAAATTATTGAATGTGTCTTAGTGAAATTTCATATTTTAAAAGTATTTTAAAGGATGTAAGTCATTATCAAAAAAAGATGTGTAATTCATCAAAAATTTCAATTGAAACAATTTTTATTAACATGATAAACCAAATAATTAAAAGAAAATAAAACAAATTGAATTTTGATTCAATTATTCGAAGTGGGTGAAAATGAGATAATAACATCAAAATCTTCAATAGCATCAAATTTTAAAATTATTTTTTATTTCAATATCAATACATCTATTTATTCCTCTATTCTTATCCACTTGCTTTTTCATTTTCTAAGACCTTACTTAAGTTTATTTTACAATTCATCCAACATATATTCTATGTGCTCTATATTCAATTCCAGTGATACTTGTATCTCAAATAATGTGACACCTTGATGGAAACGTCATGTGCTCTATATTCAATTCCAGTTATACTTGTATCTCAAATAATGTGACACCTTGATGGAAATGTCATGTGCTCTATATTCAATTCCAGTTATACTTGTATCTCAAATAATGTGACACCTTGACGGAAATGTCATGTGAACACTTCCATTATCATTTATAAGGGAGATGCTGCCACCACAATTTGACTTTGCTGCCACTCGATTACATGACCACCCGGCTCGTGGGGCACAATCATGTACCACGCGAGTAACACCCGTGTGGCTAGTTAATTTATTTTGGACATATATAAAATTTATATGTTAAATATTACGTATTTGGAGTGACATGGGAATCTTTATACTGAAGAACTTCTAATCCTCAAGTTGAACTTAGTTATCAGAATCAAGATGAATTTATTTACTATTCTAAAATTTTTAATATTTATTTTTGAATTATGAAAATAAAAATGCACTTTATTTTGAAAACACTCGATGAAATTAAACAGTACCAGTAATGTGAGTGGTAAGAGTTCTAACGAGTTATGAATCCCCACCATCAAAAAACATTGATTATAGAAGTACCATTGTTGGTAATTTCGTGGACTACAAGGTAAGTAAGATTCCTTTAAAAAAAATCATCATTAACATCTTTGGAATTCACTAGAAATCAGCTATACATACGCGATGAAAATACGCCATGCAATTTTTTTCCCTTTGTCCTCCTTTCTTTTTTTAAGCAAGGTTTGGATCAAATAATTGATTTCACTAATTGCTACAACTTAATTTTTTTTTATCGTTTTATATAAAGAAATTTTCTATTTGATTTTTTACCGCAATACCAAATGCAGCTGAAACATTTGTAGCCAAAATATTACTTTTTGGACCCAAATTTTTTTTTTATTGGGAGATATTTACATACATCTCAACATGTATTATACTGAAAGCTCTGAGACATTCTTACAAAGCTGGAGATACAACTCCACCAAATAATCAGGAAGACACAGTTTCCAACAATCAAACGGGAGACCACTGCTCCCACAACAACCGGACGGGAGACACAGCTCCCACTAGGCAAATATTGGCATCTACAACATACATGACCTCGCACCTGGCGGGGATCGAACACGCGACTGTACAGAAATGCTGCCCAAGCCGTGACCACCGAGACACAAGCCTCGGTGGTTCTGGACCCAAATTTTAACGGTTACATCCAATGTTATATTTTGCTACATCTGATGTAAAAGTTGGTTATATTCAACTAAATGCAACCATTGAGAAGCAACCAAGTATTTATAATAAACCAGATTAGAACTCAGGAATATTCATAATAAAAAAATATTTGTCGTCAATTCCATTATATGTGGCCAAAAAATTAGTTGCATCAACCACATTTGTTGTAGTCAATGTTTGGAATTGAATTGATTAATTTGCCTTGAAAAATATTTTTCCAAGGCTTTTTTGAAAATCATTTATAATTATTCTTATTTCTCTTTGCTGTCATTACTCATAATCTTTATTGTTGCAAAATAATTCATGGTATTAGTTGCAAGTTGAGTTTTTTCTATTCTTACGTATCATATTAATCGTTTTACCGAGCTTAAGCTACCCTATTTTTCCACGCCTATCTATTCAATGCATGCCGACAAATCATTTTCTCTTTGAAATTCAGGAAAAATAAAGTAACTTAAATTTTTATTAAATTATTTTTCTAAAAAACCATTGTGACTGAAGTTTACAACTTGAGTAAATAGCTCCAAGCAGAGTAGCGCTGCAGTGGATCTAACCCTAATTTCTGCTGAAAATTTCTTTTTATTTCCTATTTATCAAAGGGTCTTGGTCAATGCGAAAAAAATATGTTTGAATATTTTTATACTTTTAAAAAATGGTTAACTAACTAAACAACTCTACTTTTTCCCAAACAAGAATCTAGAATATTTTTATTTACTTGGCAAGATCGTAAGCATACGACAGACAGCTTTTTTATTTTAAACAAGTTTTTTGAATTAAAACCGTAATTATATTTGTTCCTACATGTTTATCTGTAATCCAAGAACTTGCTATAGAGGTTTTTGCATCAGTACATGCATAGTTTGAGTGGAATTGCAGATTCCTCCGTTAGCTTTACAAAATTGCAAAACACACTGTAAGACTGGTGCGTATAAAAATTGTAACCTTCTCTCTTTCATTAGGATTACATGAATGACGGTTAATTTTTTTGATGAAATGATGAGTAACCTTGTTAATAATAAATTGATTAATAATATTATTATTTTTATTAAAAAATTTCTTCATAGGTTTTGTTATTTTTATGATATATTTATTATTTACAATGATTTCTACAACGATTGAAACAAAAATAATGATTATAAGTTGGAAATTTCAATAGAGTATTTTCATCATTTCAATACAAAATTTGACCATCATTCCTGAAACTCTAATGTAAGGCACTTGTAAAATTTCGTGCAATCATTTTAAGGTTTGGAATTTTTTTGAAATTTCACCCATGCTATGTAAATATGAATGTAAAAACCCTTTATATATTAAAAAAATTCAGGAAAATTTTACTCTTAATTCTACTTATACCCTCGAATTTTTAAAAATTTCTAATATACCCACATATTTTACCTAGAATTTTACTTATACATACGGTGTTGAGAGTCTGTTAAAGTGATTGTTATCACCTCTCTAAAATAACAAATATGTCTGAGCTCTAATATAATTTAAGGTTGGTTTGTTCAAAACTAAAAATTTATATTTTAGTAATTAATAAGTTTACAATTGTAAAAGTGCTAAAAATTCATTTAAATGTTAATTTTTAGCTATAAAATTAAAATTACGAATGAAATTTTTTGTCATTTTATGGGAGGAAATGAGTCATTTAAAGGATTTATAATGGCATAAGTATAAGTAAAATTTTATGTTAAATACTTATATATAGTAGGAATTTTTAAAAATTTATAGATATAAGTGGTGATATGAGTAAAATATGCAAGTATATGTGGAATTTGCCTAAAATTTTATATGGTATTTTTTTTTGTTTTTATTGATTCAACAATTATACTATCACTTTTAAATAGTTTTAATTTTTCACAATATATAATTCTTCAAGGATAGTCATTGAAAATTATAAATATATATGACCACTAAGATGCTAGCCAAGTGGTAAGTGGTAATAAGAAAGGTTGGCACAAAGTCAACTGGGTTTCAAATCTACTCTCCTTAGTGAAATAGAGTTTTACAAAAATAATCTTATGAAAATGGGAGTTTTATAATTTCCCTCTAAAAGTGAGGTTTGAGAGATTTCTCCCTAATTTGGAAATATCTATAAGAAAATTTTCTTTATAGTATGAGTGTTGTGAATATACCTCATCATAATATCAAGATGTCATATTATATAAATACTAATCAAAACAGATATACATAAATGAATATTACAATAGGAAATGCTAGGATGAGGCAGGTTAGGCTCTCACTCCATGCGAATGGAGTCACATCATCACAAAATTAAAATAACGTCAGTGATGTGACTTAACATTATTTATTTTACTATAGTATTAAAAATCATCTCAATTAGAGTTCTTAATAAGCAATATTTACTTTTAAAAATATACATTTATATGTAAATTATAAAAAAATTAAATTAATTTAATAATATATTAGAATATAATATCTTATGTAATCATTTATCTATATTTAGATATTGAAAATATAACTTTAAAATTGATATTTAAATTAAATTATTTTATTAGATTAATTTTACACTATTTTCATTTAAAGCCAACACGCGCATCGAATTTGAATGAGACTTTTTTTTTATGAGAGAATGAGATTTAGTATGCTGCTAAAATATAATTCTAAATGTAATGGGAAGTTACATAGTAATTTCATTATCAATGTAAGGCCTTCTTGCAGCTGGCTCACCCTTGTATTTTCCTATTATAAAATGTTTATATATATATATATATATATGTATGTATGTATGTATATATATCGCATGTGATGTTCCTTTTCCAATATTATTTTTCTTGGTCTTTCACCTTTTTCACATTTAACCCTTTTAATTTTGATCTTCTCAAGTTCTTACGATCCGGCTACTCGCCCTGCGTATAGTCTGAGAATACTGCTCAGCTTTAAAAATTCCATGCGGATTCGTGCGGTGGCCAGTGGCCTCCTGAAGATGGACGGCGCGGATTTCATGCAGAGTGGCAATACCATCCTGGAAAGAAATCCCGTGGGCGGTGGGCAAGACCGGAGCGTAATTCAGTGCACCCGGGTGCACTGCACTTAT
Organism: Annona squamosa; assembly: GCA_035584095.1. Classification (NCBI taxonomy): domain Eukaryota; kingdom Viridiplantae; phylum Streptophyta; class Magnoliopsida; order Magnoliales; family Annonaceae; genus Annona; species Annona squamosa. The sequence continues at coordinate 47,403,817 of JAXCLR010000001.1, read as the reverse complement.
TTTTTTGTATTTTTTTTTGAAAATTTTTATATACAATGGTTAATCTAGGTTTATTTAACATAGGTATCAATTTTTACTATTTTTGGAGACTTTTAGATATTTTTTTTAGATTTTTAAAAATCAGTGGCATTTTCAGTAAT
>JAXCLR010000001.1:47372168-47398961 GCA_035584095.1 Annona squamosa | reverse complement strand
ATAGACATATCTAAAAATGATAAAACTTGTTTTATAAATTAAATATAACTAGATTAACAAGTTTATAAAATTATTTTTAAAAAAAAATTTAAAAAAAATATTTTCTGACCGGTCGGAAATCACCGGTCTGAAAAGATCAGCGCTCCATACCTATTCACTCTAACATGTTGAGGAAACCAATTTCTCAAAAGTGTAAGTCCCCTCGCATCAACCTTATAGAAAAATCCTAAAGAGTGTATCGCCTAATATATAAAGGACTTTGTATCGGCCCTTAACTACATGAAATGCAAAATTTCTAACAAACTCTATTTGAACTCATTCCTTTCTATTGCATCAGCCTCCATCCTATGTTTATTCCAAACTTTGCAATATAAGGGAACCACTTCTTATTCAATTACTCTAACCAAATAAGACAAGATGGCAATACATATTGCCTTTTCAACATCATTTAATATGAAGAATATGGATAATATGTTGGCCTACAAGGCACTTATGAGAGGTATCAACAACAAAGACACTTTTCAAAACTTGAAGCGAATGACCCCTAAGAACTACCAAGACCCTTGCATAGGTATACTGATGTTGATGATGTATAGTTTGAGAGAATGTCTCATCAAGATTGACATTCTTCTAGCTAATATACAACTACTATGGTTCTGAAAACAAATTTCTGCTCTAGTTTGTAATTGTTGTAAATCAATGTGTGGTGAAACATGGTTGTGTGGTTACCAAAAGGGGGACGACTTGACTCATAGATGGGTTTTAGAACCACCAGTTAGAGCCCCCTTATGCACAGGATAGTAGTTGAAACCTCATAACTCAAATATTTAATTGACCACGGACTATCTCTTCTTGGAAGAGAAGGTGGATGGATCATCCTTGCACCCTCATATATCTTAGAGAAGAAGGTGCAATAGCAAATGAAGTGGCAGAATTTTTTCCCAACCGTGGTTTCTTAAAAATGAACAAAAGAAAGTTTGTTGTAGAAGGATGAAGAAGAAGGCAAGAAAGAATATTTTTTTAGTGTGAGAGATTATGCAAAAATAATGGCTCCACTACTAAAGTAATCATAATGCATAAAAATTGTAAAACATAACTAACATTTAACATGTTTGAAAAAATGATGAAAGTCATAAGCTACCCTTTTTTTGATGAAAAACTATCAGGATCTATGCATTGGTACATGTGGAGTCCTCTAACCGTTCATGAAAGGAGTTCAAAGGGATGCATGCTTATTGCTGAGTTATAGGGTTTTGATGATGAACAAGTTAATAATTTAATACTTAAAATATGTTTTCTTGAATTTTTTTTTTGATGAAAAATGTTTTCTTGAATCTAGATTGTTTGTCATAATATGGTTTGAGTTGAATGATTGTAACAAGTATAGAAGTTGTATGTTGTGAAACTATTGAGGTTTTTTGTAAAAACTTTAACAGAAATTTCAACAGTTTTTGAGTGAAACTAATGGATAGTTAATTTGGACAATGACGTGACAAAATCAGTTAGTTTATTATGATGAGTTATTTGGGTTTGTTAAATTATTATAAGTTGTTGAGAAAAATTTTATTTATTATGAATTTGGTGGAGAAAATCACTCTTGGGTAATTTTAGAAGTTGTGAATTAAAAGCTATAAATAAAAAATGAATTTCAACTAAAAATTTAATTCAGAAAAGATTATTTTAATAGTATAGATTTGTCTCAAGGCATTCTTTGTGATCCTCTGTCTATATGTTAAAAGCAGCATTTTAAAGATAGATGTGAACATCTTATTAGAGTTTTATCTCTATATTTCTATGCTGTTCAACTAGCTATAAGCTTCATTTTATTTTATTTTATTTGTTTTACCTTAAATTGGGAGTTATCCAATTTAAGAGAAAAGTTTTTATCATGATCTGTGGAAAACTTCATTTACCATTGGAGCCATTGAAATCATACTACTATAACCTGAGATTTTAAGTTGACTAATGAAAACCTAAGTCAACACGTTGACTTAGGGAGCAGAGTAGGTATATTAATCAAAGTGGTGTCTTCTTCGGATTATTTTTGTGATGTGTACTTTATTTTGTTTTCTCTTGGATCACTTTTCGTGCTTGTTATCTCTTTCTTTTATCAATTCCATAGGGGTTTAACACTTATTTTGATTTATTGTTCAAATTCATCAATCCATGGAAGCCATTTGTCTTAGAGAGCTTGTCTTCTCACAAAAGCTTATCTTGGAAATATTTAAAAAAATTTCTTGCTTAGTCGTTGTTATCTTGAGGAGAACTAGTGACATGAAATCTCTATATTCTCTACTCTCACTATTAGTCTAATCTAACATAGATTGATAAAAGAAGGACATGTACTAAGGGCAATAGTCATACTAATCTCATATCACCTCGAATATGAATAATATAGGTTACAACACTAGCAACTACTATACATGAGTTGCTAGACTCGATATGCATAATAGCTTGACTCTTGCTTAAGCTAACATGTGGCATTGAGCTAATGCCTCTAGACCTTAAGTAACTAATAATTAAGGGTAGCACTTAGCCCTTTCAGTAAGCAATCTACATAAAGGATTATTGAATGAGCATTAGATGCCTTGAATATTAAGAAAATAAGGTGCATTCTACTATAATTACTATTTACAATCAAAATTTCACTCTTACATTTCTAACCATATAGAATTGTTCTGAGGATTAAGATAGTGAAAGTCTAGTACAACAATATAACACTAATCCTAAGTTAGAAAGTACTCTTATATATGGAAAGAAAATTTGTAACACTAGGTATGCTCACTTGATTAGTCATAATTCTTTTTCACTCAGTATACTATCATTCCCTCTATTGGCTTGGGTATTAGAATGCATACACTGGAGAAACCTAAGATGTAATTTTGACATCTTTTGTCTTCTAAGTGGTGCTCATTGGTTCATTGCCACAATTCGTATGCCTATAATGTAAGACCCATCATCGTACTACTCTTATTCTTGTTTCATAAAACAAAATTATAATGAATCAAATTAACATAATGATCATTGAATTTTGTTTTATTCAAGTTCATTCACCACACAGAATCTCTTTTTTTCAATGATAATTTTCTTCTATATATTGTATACAAAAATCATTCCATAAAAATAATAGATTTGGATCCTATGCACCTAGCTACAAAAACCTATTTTTTAATTTTTTTTATAAAACCATTAAGCTAAGTGTAATGACTAAAATACCCCTATTTTTAAAAAATTAAAAAATATGTGAGAATTTCCAAAAATAATATTAAATATAACTAAATTCATAGTTTATAAAAAAATTTAAAAAATAAAAAATAAAATTTTTACACCCGGAATGCATTGAAGCTCCATGCACCAAAATGCATAGGATCAAAACCCAAAAATATTTCACCATGTGATGAGAGTGTATTTGATTATAAAGACTAAAAATGGATAATGGCAACATCAAAATGTTGAGAAAGATATAAGCAAAAAATAGCAAAGAAAAAGTACTATATTGCTTGCGAGTCATGATCTCTATTGAAATTTAATATAATTGAGTGCAAAATCTATTTTCTATTTTTAAAAATTCTATAAAGACCGTTAATCTAAATATATTTATTCTATAAATCAAATTTTACTATTTTTGAATATATATATACCTCTAAAAATGATAACAACTTAATGGATAAGTTAAATGCACTTAGATTAATGGTTTTATAAAAATATATTCAAAAAATAAAAATATATTTTATACCGGTTATACTAAAATTTCAATGTAATCACGTGCATTAAATCATGACTCATCATTAGTAGGTCTGGGAGGGAGAAAATAGGTGAAAAATATTTAGTATTGAATTTGTTTTAAACTTATGTAAGATAATGTTTGAATGTTGAAATCATTTAATATATTCATTCTGCTATAAATATGAATGGGATTTGATTCTTCCACGTACCAAAATATCGGTGGGAACCTAATAGCTCTTCCCACTGATGAAGTTATGAATTCATGACTCCGCAAATTGGATTTGGAATTATTTATTTAGTTAGGAAATTAAATTTCCTCTAAATTAAAATTACTAGATAAAGGTGTAAATTCAGTATAATAAACTATTTAGTTTATATATTAATAATAAAATTTTCATCTACCATATAGCGGATTTAATTATGGTTTTTGCAGCAAATATTTTATTTCTACAAAGGTTTTTTGGTTGACTTATTTGAAATGATTATAATGCATAAAGAAGATTCTATTTTTTTTTAAAAAAAACTATATATATATTAACGTGTGATCCGTATGAACGGTGAGAAACTTATGGTAGAAAGAGGCGCCTTTTCAGTGGTTGCTTGGACGCAAAAGCAAGCTCCAGGAGGAGCGTGCTGGCGTTGGACTAACGCCACCGAACATCTTGCCTGGCCTGCGCTTTCATTAATAATAAATTTATTATATATATTACGGTGCAGTCGGCTGTAAATGAGCCCTGCACATATTAGATTATAATAAAATTTTATACACTCCTCCTATAAAAAGTATACTTTACACAGTTTAGATGTTAAAAATAACATTTTAGACTTGATATTTATGTTAAACTATTTTATTATGTTAATTTTGCACCATTTTAAACTAGAGATTATATACATGTTGGATTTGAATGAAAACGATACTTTAATAAGTGAATAATTTTAAATACAATGGATGACGTGGATTTTCCATTCATGATTAAGTGGGGCCCACGGTGCATGGACTGCATGTTGCAGTCGCATGCACTTGTACATCTTCCTATATATATATATGACTCCGCTTATGTGTAACCAGGTTTTATACAAGTGAGCTCATGTAACTCTTCAAAATCTATGATTTTAATCTTTAATGGAAATTTTAATCAATTCATTGTATTTAACTTTATTTGTTTATTTAAAGGTTCAAGTTTCATCCCAACCAAGTATGTTTATGAGTTGTATTTGTTAGAAAATGTATATATTCATCTGTTATGAAAAATGTTAAAATATCAATTTTAAAGTAGTATTTTTGACATTTAAACGGTCCAAATATCATTTCTATGTGAATAAATAATTCTATAAAATATTACTATATTCTAATACATGTGTAAATAGATCTAAACGTTTTTCATAATTTACATATAAATAAATAAATAAATATATATATTTGAACAAATGTGACCTTTAATCTACTTGATTGGGATGAAACTTAGTCTCTTAGATAAACAAATGATGTTAAATACAATGAATCCATTAAGCAATAAAATCTTAAATTTTAAAGGGGTTATATGAGTCCGCTTCTATATAAGTGAGACCGATATATATGTATATACATACATATACATATATTAGCCCCTTAAAGATAGGGGTGCAACTTGGGTTGGGTTGAGCCTGAGCCCGGCCGCTGAACCCAATTTTTATGGTCTTAGAACTCGCTTTTCTACAACCTGAACCCGGTGAACCTTAATTTGTAAATATAATGAGGTTAGGGTTCGAGTGAACCTGAGTCTGATTTCTATTTTATATGTATTATAAAATATATTTAATATATAACATCTAAACAATATTTCTTTATATTTTTTGCATTTTATGTTATTTATATTTACAAATACATGTTTGATATATTGTAATTATATTATAAATAAAGTATATTATTTTCATTTATATTTATCTTTTATTTCTATAATCTTCTTCATATATCTTATTTTTTATGTTAAATTTTTCTAAAGATATTCTTTATAGATGAATTAGCCTGGGCTAAGCAAATACCACACTTCACCTGCTTCAAAAAACTCATTTATAACAATATTTTTATTTTTTATTCAAACACTTATTTATCTAAATGTATTTAACATATCAAACAAGTTTTACAATTTTAGGATATATGTATAAAGTTTTTTAGATTTTTAAAGATATGGGTATTTTAAATACATATATATACAAATGTTTAAAAATCTCAAAAAAATATATCCATATATCCAAAAATGGTGAAACTTAGTTTATATATTAAATACACTTAGATAAATAAGTGTATGAAGAGAAAATTAAAAAAGTTATTGTAATTGAGTTTTTTGAGGTAAGCTAAATAGAACATTTGCTTAGTCCGGGCTAACAGGATCATTTCTTTTCTTTATATTGTTATATTTTTAAAAAATATGTGGTTGACCGTATATTATTGTGTTTACTTATATAATTTGGTATTATTATGCATTCATATAAAATTTTAAACCTATCACTTTTAAATAAAATGTAAATTTATCAACCTAAATTCTAACTCGAAACCCAACCCAACCCTAACCCGAACCCCATTTTAAAAAAATAAGATTACGATTTAGGTTTTACACATAGAGTTAGGGTTAAGTTAAACCCGAGTTTCATAAGCCTGAGTTACACCTTTACTTGAAGATAGGAAGAATGGAATAAAATGCAATGGAAGTAGGGTATCGATGCATGTCAATATAGATAGGTATGCTCAATTTCAGCATTGTGGGGTCCAAAACCATAAGTTCGATTTGCGTAATTGCTAGGCTGGAAAGCTCAAGATATAATCAGAATCTTAGATAGCTAGTGACATTTTGAATGGTTAAAACCATAAGTGGCTTGTAAGGCTTGCGCATGTCAAGAATTTGTGGGCTTTGGAATAACAATAAAGATGTCGAAGCACTTACCTATTTTCTAATCGGCATCATTCCAGGGAACCCATTCCAAGAAATCCCTTTTAGTTGCTCACTAATTTAATTTATGAATGTATTTATTCAAGGGTTATTACGTAAAAAAGGTTCTAACTAGCTTCTGTATAGGTTCATAGTATTAATAAAATCGAAATTGAACAGGTCATCTTGTTTAATATCATTAATTTTATCATAATACGAAAAATTATTTCACTAATAGTTTTGTGTGGGGTTCTATCTACTCTTAAAAACATATATTCATGTGTAAATTATGAAAAATACTATAACTAATTTATATATGCAATAAAATATTGTAATAATTTATTGAATCATCTATGTACTAAGGGTTAATATTTTAGATAATTTAGATATTGAGTTAACAATTTTAAAATTAGTATATAGCCAATTAATTTTATTATATTTTATCTTACACTTTAAATGAATGTGCCCATGCAATTGAAAAAATTAATTCATTGGGATGATTTGCATGAAATTTGGCAACTTAGTTTTAAAACAAATTTCAAATAGAGAAGTAGCAGTGAATTTTGATTTAGAGTCATTATGGGCCCATCAAGGAGGTTAGTTGAAGTTATTTGAAACAACTTTTATGTTAACCAATTACATATCACATATAAGTGAGATTTTTTTTTAATTTAGGATGCTCTTGGTATTTATAAAAAAAATATCTTTTTCATTTAAAATTTTTCATTATTGTTTTATTTTTAATCATTTTTTCATGTCTCCTTGTATTATTATCTCACTTTTTAAATCATTTTTTATACGGTTACTTTATCTATTTTAATTTTATTATATTTATTGATTGTTATTACCAATTTTATATCATAATTTCTCCAATCTTAAAAAAATTACTTTACAAAATTTTATTAAATGTGAAACACACTAGTTAAGATTTAAGTATGCAAATATTTAATGAATAAAAAAAATTTGTGGGCACAAAATTAAAATATTTAAATATGAAAATTCGGCATTTATTATTATTTTTTTAAATAGGGCGGATGGAAGCCGGAGATCTGGACTGGAGAGTTGCATTCACGTTTCTTTAGTTCCGTTGGCCTCCGGAGTGAAGAAAGGAAGCCAGATATAGTGATCAGTCACCACTTTATTGCCTTTTCTCTTTGTTGTGGGATCGGGAGGCGAAGAGTCTCTGAGCTAGAGATGCGGGGTGGGAAGCTAATACGTTCTCTGGTTTTGGGAGACAACATCCATGATCCTCTACTCCTATACCAACGACGAGGTCATCTCGATCCGCATGCGCACCGCCATCACGACGAAGAAGAAGACAACAGCAGCGACGAAAACAGCGTGGATGACGACAGACGTTGTGGCACTGGTTTTTATCATTGCTGCCTCTTCTTCCTCCCCACCCACGAGACCATCCACGACACGCGAAAGCTGGCAGCCATCGCCCGAGACATGGGCATGAACTTCACCCCCGACCCTTCCCTCACCCACATCCTCTTTTCACGGCCCGATCCTCCTCCTCCATCTTCATCCTCGCTGTCGACATCGCTACCCCAGTACACCAGAAGCAATGCTGGTATGGCCATCCCCCTCCCATTTCCTTCTCTCTCCTCGGCCTCTGCCTCCCAGCTCCGCCGCTTCGCCCGCATCTCCAACGGCCTCTTCACGCTCGTCACCTGCAACACATGCACGGCTGCTGCGGATCACGAACATGATCCTCCCGAGGGCCTCTTCTCGCGCCTCAGCGGAGAGAAGATCCAAGACATGGAATCGTTGGCCCGCGCACTCACTGGGAATGGCTGGGCACTCTTCAAGGCGACCTCCGCCGCCGGGCCCAGTGGTGATGGTGGTCGTGGTCATTGGCCTGGGGATTCCTTCGTTTTCCGGAAGGTGCAGCGAGATGGAACGATGAAGGGAAGGTGGCGGTCGGGGTGGAAGGAGGAAGAGGAGGAGGAGGAGGAGTATTGCCGGGTGCGAGAGTTCAGATTGCCTTGGTTGGATTTTGGGCACGTCGTCCCCACCAGGATTTTGCATTACATCCTGCTCATGACTAATGACCTTTTCTATCTCGCGTGATTATTCAAGGGCTTCTTCTGTAATTATAGTTAATAAACCTTGGTAATCTTCTCGTTCTATATTTTTGGTAAAAATAATTTTTGTTTCTTTGCAAAAGTTCCATTTGACGTTATGTACTCGTGTAGGCTTGTTGTATTTTTTTTTTTATTATTATTTTTGTTTTGTTTTGGTAAAAAGGACAGTTTCCGTTGCCGGGATTTGAACCCGGGTCTTTCGGGTGAGAGCCGAATATCCTGACCAACTAGACTACAACGGATCACGCTGCTCTCTTTGTATTATAGATTTAACTTATTTCTTTTGCAACTTAATAACAATTGCTAATCCAGTTTCTTTTAAAAAAACCAGCCGATATCTATTTTTTCTCATGTTCTGTTTCACGTTGATGTATATATATGAGAAATATGTATTTTACAGTTCTGTTTCACATTGATGTCATATATTTTCGGTAAGATAACAAGAACTTTCAGTGGCCGATTCTTTTTGCTACTTATAAATAATTAATCATTCTTAGTAATCCTTTTCTTTTATATATAAAAAGTTAAAAACCAGCCTATGTTTTCTTAAAATGAAAAAAAAATTCCGTTGCCTGGAGAGCCGAATATCCTAATCAACTAGACTACAACGGATGTTAATGAAAATATTTCTTAGTTCACACCACTACTCCAAAAACAAATTTGTGCTGACTTCGGAGCACAATCTAGTCATCTTTAAATAAATTCAATAATAACTACACTATGAGCTAAATCAACTATATACATGATAAATTTATCATTAGGTAAACAAATTCTCATCCCTACTTGTGCACAATTTTTTTGGTTTACTATTTTATTTTTTAATTATTTTTAATTTTAAACAACAATTCAAAATACCTTATTTTAATTTTCTTTGTTTCTAATTATTATCCTATTATGTCAAATATATTTGACGCTTTTCAAAGTTTTATCGGTAATTTTTTCTAAATGTTTTTTCACATTGTTGAACATAACATAAAGTCATTATATGTAATTAAAGTCATTATATGTAAATGTTAAGAAGCGTGATTTGCCTTAATATCAATTATTGTGAAAAGTGAAAAGTCTATAGTAAACTAGAATTAAATGAACAATAATATCAACCATGTATGATATAAAGATTTATCCGATAAGCCTTTTAATCAATGATTAAGAAACCAGGAAAAGATATAAATTTACTATGATAGAGATACATATAGAATAACCAACACCCATTCTCTAAATGTTTTATGCACATTTCTAATCGAAACAATTTGATAATTTTTCTCTTGTTCTATAAGGATAGGATAAATTACATAAGGGCTCTTTCATCTCTCTAACCTCCTCTATTAGATTTTGCTCAATCTTTAATTAATAATTTATCACATAGGTACTTACAAATATAAATGCAAAACCAATGCAAACTCTTATGTATTCATCAGGTACTCTCACATTCAAACCATTATGTAAATAACTCACATAGTGTGTGACCATGGCTTTAACCTAGTGATAGCACATTCGTACATGAGTTTTGAAGATCCAGAGTTTGAAGCTCTATGACAACAAAGTCCACAGACTGTAAACTCTATAACACTATAAAAAAATATTCATATAGCTTGGCTCAAATTTTGAATTATCTAATCGGCTCATAAAGAAATTATAGTTGTTACTTGTTTTTATTGCATTACGCATCTAAGAAATAAAGATTCAATCCATCTACCGTATTTAATATTATTTATATTATCAAAGAAATTTCATCATTTATCTAGTATCGTTTTGATAAATCCCACAATAATAAAATAGTTTGCTAAATATTAATTTTAAAATTTCTTAAAACTCTACGAAGTATCATTACTATGTGAATATATGATTTTGATAAAGTATTGTTATATTCTAACGCATATGTTTTTATATCTAATCATTTTTTAAATATAAATATATATTTTTAAGTAGCTGTGACCATGCACATCTTTGTTATTCTATGCAAAGAGAAGCTGGACTTGTTTTTATTTATACCAATATTTTCTAATGATTGACTTTATTGATTTTGTGGATAATATTATTCTAATACATGACTTGTTCGACGCTATTATTAGAAATCATCCCGATCAAAATTTGTTTGTGCTACATTTGGTTTAAAATATAACGATACTTTGTGTAATCATTCATATAGGAAATGCAATTTTAAATGGTGTGAAAATATGATTTTAAAATTGATAATTAAACAAAACTATTTTATTACATTAATTTTGAGTCGGATGGAGCACATTAACATACTTGGTAGATAGGGATTCTAAATACAATAAGCGAGTTGGATTTCGATTCTATAATCAATGTGGGGTCAATTTGCAGAAGTACCTAAACTCTAGCATTTCCCATAAAAATAGTAATTTATTAACAAAGTCTGAAACGCAAAAAATTCAACTTGCCATGAGAAGTTAAATCACTCAACAAAAATCAACCGAAGTAATCCAAATTAATTATTAGGCTGAGTCCCTGACAACTAATATAAACCTCTCAATTAACTGGCTAGATTAATTTCTAACCATCATCAACTACATACGATCAGCTAGCTGGTTTGCGCACAGAAGAACAAGCTGAAATCATCATCACAGACAATTGAATTTATTCCAGTGAGAGAGAATGGATGGCTGGATCCATGCACACAAATAAACTAAGGAATGAAGTAATAATAATTATCATATGCCAAAACCCATTTCCTTGAGGACTTGGGCGCAGCCTTCAATGATATCGTTCTTCATGTAGCCCAAGGGGTTGGCATGGCGTACGCTGGAGACGATGCCAACATTCCTGGTGAGCAAGATTCGAGCTCGGTCGCGCCCCAGGCTGCATTTGTTGCAGTCTTGTCGAGGGCTTTCAACTGCTATTATCTCGCACAGATCTTCTTCGTGCTCTGTTTCCACGGGAATGTGGTAGAGACCGGAGCTGTTGGAGACTGCCTCCTTTGTGATTGTTATCTCGTTGTTCACAAGAGACTTGCATTCCAGCTTCACTTTAGCACCTAGCTACCACAGTATACAATATATTGTGAGAAAGAAAATCACTTTTTTGTCTTTCCGACCATCCCATAAATATATAGCAGATATATATCATGTGGAGTGGAATTCTATATAATTAAAAGGTAAAGAGTTTTGAGATTTTACTATTTATAGCTCTAACTATCAACTTTGCAAATGACACTCAGCTGTTTCATTAAATTCATTAAAGACCAATTAAGGATTTTAATAAATTTTTGTTGAAATTTGCCGCTTGTATACCAAAATAAGGATAAATATACAGCGGTTTGTTTCAATGCAACCGAATGAAAATCCCATTTTTTATTTTTTTTGAAAATATTTTTTTTATAAAACTCTTAACCTAAGTGTATTTCATCTATAATTTAAGTTTTACCATTTTTAAAAATGGTATATATTTTTTTTTATTTTCGAAAATAGGGATAGTTTAGTTATTTAAAAAGTATGAAAACCCCTCTATTTTTAAAAATAAAGAAAATATATACATTTTCAAAAATAATAAAATTTGGTTATAGATTCAATACATGTACATTATGAGTCTTATAAAAGAAAATTTCAATAATAATAATAATAATAATAATAATAATAGGATTTGCAGCATGCTTGGGCATTCGGTTGCATTAAAACGTTCCCCAAACATAAATGGACTCAGCCTAGCTCCAATGATGTATTTAAAGGGGTCTATTCCTGTGAGTCTTGTCAATGCAATTTTTGGAGGATAACAAGCTTTTAACTATTTACGATGAAGATTACACACTCCTTACTGTCAAGAGAAATTCCGTCTCTCAAGTACTATGTCCCTACCATTGAGGCTATACCTGTGCAGCATTTTACCTAAATTTTTGAAAAGTGAAGATGTAAATGAGAACTGCATATATATATATATATGTATATAAGTATCCATTTATATATAATCAGGTTACATAAAAGCGGTCTTATTTGACTTCCATAAATGTTAAGTGATTAATAATTAATTTAAAATCTAATTCATTTATCGTATTTAACATTTCTTATTTATTTAAGAGACTAAGTTTCATCTAAATCAAGTATGTACGTGGGCCACATTTGCTTGTAAATTATGAAAAATGTTTAGATTCATTCGCACATGCATTAGAATGTAATAATATTTTATAGAATCATTTATTCACATAGTATTGATATTTTAAATAGTTTATATGTTGAAAAAATGATTTTAAAATTGATATTTAATATTAAACTATTTTATTATATTAATTTTATACATTTATAGATGAAAGTCCTGTCATGTGACCCGCATACAGGGATTAAAAAAATAAAAGTGTTTCCAAAATACTATAAATAATGCTAAATATAAATGATGAAGTGTATTATTTATCAATCATCAAAATTCTAAAAATAAAGGGAGTTATATCGAAATTTTTTTTAATAGAAACAGTACCCATATATATAATCCAAAAAATAGAAAGTCTATTTCCGTAAATATAAATAAAAAACTCAAAGAAAACTTACTCATTCGATTATTTTCACAACGCTACGTCTTTATCAATGTTGATATTCTTGTCCACTTTTTAACTTATGCACTCGATCAGTGCCTAATGAAGTGAAATTAGCTGTAAAAGAAGATGGAAGGAGATTAACGCGACTAAAATAATTAGTTACCTTCAAGGGGTTCGCTGAGACGAGTTTCAAACCCAGCACGGCAGGTGTCGCAGTAGACCATGCCTTCGACTACCAAAGGATCATGGCTAGAAGCAAAGCCCAAGAAAGAGAAAAGGCAGAGGAGGGAAAGAGCGAGGACGAGGGGAGCAGAAGCCTGCAATTTTGCCATTTTTTTTTCAAAGAAAAAAAAACCTTTTGTCTCTCTCTCTCTCTCTTTCTCCTCTAATTGGATGTGGGGAAGTGATGGGGCCGTGGAAGGAGTCGTGATTTAAAAGATTCAGTGAGGCAACTGAAAAAGGGAGAAAAAGGTGGGGAAAGCTACATGAGTGAGTGAGGGAGCCCTGCTGCTTTGACCATTTCCATCTGCATCTGTTTCCTCAATAAAATCCGTTGACACTCCTCATGCTAATCTTGCTCCTAAAATGCTTAATATCACCACTAATAAATTATAATGATTATCATGATGATCATGATCATGAACCTCTTGGATGGGCCCACTTCAAATTTGTCTCAAAACGTCACATTATTTAATATAATTAATTTTATCATGTGGTAAAAATATTACGATCAGAACTTATAAAAAACATTTAAATTTATTTATAGATGCATTAAAATATAATGATAATTTCTAGGCTGATTCATTCATGCAGAAAGGATATTTTAAAATGTTTAGATGTTGAATTAATAATTTTAACATTAATATATAAATTTATAATTTTGTTACGACGCCCCCGGTAGCAGTGTTGCTGTCAAACCCTGAACGATGCAGGTGTTTTATTCTAATATCCCTCCTATAGGCAGGGGTTTTACAAATTTCCTCATGAGGCAGGGGTATTTATAAAAAAATTCTTTTCATATAGTGCGAGGGTTGTGAAAATGTATGATTGTAATATTAACTGTCACAGTACATACGTACCAATTAAAAAATAATTTTATTAGGTTGATTTTTATACGTATCTTAGATGGACCATAGACATCTTTGATTTGATGAAAACTAACGTCCTAATTTAGATACAATGTCTGGAGTGGATTTCAAATCGTCAAAGGAGGCCTTAACTGTGGGGTTCAATAGCTGAAAAAAGCCAAAATAGAAAGGTAAACAACTTATCTAACTGTCAAGCTTACATTGGCAACGATCTGTTCGTGTTTTTCTTGTCAATGAAATCTGCAGATATTATCATTATGGAAAGCCACCAATAAAACGATGCAATGGAAAATAAAAACTTATACTTTCTTATTGTACCTATAATATCTGACAATAATATTGCTATATTTTTATTCAATTTATCCGATATTTATTGAAAATTTTATAATTTTGTCGCTTAAATTGTTTTAAAACAAATATAAATTGCTTCCAGTTATGAAATACCCATTCCATTTATGCCTGTTCAATAACAAAAATTGAGAATCGAATGTGAATTAAATATGAAATTAGTACGGATTCCTTTTCAATTAGAATTCAACTTCCAATTAAATACTCGGATAGAACACTTCAGCAAATTTGCGGTATAGGCTACCTATTAAATTATATGATGCATTATCCTATTCACTATAACAAATGTTTATATTTAAATCGTTATTATTATTAGCTGCTAAATTTAAATGGTTACAGTAGACATTAATTTTGACTTGTTCACTGTAAGGCAAAAATGGTTACATTTGAGAAGTATTATCACCTTTAAGCAATCATGTGTATGTAGTCAAATGTGAATATACAATTAAATTAATATATCTATGTATATAGTCAAATAAGCATTATATGTAGCAAAAAAAAAAAAAAGTAGATATTCTAGTGAAATTTGTTGTAGCGATTTAAATTATGTATAAAATATATTAGATTCAGGTTCAACATAGTTTCTTGGATTTTTTTTATTTCTGATTAAACGATTTTAAACAAAATAATATTTTATGAAAAATTTTAGATTAAAATGACAAGATATTAGAGGTAAATGATAATTTTTTATAGATTTACTTTACCGAATATTTTCTATTAACAAATTTATCTTTTTTCCAAGTGACCGATAAATTGGATTTTACCGACATGTCAGATATTTTCAAAAAGTCAGGTGGAGTTCTTTCTTACTTTCTGGTATGATTTTTCTTTGTTTTTTTTTTTTTTAAGAAACTGTTTTGACCTACATTTCCACTTTATTTTTCGAAAATACTTTTAGGTTGTAAAATATCATCTGGGCTAAGGTATATAACAACCTTGAAACTGTTAATTTATATTCCAAGGGCCAAAGGTGAATACGACCGTTAAAAAAACTGCATGAAATTAAAACTTCCAAATAAATGATCACATAAAAAAATATTAATACAACTCGCTTTTATATATGAAAAACTTCAATGTTAATTTATATGGAAAAACAATATACAGATATATTTCACGGTCTAAATGTCCATCATACTAAGCATGTAAAAAAAAAATGAATGCTTGCTTAACATTTACCACCAACAGAGCAGTCTTTGCAATCATGTGGAGTTCGTGGAAATGCAACCCTCATGCCAGAAAGAGCTTTTGTTAGGTAGCGCATGGATGTGAAGTTCTCAGGAAAGCATCTAACAGGCCCCAGTTGAGCAACCCCTGTTGCACTAGGTGGTGACAGTTGAGCACGGAGAATGGGAATTCATTGTTGGATTGCTAAACAGTAGTTTCGAATACGCAGATGAGGGCTTTTTGCATTTCGATCTCATTATTTGCTTTTTAATCCACGAGTTTTACATATTTACTTTTTAAATCCTGTAATTTTCCCATCTCTGTATTTTAAGTCTTGCCGCTAAAACACATAACTACTGTTATTTATAAATGAAAAGTCTAAAATAACCTTACTACTTAGTTGAGTTAATTCATATAAGAGGAGAAGAAAATTTTATATGACTTCGTTAAGTCGACTCACAAGCACAAAGTGATTCATGAAAATGAGTTGACTTACACTTTTAGACTGTGGTGTTTGTTGTGCCCAAGTTGAGTCCATTCATTTTGACAACACGTTTTCACAAGTGGACTCCTTTAAGGGCAATATTATCATTTATTGTGTATTTAAGAAGTGATAAAACTTTCAAATAAAAATTTTTTTATATATAAAATTTTTAAAATGAGAAAAAATAATATGATATGATAGATATAACGATAAAAAATTCAGAGAATAAAGTTAAAATAAATAGGAAAATTATATAGGTAATTATGATAAAATAATTAAAAAATGGGATAGTTGTATAAGAATATGTGAAGAAATAATTAAAAAAATATAATAGTTATGGAAATTGAAAAGTTTTAGTTTAAAAACTTTGATTGTTAACAAATACACCCTCAAAAATTTGTTCAGCAGCTACAGGCAAAGTTTAAAACGCAAAAGAGGCAAACTTACTGGGTTTAAAAGGCAAATGTGTGAAACTTACAGAATAAAAGACAAATATGCATAATTAGGACCAAAATGCAAATAACTCAATTGATGAAGTTGCTAAAGCACCAAAGAGAACCACAGTGCTTTAACTGGCTCTGAGAGAATTTTGTTGAAAATGGTAGGCCACTTCTAGATGCATCGCTCAAAAAGAATCGTCACAGCCACAGTGCATTAGAGTTGGGAAAAACATATTACAATGAATTAGAATTGGGAAAACATAATGCTATTATCTGGAACAATAACAAACCGCAAACTGACTCACCAGGGGTGAGACAGACGAATTTTGTTGTCCATTGCTTCAATAACATCTACAGACAATGGCCATCTAAAATAGAGCATAACAATGATATATGAGATTCTTTTGCAAAGTCAGCCCATATGCAGAAATCAACACCAGATCTCCCCCATAAGAATATATACCATACACATCATAGATAAAAAGGTAACAATTCGACTTTCTCTACTGAAAAAACAGTACCGAGAAAAGTTTCCTCTATGTTTATGGCGTAGCAGGCTTTGATGCTCATTTGGATCCCTGCAGAACATTCCAAGCACATTGCATTAACATCACAAAAAACCAAAGCTGCAAAGTATAATCAAGATTGCTGTCAAGGTTCAAGACTAAGCGGGCAGCAGAAATCACCTCTGCATCTTCAGCTCCAGCAGGTTTTGTGCTGCTGCTATCCACTTTCAGGACATCTTCTGTCAGCCAATGGATGCAGCCAGAGGGGTAAGTGACGTGAAAACATCTCAATGAACATTCCCAAGAACACAGAATTGCAAGCACTTCACTAATTCCTCAAAATGATATGCAATGACAGATAACATCAAACAAAAATTTCTACCAAGCAATTGGTAGCCACTGGATCCATTCCTGCATATTAAAGGCTAGAATAGAGCTATAAGGAATAAAACACAAGTAGAAAAATTAATTCAGCAGGACACGTGACAATTCACCTTACCCAGCAGGAAAAACTGAATCATGCTTCTGAAATCTGATATAGGGATGAAGAAAAACTGAATCTTCTAAAAGCTAACATGTGACAATGCAACGGGGTAGGCAGAAACAAAATCAATTTCCATGAACAGAAGGTACTTACTTGCATGGGTATGTCAAAAACAATAAACCTGACTCAATTTTCGTTAGCATTATGATGAAAAAGGCTTCGGGCACTCAGATAATTCAGACCCAAAGTTGGACCTGATTTTATTTAACATTAAGAACACAATGATAAACAGACATGAACATATATTTTTATCTCAATCCTCATTTAAAACTTGTCTAACATCAGTTACTAACAAAAGATGGATCACTCTCTCTTTCAAAAACACATAATTTTGTGCACACTTGCAAACACATGCTCACTTCATTGTCAATGGGTATACAGTTCTATGTCTGCATTTCCACTCATGCACTCAACATTAATATCATTAAACTTAAACTAATTCATGTCTACATATTTGCAAAGATAATGATTAACTTTTCACAGAATTTATTCAAAAGAACGGCAGTTCAAGTGAAATGGAAACTCGAATTATAAATCCACACTAACAAAGGATGCATTTCAAAGATGGAATTTGTTTGAAGTAAATCAAATGAATTTCACCACAGAACAAACAGGTAGTATCAGATAACGCATAAATCCTGTCTCATCAACAGAACCACCAACATAGACAACAGAAATTTGGCTAAGTTCATCAAGAAAGAGCTTTAAGAGGGACAAGCTTTTCAAGATGATCTATTGTTCAGCAGAATTTTTTTATTTTTTGGTTTAAATTGAGCAAGAAGATAGTTTTCATTTCAAGAGTTCAATCCACATTTGGCCTATACTATCATTTTGGACTGTGGGTAATAAATCAGTAAAGCTGTAAATGATATTTTCAATTGTTTCCCATTCTATCAATCTTATCTTGTGATAGTACCTTACCAATGGACATTTCCTTCTCATTAAAATGATGTGTCAATGGATAATATCAACAATAAAGAGCTGAAATTATCAATTCAGACAGAAGAGTTAGACATTGCCTTCTCCTTCAGCATGTAAATCCTACTCAACTATTCTCGTTTCTTTTATCAAAAAAAAAAAACTATTCTCGTTTCTGTACAAAAAGTAATAGAATCAACATAGAAGGGACTTTCAGAACCGTCTATGTGGATTTACAAGGAAAAAATTCAAAAAGTAGGCTCATAGAGTTTCAAGACTGGATGCAATCAGGTAGAGATCTGATTTTTAATACATCCTGATCTTATTATTCATAGAACATATAAGTTGAAAGCATTGTGCGCTTATGTCAAGGTTTGTGCAGATTTTTATATCATTTGGCAGGGCTAGTGATAGGGATTTTCACCAAATCATGCAAGTTAGCTGTATTGAAATACTCAAAACAAAAAAATAAAAAATCTGTAGTAAATCTAACCTAAATGTCTGTCTATATTTATTTAAATTAATCATGCATTTCCACTCCGTATTGAGGGTATTAATGGTCATGGTCAACCTGTCAACCCGCTTGTTCTACCCGTTTATAAATGGGTTTGGGTTGGGATTTTTGAATAAATGGGTTATATGATCCACCAACCCGTTTAAGCATTTAATTACATAAACAGATTAGGGTTGAGATTTTATAACTTGTCAACCCGTTTAGTAACCCATTCAACCCATATAACCTGTTCGACCCGTTTAATTCGTTTAACTCATTTAACTCGCTTAACTCATTAAAGTTTTATATATATACATGTAAACCCCTTAGTTATTTTCCCTCTCTAAGTCTTTTTCAAGTCACCTAATTTTTATTTTTCTACTGCTGCTCTAATTTCATTTTCCCGTTACTGCCCTATTTCCATTTCCCCTACGCCGAAAATACATTTTCCTCTCTCCCTACGAGTTCATCATCTACTAGAGCTTAGACTTTCAGGTTATTTGCTGTACAACCCGTTAATAACCTACCAACCCATTTATTAAATGGGTTATAAATGGGTTTGGGTTGAAGTTTTTTAAATAGGTTAATAAATGGAATAAGGTTAAGATATTTTAAATGGGTTAGGATTGGGATTAGGCTCCAACCTGTCCAATCAAATCTATTAACACCCCTATTCCGTATTCTATTTCTTCACAATTTTACTTTATAAAAAAATACCAGCTTCAGAGTGTGTTTGGTAATAATTAAAAAAATGGGGGAACTTTTAAGAAAAAAATTTTAAAAAGTGAGAGATACTGTGATGTGATAGAGGTAATTATTAGGAGTAAAGAGAATAAGGGGAAAGTAGATAGGATAGTTATATAGAAAAATGTGAAATAATAATGAGAAGTATATGTACTAATTAGAAAAAGTAGGATTATTACGCCGTTCAGATGTCAAATCATATAAAAAAATGTACATGTGGTGGTAGTTTTTTTTTTTACCAATTACCAACAGCTCGCTGATAAATATCCCAGCTAAAATTGATATTATCTCCAATAAATACAATTTTCTCTTTTCCCAAGGAACCAATAAAGTGAAAATTAATGTGAAGTACTAAGAGAGAGAGAGAGAGAGAGAGAGAGTTTTGACAAATGCTATGATTATCTAGCAAGCTTCATAATAAAACTTCTGAGAATGCTGACTTTAGAATTATCCAAAGGGATCAGAAATTGGCTTCTGCAACTAGGAAGACATTTCCTGGTTGAAGGAAGATGCCCTATTTGGACAAGGTGCGAGCTAGGCAACTGGAAGGCAATTAGGAATCTCATCTGCTATTGCTGCTGCAAGCAGAAAATCAACTTTGATAATCATTAATATCTTTCAATCCAGAGCACAGCAGGAACTTTCTTGTCAAACATCATACTGAAAAATCACACTATTATGATTCAAATGACAGAAAAATAAGGGGGGAAGCTCAGGCAAACAAGTAAATAAATAGAAAAAAAACTAGCAGGACTTTTTTTTATCAAAAACCTGCAGTATTTAGTTATATGGCAATTACCAGGATCCTCCCCAATATCAGAAGTCCACAGGGTGAGGTTATCTCTCAAAAGTTGCATGATTAAAGTGCTATCTTTGTAGGATTCTTCATTTAGAGTATCAAGCTCAGAGATGGCTTCATCAAAAGCTTGCTTTGCTAGGTGGCAAGCCCTGACATATTATAAAGTAACATCAGGATCCCAAAAATTTACAATATGAAGAACAAGCACACGATTGTTCGAATACAAGCAGCATACCTCTCAGGTGAGTTCATGATTTCATAGTAAAAGACAGAAAAGTTGAGTGCCAAGCCCAATCGGATCGGATGTGTAGGAGGCAAATTTGCTTCTGCTGTAGAAGAAGCCATCTGTAGAGAAGTGAAACAAAAAGGTAGCTATTGGCTCACAACGTTTTTATATCAACAAAATCCTAAGATAATGGTACACCATGTAGAGAACAGCAAAGAAGCACAAATCCAGATACTACACACTATATAACTAGCAACTGGACATGAAAAAGGATCATAATTTGCTATCACACTTGAACAAAGGAAAAACGTTTATTTGGGAGACACTGCTTGAAGAAGGGGAGTCTTGGTGTAATGGTGAGATTTGTCACTAGAAATAACATCTTTCTTTGCAAGGTATGGTTGTGTCCTATGCACCCAAAGTGGTCCAACCCTTCCCCAGGCTCCACACATAGTGGAAGCTTAATGTGCCGAGCCGCCCCTTTACATTGGTTGAAGGAAGGTGTGCAAATAGGGTTGGGTTGACCCATGACCTACCCCGCTCCAATGTTACATAGGGTTGGGATGGGAATTTTGACCTGTGGGGCGGGGTTGGTTAGGATGTGAGACTCATTCTTCAATCTTGGGACAGTGTGGGCTGACCATGACCCATCTCGTCCTGCAAGATGTAAATTATTTTTATAAGTTATATAGTTTGCTTTATGTGACTATGATTTTGTTAGACAGATGTGCTTAATTTTATCACTGGTTAATTTGAATATGATCTATATAGGATGTATATTTAACTTTATAACTTGTTTCTGTTAATAAATTTTTTGCAAATATATGCTGTTCAAGTTATGACTTCCACATGATTTATCAATTTAAAAAAAATGTATTATCAATGTTGTTTACACCTTTGAAGAATGGATACTATTATTTTACAATTTAGCAATTTTAATAGTAATTAAAAATTTTACATCTATGTTAATTTTATTGAAGATTGATACACATATTTATCAAGGTCAAGTTGTAAATTATAAAAAAAAAAAGTTACCAACATTTTGTTGTGGTCATTGTGTTTTACTCCACTAAATAGTAAAATATCAAAGCATTTGACCTTTAAAATTATCATAGATATAACTTTATGTTGATATGCTTATAAATTCTTAAAATTATCACACTTTAACTTGCTTTTTCAACTCGAGCAGTTCTCTTAAAACCGACCAGAAGTTCATCTAAAGAAATATTAAAAAAAGTGAGGGTCGAACCAATTTTATCCCAACCTAATATAAAAAGAAGAGTTAAATAGGTCTTGTAAAAATAAGGTCAAGGTTGGGCACACCCTAACCTGTCCCAGTTTGCACCACTAGTTGTAGGTATGGTTCTGTACTACACACCCAAAGTGGTCAAACCATTCCAAAGACTCAATGCATAATGGGAGCTTAATGCACCAAGCTAGCCCTTTACATTGATTAAAAGATAATGCAAATTCCTCCAATATTTACATCAACTAGTTACTTTAAATTGCAAGGATCCAAATTAGTATACAAGAAAAGGTAAATCAATCAAAGAGTTCAAGGTTAAAATACAAGCTTTGAGCTAATAGAATGGTTCTACACATGACATTCATTCAATTTTGACAAATTTCAATTGACACAAACCTCTTCAAGTGTTGCTTTGTTGGGGCAATCTTTATACTTTTCTAGTCTGTGTGCATGTTTGAATTGCACAAAAAACTTGGATGTATTTTCTTTGGAGTTTACTCCGAATTTTCAAATTCTACATTTGATGTTTTGATAGTTTCTGATTTTAAATTAATAATTTCAACTTCACTAGCACAACAAGATGTTAGATGGAGACTACTTGATAAGTATACAAAATAGAATCCATCCATCGATGCTGCCATCACTAGTTTAGCAGAATTCAACGATTCCCCAAATCAAAAACTTACATAGACCAAAAACCTTGAGACCCGTTGCAACCATTTGAGAGTTACATGAATTTTACAGCCTTTAATTAGAGCACCTTAAAGTCTAAGCTTGTATACTGTTCTAATACCTAACTGAATAGATCTAATTGTATCTTTCACAAATAATATCTACCTTTTTAGCCACATGGCCAACACAACTCTAAATGACATGATCTTTTATATTATAACTAAAAAATGATGCTAAATACAGTGATCAGGTTGAATATCATATATAATAATCAAGGTCAACCCAAACAAGGAGTTTCTGCATAAGTATTTTGATGGTTGTTCATACCAATATAGCACCTCAACTTAGCAGTGCCTCAAATTGCTGAGTTGGCTGGGAAATGGTCAAAGAGGAAAGACACCATGCACTTATATGCAGTAACTCACACCCATACACCCAAATGGTCATAGGACGTGTAGCACAACCATCTTATTCAAGTGCTACAAAAGGATGGAAAACATTTATATGTGATCAGTCGCACCAAATTTCTACAAAGTCTCGTAGTTGAACCCATTGGATCAAAATCAATTATATTATTTACTTTTTATAACTTAACTATAATTATAAAAATTATCTTTATTGAAAAATCATGATATTGACTACATATAAGTATACATATAGGGTCCTTCTGTGACCATTCAACATTCTATTTTGTAAAATATAATCATTCTCATAAATAACTTATCAAATTTTCCTTTTAGCTTAATTGACACTCAACATAAAATTCCTAAAGCACTACACCCTTTCTCGACCTTAACTTGAATTCTTTTTGCATGATTCCTATCAGGTTCTCAACTTTCCACAAATACTTATCCTATAAACCTAAGGTGGTAATTGATACTGCAAGGGTGTTTGGCAACAATGAAAAAAAAAATTCCAAGAAAAGTTTCTTTCCACTTTCTACACGTCTTTCCATGCAACTACCCAACTGTCTAATCATTTTTAACAACTTTCCATATGATTACCCAATCTTTCAAAAAAAATTTCCCTTATTCCTAATCATTACCGCATCGTATCCCCAAACACCCTATCAAATTCAAAAAAATTTCCACCATTTTTTTTTCCACTTCCCAAACACCCTCTACTTTACTGATACTTTAACTAGTTCATTCCATGGAATGAAGAATTACCACTCAAAGATAAGAAGTAGTGCCACTCAAATAATTTGTGGAAAATCCTAACTAAGAACAGAAAGGCACAAAGGAGCATTTTTTTATTTCTTTGAACAGCAGACAGGGAACATTTTCTCCCCAGAACTATAAAATCTAGACTTTCCTTGTGCAAACAAAGAGCACGTCAAAGCATCTGTCCAGCAAAATTCCATTCATCAGTTGTTGAATTCGAATGAAGTTTTTTTTAATTATTATTATTGGGGCTGAAGTTTGAATTCAATGTTGAAGCCTATATTAAAAAACCAGCGATTGCATAGGTTTGGAGGAACGAACACAAAAAACTATGCAAATAAAGAATCAATCCTACAAAATTTGTGGGATCTGCACACTTGGTTAGCAAGCACACATTCTAGTTAGTTCACAAAAAAAGAAAATAACACTTGTCTATTTAACGTTATAAGAAAAAAAATTGACATAGAGATAGACTTAATTACAAATGCAAGAAATCTAAGCTCAGAGATACCTCATATGCTTTCAAAGATTTATCAGATGCCTCTTTCCTCTCATTACCAGCTTTGAACTCAGCAATATAACGATAATAATCACCTTTCCTGAAAACCACCCACCAGAACCGTTAAGTAATTCGACAAACCAAAATGCGAAGGCCCCAAAAGCGCCGTGGCAAGACCATCCGCTCACATTTTGTAGTAAAAGACGCTCGATTCTCCAGCAGTGGCCGACGGAATGAGATGGTCATCGATCACGCTCATGACGTCATTGCAGATGCCAGCAAGCTCCGACTCGACCTTTTGCCGGTACTCCTTGATCCGCTTCACATTCTGCTCGTTCCCCTTGGACTCCTCCTTCTGCTCGATTGAGGAAAGGATGCGCCACGAGGCCCGGCGGGCCCCGATCACATTCTTGTATCCGACGGAAAGGAGGTTCCTCTCCTCGACCGTCAACTCCACGTTGAGATTCGCCACTTGCTTCATGGATTCCACCATATCTGTAACGGAAATGGGGAGATCGATAACGCTAACCCTAGGAGGTTGGATCTGGAGGCGTGGGGGAGAAACCTACCGTCATAGCGCTCCGCCTGCTCGGCAAGCTTGGCCATGTAGACGAAGCTCTCGCGTTCTTTGTCGGACGCCATGATAGGAGGTTGGGAAAATAGAATTCTCCTCTCTCTTTTCTTCGGTTTTCGTTTCTATTCCTTTCTGACTCTGGTTTTCTCGCTGCCCGCGCGCTTTTGGAGAAGACGATTGAAATAAAAATGGGCTTGGCGGACTCTGCCGAGCGCGGAGGATTCGCGGTTCGGGAGGTGCGGTCCCCACTTTCCTGCCACGTCGGATTTCCCGGTCGTTTGGCCCGAAAGAAGTGGACACGTGATTGAATTATCAGAGCTGTTGATCGGTGGACCACCATGGACGGTTTACGATTAGGTAATTCTGTTAACAGTTGGGCCCATATCTGATTGGGCCCACCCCAAGTTAGCTAACTATGGGTCTTGCCCCAACCCAATTAAATACAGACATGGGAAATTTTGATAAGGCTAACCCTGTTTATAAAGGGTTTTATCCTTTGTTTCTGGTGTAAATGCCTATTTTTTATTTGTTAATTTTTTTTACAGAATTATTAATATAAATATATTTAACACGTATATCAATTTTTATTAGTTTTGGAGATTGATAGATATTTTTAAAATTTTTAAAAATAAATAATATTTTAGAAATGTACTTGGGTGCACAAGTCCAAGTACACCGGTGTGCATTTATGCATTCTCGGTTTATAAATGGGCTGCATACAATAGCAAAATTTATTGAGTGTGATGATTAAATCCAAATTCGATTCGACCAAAGACGTCAGCTAGAGCATCCAACAAGGCCCCCATGTGTAAAATCCACATGTAGATGGGACGATCCTATCACATCCATGATCCATTGCAAGCCACAATTTTGTTTGCGGCGTCCAGGCGTGTATTCATTATTCATTATCGGGCATGCACCTGGTGCACCTGTTATAGAAAATCAGTTGTCTTCACACACGATAGAAATATATTGGCTTGTGTTTCAAAGGATACAAAATTTTTGAATGGAATCTCCATCTTTATTTCCAAAACAGCTTTTTCAATTATTAAGGGAGTTCAAATTTTTAATATTAACTTTTTATATTTTCATTATATTTCATCATATTGTCTTCTCACGTGAAAATTCTATTCAACGATGTTGTATTTTTGGAAACATTGATGTTCCTCCCACCAAAAATATTTGTAATGTTGTGATCCTTTCCTAGGCTAAAGAGGCTAAAGGTGTTATTAGTCGTAGTCTACTCATTAATCCTCCTGTCTAACCTATTTATAAATAAATTTATGCTAAGATTTTGGAATAAATAATTTATATCCACCAACTTGTTCAACCATTTAAATTATAAACGAATTAGAATTGGAATTTAATAACCCTTCATCTTGCTTAGTACAGCCTGTCAAGAATGGGTATATAAATGTTTACGCTAGACCATAATTGGCCCCTCCCATCTAGGGGTGGGAATCGGGGCGGGTCAACCCGTGACCTGCCCCGCCCCGACCCTATTTAATACCGGGGCGGGTCGGGGTTATGTACCCAGGCGGGCGGGGCGGGCCAAGGGGTGAGAATTTTTTACAAAGTGCGGGTCGGGGCGGACCTGCTAATGCGGACCCGCTTATATGAAGTAACTGTATAAATATTAAATAAGTTATCCCATAACAAGCAAACGAACTCAGCTCA
>JAXCLR010000001.1:47313970-47357632 GCA_035584095.1 Annona squamosa | reverse complement strand
AATCATTTCTACACAACTATCCACACAACTAACCTATCTATTTTAACTTTATCCTCTTTACTACTTATCATTACCCCCATCATATCACATCATTTGACAACTTTTACTCCTCAAAACTTTTCATCAAAAGTTTTATTCATTACCAAACACACTCTTAATCCATTTTCTCTTATTTTATCACAAATTGATCTCACTTTTAAGTTTTTTCGAATTATTTCATTCTTAAATTTATCTTTTCTTGTTTTACCACTCATCCACCTTAACATTCTCATTTCCGCTACACTCATTTTTTGTATATGTCATTCTTTAACTGCCCAACATTCTGCCCCATAAAGTATAGCAGGTATAATCGCAGTCTCATAAAATTTTTCTTTTAATTTGATTGGAACTCGACGGTCACATAAAATTTCTGACGCACTTCTCCATTTCTTCCATCCTACTTGAATTCTATGAATTATATCTTTCTTGATTTCCCCGTTCTCTTGAACTATTGATCCTAAATACCGCAAGTGATTAGTTCTTGTTACTACTTGATTTAAAATCTTAATTAATTCCTCATTCGTGTTCTCACTATTATTTAAATTACATTTCATATATTCAGTTTTAATGCGACTAATTCTAAAACCATTAGATTCTAAAGCATTTATCCACCTATTTAATTTTAAATTTAGTCCTTCTTTAGTTTCATCTATTAGAACAATGTCATCTGCAAATAATATACACCAAGGTACATTTTCTTGGAGATATCCAGTAATTTCATCTATTACTAAGGTAAAAAGGTAAGGACTCAAGGCTTGGTCTTGATATAGACCTATTTTAACGAGGAAGACACTAGTATCTACACTAATGGTCATCACATTCGTAACAGCCCCCTCATACATATTTTTAATAATATCAATGTATTTATTATTAATTCCTTTTTTTTTCACCACCTGCCGTATTAACTTTTTTGGTACTCGATCATAAGCTTTTTTTTTAAATCAATAAAAATCATGTATAAGTTCTTTTTCTTCTCCCTATACTTTTCAAATAGTTATCTAAGTAAGAAAATAGCTTCAGTGGTTGATTTACGCATCAAAAATACTAAAAAGGAAATATGTAACTTCAAGGCGTGATCAGATATAACTCAACACATAAAACCCATAGCTTGAGGCAAGGGGGAAAAAGAAAAAAAGAATAGTCTTCATGAATGAAGTAAACATCATATTTGAACTAAAATTTACCTCTCTCTGTAGAGCTTCATCAAGCTCTTGCTTATCATCGGGAGTAATATCCTTAGCATGAAGCTGGGTTAAACAGTTCCTTATCCTGCAGGGAAGGGTGGAAGAACAGAAAACAATGAATATGCCAAGAATACCAGCAGAAAGGCTTTCAAAATGAATCCCTAATACAACAATTCTAGGTTGCTAGAGAAGCTCATGATGCCCTCCAGGTAAGATGTTCTAAACAAAACAAAATTGTAGCATATCTTTTTGGAATGTGTAGAATGAAAGCAGAGGACATCCACATATGTATACATATTAAGAACTGCGGTAGCAAAGTAACAAACCTTCCATGCTTTTGAAGCAAAGATCTTCGGACTGATTGAGTAGGGTGTGCAGTAAAGACCAGATCCACAGTTTGATTCTTCAGTGCATCAAATACTTCTTCTGGGGACTTACCCAGCTGCCCCACAAGCTTCTTTAGTGTCTCTTCAATGTCCGATTCAGTTGTTGCAGAATTCTCATCTACGAAATCTCCTTTCTTTAGTTTGATCCGTCGCCGGTAAGCAATCTGGACCTCCTCAGCCAGATTGGCCAAATTAAGCATGTTGGAGAATGCTTTAGCAACAACAATGGAATCACCAGCATCCAAACTTGTTAACATATTTCCAAGCTCCTCTAGCTTCTTTGGGTCATGCTTCCCCTCATATTCAGCAGAAAGCTCATAGCACTCTTGGACCTAAAATGAAAGTTAGTTTTTTCGCGGTTAATAAGTTTCTGCTAGTTTTGGAGGACACAAAAATTCAAAAAAATCCTAGCCACACGATTCCACCGTCTGACAGCAAATGAATTAGTTCGACCAAAACATCAATGCAGAACTTGAATCAACTCATTATATAGAAATCGAAATTTGTTGCGAGTCTTTTTAGTTGAATGCGTTTCTCTTTGCTGCTACACCCAGACGATCAAAGTCTCATAATGCACTCTGTAACTACACAGAATACAGGTGAAACAGAAAAGGAAAAAGTTCATGTTTTCCATTTTCCAAGACTGTAAAACCGAAAGAGATTCCTTGTCAGTTCCACTTTAAGTGGTTCGCAAATTAGCTTTTCATCAAATCAATCCATGATCCCTCCCTAAAAAAACCAGATAAATGGGAACCTCTATATACCCAGACAGATTCCATTTATTATATTATTTCGCACAGGATTTCGTTTATTTGAGAAATGGATCTGCAACTAGTACACCTAAACAGTATCAAGAAGAGGCGTTCTGTCTTGCATTGTCTTGTCATGTTCTCGAAACTTTGCAAAACAATTTACAAAACAGAGGCCGATAACAGGCAAACAATCAAAATTCCGTACCGTTTCCTTGATGTCTTCCCCATGCAGATCCTGAAGAATATCCAGGAAACGATCCAACAGAAGGGCATCATACTCCACAAGCTTGTCATCCTCCGAGACCTTCCCAGGAACAAGAAGCCGTAACTGGGCATCAATCGATTGCAGCTTCTCCACCGAGTTCCGAGACATCCCTCCTTCCCCCTCGCACACACGACCACAATCACTGTCTGCCCGCACACTCTACTCCGTCTGGCCCGCTAAATCTAGAAGCAAGCCCTCAACACACGGGAATTCCGCACCTTCCGACTATAAAAGCGACGAAAAAGGTGGAGCAAAAACCTGCAAAAAGACAACCTCAGATCACAAGATGAGGATGGATAAAAGAAATCCACGATCTCCTTTTCTTTTCCCTCTGGAATGCAGTGCGGTGAAATGGATGATATGCTCGTGAAATACGGATTGGAAAAGAGCAGCGATAAACCGTAAACGAGTACCAGATTTTTCGCTGGAGAAGTCGGCAAGAGAGGAGAGGAGCAGAATCACGAGATTGACTTGCAGTGGGTGAGAGCTTTGCTGTGTCCTTTTATAGACAGATGAGACGAAGGGCTTAGTAGAAACTGAAAACTCTGTGCGCGAGTTCGATTTGGCTTGTGCTAGGTTGTGAGCTCCTCCGCGCGTGATCCTCGTACATTCCCAAACGCAAAATAAATGAGTAACGGCGTGCCAGGGAACTGGTAAAACTTTTGAATTAAAAAAATATAAATTTTAAAAGAGGAGAAATAATATGATATGATATGAATAACTAAGTAAAAAATAAATAAAATTAAAATAAATATGTTAAGTATATAAATGTTATGTAGAAATAATTGAAAATAAAAGTAATTGAATAGATAGAAACAAAGAAATAATTAAAAATAAAGTATAAAACAAAATAAAAGCATTACAATATTAAATTTCTTAGGAGCTCTAAAGTTACTTTATTTAAGAATTAATATTAAAGAATATTACATGCAATAAGCATGTCTCAAATGAGAAGATTAATATGTGTGTATAGTGAGTAGTAGAATGGGGGGTGCAACAAAAATTTCTTAAAATATTTTTAATAATATAATAATTTAATTATTTCTGACCACTTTAGTATTTCTAAATTTTTCCTTGTCCAATATTAAAGAGCTTAATTATAGATATCATGATGTATTTTAGCTTAAATTACAATATTCGTTTATTTTTATAATTATTTATATTATTTATTTTTCTTTATAAACATGTTTTCCTAAATATATTTAATATATGGGCATATTTGTCTTTAATAAAAAAATTTCGAACTAAAATTTTTCACTTTTCCATAATTTTCATATTTTAAAATTAATTTTTCATATCTTCTTATACAATTATTCTATTCACACAACTAGTTTATCTATTTTAATTTTATTCTCTTTATTCCTCATCATTACCTATAATATATCATATCATTTTTTATTAATTTGATACTTTTTTGACAAACTTTTTATTTAAAAGTTTTATCACTTTGCAAACATACTATGTATACAAAGTTTTATCGTTTTACAATACTTTTATATATTTATTTTTTATTTTTAAGATCAAGTTTTTAAGTGATAGAAAATGACTTAAATGCCCTTGAAATTAGTAATTTTTTAAACAATAAATGTTTAAAAGTATTGTAAAATGAAAAAACTTGATATATGGGTTAAATACAATTAGAAAAATATATTTGTAAAGAAAAAATAAATAAAAATAAAAATAAGATAAAATAAATTGATATTGTATTTTAGCTTAAAATACACTATGGTCTATATAATCATGCTCCTAGTATTAAAGATCAAATTTTATTATTATCATCATCTTGAATTTTTTTTATGACACCTGCTACCTAACCTCACTATTCAAATAAGGAAAATTAGAGATGAAAATGGAATAATAAAAAGATTTAAAAAAAATATATGTTTGTGCAATTGAGATTAAAAACTATGTTGATTATACTAATTAAGAAAAATGCATTATAAAGTAAAAATAACGTAATTAGGGTGTGTTAGAAAGTAATAAAATTTTTAAATAAACAATTTTTAGTAAAAGTTTTTAAAATTAGAAAAAATAAAGTGATATGATAGATAACGATGAGGAGTAAAGAAAATAAAATTAAAATTCATAGGCTCATTGGATGCGTTGTTATATATAAATGATTAAAAAGGAAAGCAATTGTATAGGAAAATAATTAATTAATTAATTAATGGAATAGTTATGATGTATGAAAAAAATTTAAATTATCAAGTTTTAGCGATAACCAAACCCCTCCTTAGAAATTAAAATAAATGAAAGTAGGGTCCATTTGGTAATTGCAACAAAGAAAATATTTCCCCATTTTATTTATTGTCATTTTAATTATTTAACAATCTTATTTTTAATCGTTATTTTATCTCTAATCGTTATCCCATATACAGCAACATATATTTATCTTGATTTTATTTTACTACTAATAACTTATCATATCATATAACATCAGTTTCTTATTTTTTCAAAATCGTTTCTTATATCCTAATTAATCTTTTATCACTAACTAAAATGTTTTAGAATTCCTTTAGAATTCTTTTTTTTTTTTCCAATTGACGTCGAGCGGAGCCCCCTTTATAAATAAATGAACAAACATTAGAAATAAGTTGGGAAACCAAAGTTAAGGGCCATAATTAATTTGAATTACAAAATATTTGTGTAATCAATGTTGAATGTGCTTAGTTTGAATTGACAAGTTCCTGTTTATTAAAAGTTTAAGAAAAATCTCAATATGATGAATTACAAATATATCTAAATTTCCATTTCAGACAATTCATTTTTCCATCAGTTGAATATATCGTTTTATGTTTTTAGCGGATGCCTAGAAATAACTAGATAATTTAAATGCACAAAAAGATCAACGCTAGTTTAGTGTCTTTCAGTGAGTTGAGATGAGATGAGAAGAGATTTGACTAGATTTGGACACTTTTGCATTTTTCAATATTATTTTTCTCTCTTATAAAATCTCTTATTTCACAATATATATATATAACAGAGCATGATGATATACAACATGATGTATTTTAAGTTAAAATACAATATTTATTTATGTTATTTTATATTTACTTTTATTAGGTTTTTCTTCATAAAAATATTTTTTCAAGTGTATTTAATTATTTATATACTAAGTTTTGCTATTTTAGAATGCTTTTATACATTTATTTTTATTTTTAAAAAATCATCAATTTTAGGAGCATTTAAGTCATTCTTTACCCCTTTAAAAAATTAATTTTAAAAAATAAAAAATGAATATATAAAAGTGTTGTAAAATAGAAAAATTTGGTATATATATTGAATATATTTGGAAAACATGTTATGAAGAAAAAATTAAAAAAATATAACTAGTTGTAAAAATAAAAGAATGTTGTCTTTTAGTCTAAAATACATCATGACGTATTAAACTCCTCATTTCACAAGCATATTCTTCCAGTGTACATGCAATCTCTTATTTATTTAATACACGACTACCTTAGCTTTACCTATCTTTCTTCTGTGTCATCGTTCAAATCCAATTCCATTAGATACACTTGATTCAGTATCAACTTAAAATCTATCCATTATGTATTTGGAAAATAATAAAACTTTTGGAAAAAAAATTTAGTGTAAAAGTTTTTAAATTGCAAAAAAATAATGTAATGAAAAATAACATAATAATAAGGAGTAAAGATGATAAAGTTAAAATAGATAAGTGTGTGTTCTAAGCCATACAAGATCTTTATATTGAATTCGTCACAGTTCACAAGACAATTTTGCAATTTCCAAGACAGCTTTTCCAATTTCCAATACAATTTTACCTATTTACAATACAACTTTATTCATTCTTAATACGCGTTATCATACTTTCATCCCAAAAATAAATTCGATCCAAGAATCTTGTATGGTTTAGAACATACCTTAAGTTAGTTGTATAAGTAGTTATGTAAAAATAACATAAAAGTGAGGTAGTTGTAAAAAATGTGAAAATTGTTAAAAATAGAGTTTTGTTGAGGGTGAAAAGTTTTAGATTAAAAAATTTTTTATTTGAAAATTTTTAGATA
The DNA here is from genome assembly GCA_035584095.1 of Annona squamosa. Taxonomy (NCBI): domain Eukaryota; kingdom Viridiplantae; phylum Streptophyta; class Magnoliopsida; order Magnoliales; family Annonaceae; genus Annona; species Annona squamosa. The sequence continues at coordinate 47,350,981 of JAXCLR010000001.1, read as the reverse complement.
TATCCGAACATACTTCTTGAATGAAATATATATTATTATTTCCAAAATAGCTTTTTCAATTTCTAAAGCATTTTTTTAATCATCAATTTATTTTCTATTCATAGTACATACCATTATATTTTTATCTCATTTCTCATCTGATTCAAGCTTCCCTGTCCCATTTCCAACTAAAATATTCACCGTTGATTTATTTCGCCACTCGCTAATACTGTTAACAGGAAAACACTTCTGTTGAAAATGTCCAAAATAGATTCCTTATTCGGTCCGGCATCATCAACTTGGATCGAACGAGAATTGGACGAGAATGATATAGAAATTTTCATTTTCTAAAAAAATTCTTTTAGTATTCATTAAAAATAAGATAATTTCTAAATATGCACATTATTGTTTACTCTAATTTCTCATATGTCCATGAATTTAGAATTTCTACCAAAATTCATCACCTACCCAAGCCGTTAGCCTCTGTTATCGACGTCTCATTTTATGATTTTTTTTTAAATTTTTAATATTTTTAGGTATAAAGACCTAAATTACTGTTCGTCACTGTTATTCTTCTCCATCGTAATCTTGCGGGCGCTATTGTTGAATGGGATTGAATGGGATTTTCATTGTCCCCGTCGAGAAAAGATGAGTGGGATGGCCACTCATCCGTGGGGCTTTACCAATGCTCACTGAATTTTTAGGGTCTGATTAAAGCCATACAAAATTCTTGAACTGAGTCTGCATCGTTACCGCGAAGACAGTTTTTCAATTTTCAAGATAATTTTTTAAATTTTCAATACAACTTTACTCATTCCTAATACACATTATTGCATTCTTTTCTTAGATAGAGATTAGATGTAAAATCATGTATGGTTTAGAACACACCTTTACTGAATTTATTTTTTTACCGCCTGTGCTTCTCAATAACAGAGCTCTGCACACCGGATTCCGGATTGACCTTGTTCCATCTGCCCATACAAAGCGGCTCAACTAGTTCTTTCGTAACTCTCTACTTTTTTGTTAAAGATGAGTTTGTTTTTCAAGTGGCTCTGTTTTGTTTGCTATCACCTTGCCAATTTTAGCGCTTTAGCAAGATCCAAGTAGTCGATTTGGTTGCCCAAAGCCAAATCTGACGCCTCCTCTCTGCCATGCATAGGGGTGGAAATTGGGGCATATCGACCCGTAACTCGGTTTTGACCCGACCCAATTTTGGCTGGGTAAAACCAATATATTTTTGACCCGGTATAGGGATAAGTCAAAATTTTTTACCCGAATTCAAAAATAGGGTCAGAATGGGTTGACCATGTACCGACCGGAAGAGTCCAACATGCCCCTCATATACTAATTTATTAAAAATTATAAGCCTATATTTAAATTTTATTATTATTTTCTTTCAAATTTCTCACTTTTTTGTAATCAACTCTATTAACAATAGAAAAATTAATTTATTCAAAAAACAATATAAGAATTTGTAACTCTTATGTGTAATTAATATTAACCTATTTTAATAAATGTATACTATATTTTTGAATATTTTGTTTTCTTAATTATGTGTTTTTTAATAATTAGTGAAATATTGAAACATATAATATTTAATTTTAGTATAGATGTATACTTATATTTGATAGGTATATAAATTTTGAAAATTATCTTTTTTGACCCGTATTTTTGACCCGACCCGCTATCCCGATATCGAACCGAATTTTGTTCCAAGACTTAGTAGAAAAAATTAATGATCAAACCAACCTTGTCCCGACCCGGTATAAAAATAATGATCAAACAATATTTTTAAAACGTAAGTTCAGGGTTAAGCAAACCTTGACCCATCCCAACCCGCCCCGATTCCCAACCCTAGCCATGCGTGGTCGCTGCATCTGCACTTTCTCCTTGGAAGCCAATATTGGTGAGGAAACCTATCCTCCGGAAGCGATGGCTACCATTTCAGATTTGCAATGGTGGTCCTCGATTAAGTTAGATTTTTTTGCCAGAGCTAAAGAAACGGCAATAACACCTCAAATTTGAGTTAATGGAATTAAGTTTTGGATTTCGCGCTCCACCATCTTCCTCACCAAAGCACCCGTCTCCCATGGTTGCCATCAATCTCGCGCCACAAGTAGTAGCACCATCTGTTAAGACAAGATTAAAAACAACATCTAGGGGCTGTTTGGCATTCCGGAAAAGTTTTTGACGTGTTTACGGGTTGAAAACACGTCAATCGGTTGCCGTTAAGTATCTGGATGAGAACAAATTAATGCATCTGTCCATTACCATAAATGCATGCCTCTACTGACTGTTGTACGTGGAAATGCAAGTGTCGGCACTGGTTGGAACATGCACTGAGAGGGTTAGCGTAAAACGCAGGAACAGTGGTTGCGGAAACTGTTCATTTTCGAAATTCATGTTTTTTCGCCGCACCTCAAAGCCTACACCCTCGAAGCCTGCACCCATTCTGCGTACGATGATCGTTTTACAGAAGGTGACGCGACGTTTTTTTCACCGACACTCCCGTATTGTGAAAAGTTTTAAAACTGCACAGGAGTTTTAGCGAATGCCAAACAGCCCCCTAATATGTACGAATCCACCACAAATAGCTTCTAAGATCTCTTATGAATCACAATCCAACCGAACCAAATATAATAATCAACCCACAATAATAACACAAGGATTTACCTGAAAAACCCTTGAAATTTGAAGGTAAAAACCAAGGGCCAAGACGAGTAAACTATTCACTGTAAAAGAAAAAACCTTATTCATGTCGGAAGGATACATAGGTCATTCTACGTGAGTGCTCATTCTAATATGTGCTTTGACAAGGGTCGACAATATGGCTTTGACAATGGCCCATCAAAAATATCATGGGTGGATGGAGATATAGGGTATGTTTGGCAATGGTTGAAAGTTGTCACATTAAAACTTTTCAATTTAAAACTTTTCGCTTTCCACATTTATCATATTTTTTAATTATTTTTTCATATTTTTCTATACAACTACCCTACTTTTCAATCATTTATACACAACTACCCGCATAACTAACCTTTTTTTTTAAATTTTATCATTTTTACTACTCATCATTACCCCTATCATATCACATCATTTGATAACTTTTACTTCTCAAAACTTTTCATCAAAAGTTTTACTCATTCCCAAATGCAACCATAGTACACAAATTAGAAAGGTACATAGGTCATTCTACGTATGTGCTTCTGGCTATTGCAACCCACGGTAGCAACTCCGGTGTGTAAGGAATTTTGTTAAGTATTCATGCATACAAAAGGAATTTTTAAAATACATAGGTATTTAAGAAATTATGGGTAAAATTCATATGTATATATGCAAATTTTACTTTAAGATGTTAATTTTTTTCAATTATCATATAATATTTCTCACTTCCAACATACAAGAACACTTTTTCTTCTTATATTATCTCCCCATCTAAGCTATTGATCGGGTTGGGCTATATAGAATGGAAACTGAATTACATAATTTGGTATTGGATGGAGGGATTATGCAAATACCCACCAATTTTATTTTTAATTTCATTTATACCTACAAATTTCCAAAAGTGTCTTTCATGTCCACAAATTTTCATCTTAGTTCTATATATACTTATGTTGTTAGAAATTCGTTAAACAAGCCATTAGCTTCCTTATAAAATGATAAATATGCTCAAACCTTAGTATAATTTGAAGTTATAAAAACTATTAAAAATTTATTACAATATAAATTTTTAAATATAAAATCATAATTATAGATGAACGTAGTCATTATTTTAGATGAGGTTAATGGAACTTTTAACAAATTTTTAATAACATGAGCGTATGTGAAATTATGATAAAAATTCATACATATAAAAGATATTTTTAAAAGTGCACTAGTAAAAGTAGAATCAAAAGTGAAGTACATACTTCTATAAAAAAGAATAAGAAAAAATTACTAGCATGCTCGCAACATTTGTTCTTAATTTCTTCCATACTTACAATGTTATAAATTCTTCCTATACCTTTCATGTCTATACCGTTAATATAATTATTATCTACTTTATTTGAAAAATAATTTCGCATATTCAAAATTTTCTAATCAAGATAATTTAATCTTAACTAGACTTGGTTGACAATAGTAAATTATTAATATATGATATTAAATAATTTTAAGAATCATGGTTGAATTATTGTAATTAAATTTTTTTAATAGGCACAATTATCTTTTCAACGGAGTAGATAATTATTGTATTGACTGTGTGAGTATAATAAAAATTTAGAATAAAATATTATGAATATAAGATAAATTTATGAAATGTTATTGGTATATTAGAACTTAAATAAAATGTGTATCCACGAATTCTACTAAAAAAATATATATATGTAGAGTACGTGCGTACCCTACACGACGGAGTCGCACCTTTTGTTTAGGAGGTGGTGGGCGCGCGCGCATGCATGCCTGCCCAGAAAACACGCCGAATGGTGACCGAAAACAGTAGTCAGCTAGGAAAAACTAGACATCAACGGATGTGGAAACGAAAAGTCACTTCCACTGCCCATCCATCACTTCCCCGACGTGAAAAGTCATTCGAACCGCTGGAGAAGTCAAATTCCGCCGGGGGCCTCCTGAGTCATAAAATAATGTTAGAATATACATTCGTTTTTTCCTTTAAATTCTCGTTAATTATACGTAACATAATTCTGAATTAATATGATTTATCAACTATTCAAGCTAGTAAAGTTTTAAATTAATATCCGACGATCCATCTTATGTATCAGAGCTTTTTTTGTATTGAAATTTATTAGAGCTCGTTAAGTTCTTTTAAGGCTGCCATTTGCTACCGCCATTTGGCAAGATGCATAGACTCTTTGTTTAGCTTAGCCACATGATTTTTTTTCCTAAATTATAGGCTTACTTTAGATCGCACCCTCTACGAAGTTTGGTATTTTAAAAAATTATAAATATTTTTATTCTTTTAAATAGAGAAGGCATGGATGCATACTCCCATGTCAATGTCTATTTTTAATTTTTAAAAATCAAAAAAAAAAAAAAAAACTAATCGTGGCACGGTGTGTGAATGTGTGATGTAAGATGCGTCCACAATTTTTTAAAACAAATTTAAAAATAATAAGACGTGTGGAATTCCCGTAACTCTTTAATTCTATTTAGATGTAATATTTGCTAGATTAATAAAAATAGTGGTTAATTCAAATATATCAACTACATTTGCTTTACAAATATATTTACTAAGTTTGAAAATTTACATTTGCTCGTAATTACAAAAGTAATTCACTAAGTTTAAAAGCTTTCATATATCTCATTTCGCCAATTACAATTAAAATCACTTTTATTCATTATAAAAATGTCCAAAATATCTTTTATTATTTGATAATAATAGTTGTTCATCTATAGATGAAGTTAAATAGTACAATGGAAATTCATCTAACTTAAAAAATGCTAGGCAAAATGAGTTTCACCTAGATCAATTAGAGATAGTTTGGATTTTTAAAATTATTAAATGTTTTTCACTGTCTTACTATATATATTTGAAACTAATGAAATACGTAACGAGTATACGTCCAGGTCTTCAAACTTAATAGTTATATTTATAATTAAAAAAAATGTAGTAGATATATTTAAAACTAACCATAAAAACAATTTTGGAAAAAGAACTTGATTTCTCAATTGTCTGACATCAATGCCCTTGATTAATTCAATTCTCCGAGTAATTCGTCGCGTTATGCAGAGAAATAAGCGGCAACAAAAACCCAAGTTCCAAGAAAGTCAGATATTGATGATGAAAAATCTTCCCATCAGATCGGAGTCAATTTAACTTGTTAATGAAAATTTGCCTAACTAGTCGGTTCGGTAGCATCTCCCTCCAAAGGAGCACATCAAAAAGAATATTCTTTCAGAATTCCACGGCGTTCAAGACTTCAAGTTTTGGCACGCCTACTCTACAAGTGCTTCATTTTTCAGAAATTAGGGGCATGTTTGGTAACAAGAGTGGGAAGGGTAGGGCGGGAAGAAGCAAGACCATGGTCGCCAAGGCCCATCATTAATCAAGTAATAATTATAATTTTTCATTTTACCCATATTTTTTTGATGATTTTTTTTTATTTTTACACATATTTTTAAACATAGAAAATTAATATATATACATATCCAAAAATAGTAAATTTTGATTTATTAATTAAAAACAACTATATTAACATGTTTAAAAAAAGATTTTCAAAAAAAACAAAAAAAAGTGTTTTTTGACCGATTTGAATCCGCCGAATTTCAGACCTGAAAAAGATCATTTGGCTTGTTATTTATATGAGTGATAAAGGTGAGTGATTGAATGGTGAAACATTTGTCTCCCGCTCGAACGCTATCGAAGATAATTTGTCTACTGCCATGGGTAGTGTTTGTCTACTATGAATTGTAATTAGTTGAGAAAAAATGGAAAGATTACTTTGACATCATTGAACTTTAAGGAATATAAAAGATGATGAAGATAGATCAATAAAAAAGTGTTAATGTGTGTATTGTTGAACTGTAGTCATAGTCCGATGTCCAAACTCCAAACAGTGTAAAATGTTCTGCGAAGCCACTTGTCGATATTGCACTTGCAGTACGTCATTTGGGGATTTTGCAAAATAAACCCGTTAACTTTTTAATTGTAAATTAACGTTCAATCCGATTTTTTTCTATTTGACCTTTTGATTTAAAGATATTGCAAAATAAGCCTTGAAATCGGTGGTTGCAAGACAATTTCAGAATAGAATAGAGTAACAAGTTCAGAATAAAATAGAGTAAGCTAAGTTTTTAATGTTTTGGAAAAATCAAATTTAGCCCATTTCACATCTTAAATTACCTCACACATCCATGCTGGATTTATTTAGCAACGTTTTGAAAGAAATTTAACCCTTTTTTTTTGGGTTTCCCCGTCAATTAAGTTGTGATTAGTCGCGTTGCAGACGCCTCAAACAACGCCGTGAACCATGCAAATTAAATGATGCTGATGCACGCGAGCACGAGTCCATGCCTTCCATTTCCACGATGTTTTGATGCGCTCGTTTAAAAGTCCAATGTGCTTTTCTTTTCTAATCTAATTACATGAATGGACAGCTCCTATGAATTACACTCACGCACCCACACCACTGGTCTTTTACAGAATTCCAACATCTAATAAACTAATTTTTGGCCAAGCTCGTGAAAAACAAAGGGGAATTTTGTGATTTTAAGTGGGTGCGCATCATCTGTCTAATAAAGTTAAAGAGATATCGGTAGCGTGGGGATTTTTACGTGGTGCGTATCGTCTCTCTCTTAAAAGCTCGAAGGCCTCTTTGCATCTCTCCTTTCTAAAAGTTATTCGCAGGCATGCCTGTTCTTGGATCCGAATATTCCTAATCCTATCCCTTTCTACTCGTTAGCCTGCGATGATAATACGCAGGCCCACAGTTGGAGTGTAATCAATTCACATAAAAGCTTCTTCCGTAGGACTTTACCTAACTGTGATGTCATGTTTCGTGAAGCATCCTTTCAAGAGCTACAAGAAAATTCAGATAACAACAAAAAGCAAAATAATGTTTGTGTTTGGTGTAAACTAGGGGGAAAAAGCCTTGAAATGGGGATGCAGTGCCTTTGAGAATGGAAGCAAAAGCCTTGCTTTTTGAAATGGAATGAGCGGCGGAGATCGTTTGTCACCAAGGTGAGATTAAAAGTGATTCTTTTTAGCAATCATAAACTGGCTAAATGAAGATAAAAAACAATTTTTTCCAGTCTTGGATTTTTGGTTGAGGAAATCAAATGCTTTAAGGAACATTTGATAAGATAAAGTTCATCTCTCAAGGACAGGAAATCAATGTGCTCTTCGTATTGTGAAAATGGAGCAACGAGGAGAGGAGAGAACAGCTTGGTAGGGTGAAGCCCCAGAAGGTACAGGATAATTTCTTGATAAGGATATCCATTCTCAGTATGTATAATCTTTGTAGGTGTCCATTCGCGGGCGAATGAGGTTTGGGAGCCATATAAGAAAGCTTTTTTCGCAGGAAAAAAAAAAGGTAAAAGGAAGCAGATAAAAATTTATGGTAAAAATAAACAGAGAGATAGGGGTAATGATTAAAAGCGGAGAAAATAAAGATAAAATAAATAAAATAGTTGTATTAAAAAGTTGAAAATGATTAAAATGTAAACACAATAATTAGATACTTAAAATATAAATCATAATAAAATATGCATGGAAAGGAGAGGATTTTTTTTTAATCTCATAGCAAAACACGTCCTAAATTTTAATTTTTCATATTTATAACTGATAGTTTTAAGTTTTTCAAGTATATAGTTTGGTCCCTTTAAATTTACACGTAAAGTCAGAGACCAAAAATTGCCCAATGTTAATTTTTTTATTACACAAACTTGATATTATTTGCTATAAAGATTGATATTAAATATTAATCCAACTTATATTTATAAATTAGACACAACATTTGTGAAAATTATATACATGATCACATAGTTTATCTATAATTATATACATTTTTATCATTAAAACAGATGTTAAAAGTGATATAAAATTACAAAATTATTTATGAGGGCCTTTTGGCAAACGGGAAAACTGACTATTTTTTGTAAGGGTGTGTTTAGAAATGAATAAAATTTTTAATGAAAAGTTGTGAAGAATAAAAGTTATAAAATAATGTGATATAATAATGGTAATGATGAGGAGTAAAGAGGTAAAGTTAAAATAAATAGGTTAATTGTGTGGGTAATTGTGTAGAAATAATTAAAAAGTAAGGTAGCTATATAGTAAAATAAGAAGAAATGATTAAAAATATAATAGTTATGTCAGACGAGCGGTGCTCATCTGGTCATTGGCTGCGGAACGGGATTTTCGTTCCCAGCCGATGCGTGGTTCGAATCCCACGTGGGATTCTGAACCCAAATATAGGTAAGGGCATGTGGTCCCTTTTATACTTTGATGGGAGCTAGTGGTCTCCCCACTTGATGTGTGGAAGCTTGTTGTCGTCTTCCATTGTAAGTTTGTTAGAATTGTCTCAGTGTTTGAATGTAATATGATTTGAGATATGATGTAAAATATTCTCCAATAAAAAAATATGATAGTTATGAAAAATAAAAAGTTTTAACTGGACATTTTTTCTTGATCTTTTCAATGGTAGTGTTCAACTCAGAAAAACTATTATTTCAAAATTTTTAAAGTTCTCTAGTATGTAAAAAAAAAAAACAAAAAAAAAGCCGGAGTTCTGGCAGCTGTACCTAAGTAGCAATAGGCTCTTAAGAAACGACACCAACCGAGAAAAAAATCGGAGAATATGATTACAATGAGGTTGTTTTGGTCAAAGTTCAATCAATTTACGGTGTTTTTATGGGGAAAATTTGTTAATAAGTTTTACATATATCCAAACACTCCCATAGTAAAATAAAAAAAACTTCCCTTGTTAAATATTAAAAAAATTCAACAAAGTGATGTAAAAAATACAAAATAGGGTAGTTTCAACTACTCATATGTTCATAGCCTCTTTTAAAAGAAATGGTAAAGATAAATTTATCATGTAAAAAAACTAGAGTGTTATCTAAGAAAGATAAGAATATTGTTATATTCGAAATCGCAAGTATATTATGTAGTAATCTATACTACTTTTGTGAGTACGTGAATATATATGCAAATATGAATATAACTTATGCTTATATTTGAAATTAACTCTTGTTACAAATAGGAAATACAAAGGATGGAATTATTTGCCAATGCTTTGCTGGTTAGCTCTATTGGATTCCATCTTCTAAGTGCTTGCGCACGCTGGTTAGCTCCATTGGATTCCATCTTCTAAGTGCTTGCGCACGAAGCCTAAGGTCATAACTTGGTAAGTTGAATTTTGTGGAGACCGCAGAGAGTAAAATATAAAATATTTTTAAAATGGTGTAATTGGTATAAAATGATAGAGTTAAATTGAAATAAATAAGATAATTGGTAAGAAAAATAATTAAAATATACAAATAAAAAAAATATAATTATTAATCTTAAAAACTACGCACAGACATATCCCATCCTACCAGTAAAACAGTGTTAACAAATGTCTCCTAAAATCGCGGCCACGGAAGCGAGAAGTGGACCAGTAGTCTGTAGAAGCCGTACCGAAAAGGAGACTCGATCGTACGCTCGGCTCCGTAGACGCCGGGGCTACGACTTCTTGTAGTTTGCAGCCAAAAGCCGGGTCTGAACGAGAATTTTCGTTTGTAATTTTGCCGTAAAGATTTTTCTAAGAGGCCGTCCACTTGTACCTTGTCTAGCATAGTGGGCAGAAAATTGGGTTTCAGCGGTCCCACAAGAAACACAATCGTGGAAATGTTCTTGGACTGTTCTTTTTTGTGGCTGTGTGGCCGACCACCAGGACGTGCAATCAGACGTAGTCTGCATTTATGCATAGGGTTTTGGAGGACCCACTTCCGGCTGTACCTATTTGAAAATATATAATTACGTATTAGTAATAAAAAATAATTAGATATATTCTAGTAGGGCTCTTGGTTACATAAAAGCAGTTTTATATAATCTTATAATTTTTAAGATATTGATAATTAATTTAAAATTCAATTCCTTCATTGTACTTAATATTATTTATTTATCTAAAAGACCAAATTTCATCATCATTAAGTATTTTTACGATTTTTATTTGTTAAAAAATTATATATATATGTATTCGAGTGTAAATTATGAAAATATTTAAATCCATTGACACATACATTAAAATATAATAATACTCTATAAAATCATTAAATACATAAAAATGATATTTTAGATGATTTAGATGATGAAAATATAATTTTAAAATTGATATTTAATATTAAACTATTTTATTATATTTAATGGAGCTCATGTGCAGTGATGTTAAACAAATAAAAGAGTTTTTAATATATTATAAATAATGCTAAATATAACAAATGAAGTGAATTTTTTTATAAACAATCAAAATATTAAAAAAGGCATTTTTAAATATACCCATTTATTTAACTATAATTTCAAATATACCTACTATGTTTTCAAAATCTTAAACATACTCATTACATTTGTAGTTCATCTCGAAACGCCTAATTCATAAGTTAATGTCATTAGTTAATATATAAAATTATTAATATGCTCATCAAATTTTAAACATAATTAAAATTTTGAATGTCATTACCCACTAATGCCCTAATTGCACATGAGCTTTAAATTCGAAAAGCCCTAATTTCATTTTCTTCCATATTTTATTATCTTATAACAAGGGCATTTTAGGTCTTTATAAAAATTTCACTAATAGTTTTTAACGAAATGGACGTTTTTGAGATTAAGTATAAATTTACTGGGTATATCTGGATTTTTGAAAATATGATGGATATATTTGAGATTAGAATTAAATGCTGTGGACATATTTGGGAAAAACTATAGAAAATTGAAGAAAATGACGTAGAAAATGGGTTTTATAGAAGTGTTCACGTATGAATTACAAATTGTAACTGAGGCAAAGCATTTGCCCATTGCATTGGTAATGCTGTTTCAAGTCTTTATAGCAGTAGATTTTCAAAGCTTTTAGTAGTGACATGTTATCTTCCCAAGATTTTTACTGGAGTGTCTACCTGTTGGGATTTTAAGAATATTATTTGAAAAATTAGAATGTTGGTAAAGATATTTGAAAAATAATTTTTGAATAATGTAAGAATGTCTCGGAGTCTTATTGTAATACTAGTTTGAGATGATATAATTTATGAATATTAATAAAAATATTAAGGATTAAAAATTGTAATAGTTTATAAATTATTCATCCATATAGTAAAAATTATTTTAAAAATAAAAAAATCTTCTTTTTAACATTGGTTTTACACATTCATCAAATTTTGGTCACGAACACCTAGACAAATTTATATTTTATACCCACTTCTACTTTTTTAGCAGAATCCATAGTTTATGTGGATAAAGCAAAATTTATTTTACCTTATAATGTCCAAGATGATTTAGTTGGATAAAGAAAATTTTGATAATTTTAACTGATAATAAGATAAATTTTATTTTTGAATGATTAGTACTAGATAATTGATATTTTCGAGATAATGATGAAAAAAAAGATTACAAAAGAGAATGGAGATGGTTTTTTTTTTTTTTTTTTAAGTGAAAAAGGTGCTTCGTTAAAGAAGAAGGAGATGTCAAACATGTAGTTTTTGCTGAGTTTTACCGGAGCGGTACAACCTAAGAATTGGATGACAGATACCCACACACACATAGAACGTACCCAGTAGTCGGACTACACCGTATAGTGTAATCAGACTATCGTAATTATAGTGTAATAGGACTGTGTTATATAAGTCCACAGCAAAATAGGTCTTACATGTATTAGAAAATAATAGTATTTTATATAATCATTTATTCTTAAAAAATTTAAATGTTAAAATATAAATTTAAAATTGATATTTATATCAATTTATTTTATTTTACCTTTTTTGTATCATTTTCAAATAGGGCCCATACATAATTGATTTGAATGAAAATTAATATGATATTAAAATAAATAATTCTAAATACAATTAATAAATTATATATTTTTCAAGGTAATAGGTTATATGTTAATTTATGATAGATTGCATTATGACTATAGTGTAGTCTGAATGTACTTCAAATTTCCCACATGCATATACATATCTATATGAGAAATGCTCCGATACGATCAGTTGTATATTTTAATTTTAATTTTTTTATTAAATTTTATGTCTAAGTCATCTATCATATTTAACTTCGTTTATAATTTCATAACATAAAAAATCATGTTGTATTTTTTAAGATCATTGTATGCTATATTTCATTGTACGCTTATTTGGATTTTTATATAATTATAACCAGTGCAAGTATCTGACGTTATAAGGACTTATATTTTTTAAGATCATTGTATGTACAAGTTTTCAATTTACTAGATTTTTAGTACATGTTTAGTATATTAACATAGTTCACAGATTGAAAACGTTGAAAAAAATCAAATTTCAACCGGTGTTACATTACAACCAATTAGGCATCAACATTTCCCTTTGTCTATATATACAGGGTAGGGATCATATACAACAAAGAAATTAATAATTACCCTTCCTTTTTTGTAGTTAAAAAATATTTTAAAAAATTTAAACAATTTATAACATTATTTTATATATGCATATATTTATTATGCAGAATTTACTTTAGTTGGAAACTTTTACATACTATGGATTTATTCTTAATTTTAGTTTCGTATCTACTCTCAAATAATATTAAATATTTATACATATAAGCTTTTAACCAGAGTAAACTATAGCATTATAAATGAATGCGTAGAGAAGAATATTGTAAATAGTTTAGGTTTTTTAAATATAAAAAGTAAGTGAATGTTACTTGGTTAAACAACAACATGATTGGATATGATTATTTTTTAAGTCTTATTTTTATGAGAAAAAAATATTCCGATCTATCATTGCGTGTACGCATTAACAATTTAAAAATATTTTCCATAAAATGTTTAAAAAATGAACATGTGCTGATCTATTATATATGGAAATTAATGTGTAACATATATAGGAAGTAGAAAGGTACTGATGGTGTCTTTTTTCTCAATTTCGGAACAAGAAACAACATTCTCATCTAACAAGCCTTGTCATGAGAGTGCAGCAGGCTGAAAAGGATAATCAAGGCCCTTCACTGTATATAAAGTTGGCAGATGGCACACGACATATCTTTTCACGCCACATGTTCATTATTAATTAGGAGACTGCTCAATCGAACTTGCAGTGCCACCGGAGACCTTACAAGAAAATACATTTTTTCTCAACCTTTATTAGTAATAAATTTTTTTTATTAGCAACTATATATATATATGCAAAGAAAAATTTTCTTGCTTGATAATACTTCTATAGATAAAATAAAAATAAAAATTCTATGATAATTCTTTCATTGAAAGGAAATTTTTTCTAATTTTGGATGACTAAGTGATATACGAAAATAACTCTAGAGAAAGGGTAGAGAAGCAAATACCAAATGCGTCTACGGAACTTTTAACTTATTCCTATTGAGTACTTAGTCATTCAATTGGTAATCTATGTTATCAATTTTTTTATAATGAGAAAAAATATTTTTGAAAAATAAAAGATTATGCACTGTTCTCATCTAATCTTCATCCCATCCAACTAATACAACTCTCATCTAACAGTATTGAGCACGTTTCAAGAGGCGGTGATTTATGTGGATGGAATTCATTGATGAATGGAGGAAATTTGTTGTTATCAATACAATGATAATGTTAGCCCTTAAGTGAATAATTGAAAAATAATATTATGTAAGGTTAACTTAAAAAACACATATCAATTCTAAAGAAAGGAATTTTCTATTCCATGAACTTCAAATACATTATAGTCACAAAGAGCGACTTTGAAGCTAGAACCAAACCCTTCATTTATATTGAGTGGTACATGTGGAGGACATGTTTACATAGGGCTTTGCTTCCATAACCAAATTACGTAGAATTAATTACACGTAATCTCATCTACTTTTAATATATTATTGGTTGATAGAAAATTCACTACATCAATTGTATTTAGCATCATTTGTTAGAAACTAAGTTTTAGCGAAATAAAAGATGCTATATTTTCTTATATATTCATGCGTAGGTTATGAAAAATGTTTAGATCCATTCATATATAAAATTAGAAGATAGCAATAATTTATATAATTATTAAATATAAGAATTATTTTTTAAATAATTCAAATGTTGAAAATACAAATTTAAAAATTGATATTTAGCAAAAAAACATTTTATTATGTTAATTTTATACGTATGTAAATGGATCTCATACACACTAATATTAGACAAATTAAAAGATTTTCATAAATGATATTAAATGCATCAGATAAAGTCGATTTTCTATCCATCATCAAAAGCGTAAAAATAGACGGTTTATACAGAGGAGAGGTTTCATGCATATCCCATTTATACATATCGTGGATCCACAAAATTTTTCAAAATATGGTTTATTTATGCTTATAGAACTCTCCGGGCATGGATCCTCCTTCCTACGGCCTGATCACATGCCTGCAGGAAAGCCACATCTTCACCACTCAAGAAACAATACCAACAGACCCAGTATTTTATTTTGCAAAATTCCTACCGGAATAAGTTTGGACCACCCATTATGCCCATGCCGCTTCTAGCTTGATGATGATGAACTATATTTATGAATTGATATCTTATAATATTTAAGCGGCAAGCCATGCCAGGACGGGGATGCGTGCTCCGTAACTTTGCATAAAATAGAAAGTACCGTCCAATATCTGCTGTTTTAACATTATCATCGAATCTGGACCACCCATTTTTGTCCTCCCCCATTCATGCGTTTGAAATAGTTAATGAATGGCTTGGATGGCCACCAGACATCATATTCATGCACATGCAATCCACAGCTAGCATGTCGTCGAGCAGATGACGCTTATCTTACCTTGTTAAAGGTGTGTTCTAAATGATCTCAGTATTTTGAATGAAATGTGCACATTTGGAATTTGGACCGGAACATATAGAGGGTGTATTTAGTTATGAATAAAAATTTTGATGAAAAATTTTTAAGGCGGAAGTTGTTAAATTAATAAAAAAACGATATGATATAATAGGAGGAATGATGATAAGTAAAAAAAATAAAATTAAAATAGATAAGTTAGTTGTATGGGTAGTTGTGTAGAAAATGATTGAAAAATAGGATAATTTGTATAGTAAAATACGAAAAAATAATTAAAAATAGAGTAGTTATGGAGCATGAAAAATTTTAAGTTGAAAAATTTTTATTAATATTTTTTTACCCCAGACAAGCACACTCATCATTCCGAGAGAAACAGGGGGCGCCGAATGTAAGACCGAATGTAAGGCCAACCTCGGTTGAGAAATCCCACCTCAAATCACCCATAGCCTCGGTCTCCGATATGAAATCACTTGAAAATATTCTCTTTTGAATCGCAAATTTCCCTCTGATCTAATTCGTTGTATAATATTATATTTTATTTTATATTATAATGAAACTCAATAATTTATATAAAAAACAATAATTTCCTACCTATTTACATAAGAGACAAAACTCGGACGTATTTAGGCAGTAGACCAAACTCCTATCACCAACCAAACTCAGAGTTAACCAGCGTGCCAACAACCGGATGGCGCTCGATTGGAGAACAATTTTAATATTACAAATAAATGTGTAAAAATGTGTGTAATTGTTGTCTGCAATTAGCCAGTTAGAGAGACTTTCTAAGCCTCTTTTTTTTTTTTTTTTTTTTTTTTGAGAATAGAGACTTTCTAAGCTTGAATGTAAGGAAATCATTCTAAGCCGATGAGGAAATCCACAGAAAAACACATGCTGCATGCGCGGACTCGGCCGACTTTAGACTTTAAACCTCAGAGAGACTGTTTAGGCACGAATACTAGAATTCAAAACAGACAACTACGTTGAAATCCCCGTTTCCCTTCCGCATTGCGAGGGGATCGGGATAGGGTTGTTGTCCTTTATTTAAAAAAAAAAGAAGAAGAAGAAGAAGAAGAAGAAGAAGAAAAGTTGGTTGATTTCGTGCGTTGAATCTGGCAGCAAAATTTGTGCTGACGCTAAAAACGAGGCATGGGGCAACTCAATTAGTCGCCCTATTTGGATTTTTCTGATAAGTCTATGGCATTATTGAGATCTGAATGAGATTAAACTATGTGCTTATATGATACGATAAGTGGAGGGACCGCCCAGCGTTGAAGCAACATATATATTATATTATAAGACTAGGGAATGACGTCCGAAGTGTGGAATGGGCTGCTTTCTTATATAGCAGCGATCCAGTCGAGAATCAAAATGGGCCAACGTAGACAATAACAATATCTGAAATATTAAAAATTGATGGGAGGCAAGAAACGTGAGGTCTAAAGAATGGAAGAAACAAAAATAAGGTTACAATATTTTAAATTTGTGTCATGCTTTTCTGAAATTTTTTTTTTCTATGTATCTCATTTTATTTTTAATATTTTGATGCTTAATGAAAATTCTATTATATTTAGCTTTGTCTATATTATTATGGAAACATTTTCATCATCTCATTTTAACGTTCATGCTCCAATTTATAAATATATAAAATTAACGCAATAAAATAGTTTAGCATTAAACATAAATTTTAAAGTTTTATTTTTAACGTCTAAACCATCTAAAATATTATTTTTATGAGGATCAATAATTAGATAAAATTATATTATATTCTAATATATGTATAAATAAATTTAAGCATTTTTCATAATTTACGCATGAATATCTATATTTTTTAACAAATGAAGCCCATACTCAATTTTTTTTTGATAATAGACCCATATGCAAATTTGATTTAAATAAAATTTAGTCTTATAGTTCAACAAATGATAGTAAATACAAAAAATATATTAAATTTTTCATGAAGCATTAGATTCTTACTATCGCAAATGATGTGGGTGATAAATCTAGGTTTTCCCTTCACGGAATACATCTCACCCAAGTGAATATTAGGGAAGTGTTGGGCAAAATTCAAATGAAAAGTAAAGGAAAAATTACAAATATTAATTACCTATTTGTTTTATATTTTCATTTTTACTATTATTTTCAACCATTTTTTCTTATCTTTTTATAATGTTATCTTATTTATTCTCACTCTATCCTTGACATATCATGTTTTTTGATGAAAGGAAAACCTTATCCCTACATCCTTTCAATATAAAAAGGGTTAGAGATAGGATAGTTCAAGCAATTAATTGTCAAAAAATTGTCTGTACAGATTTTCTCAAAAATAGCCTGAAAGGGATTACCCCACTACATTTGGTGAGCCTCAGGAGAATATAGCACTAACTCAGCTAAGGAATGAGCAACCTCATTTCCTTGCCTTAAAACATGATAGACCGAGAAAGAAATATTTCCCCTAAGTAAGGATCTAATCTAAAAAATAATCAAATCCACCGGAGAGGAAATAGATTCAAAATTGGACAAAAAGTTGCACAGAATAAGGGAATCAGTTTCAATTTGGGCTCTGCAAAATTCAATATTTTTTTTATTACCGCAATCTTCCAAATGCCAAATATTTGTGGACTTAATATAGGTCATTTAATTAACAATTAAACAAAAATTTAACTTAATCATCATACTTACTATCATTTGTTTAACTATACAAAGTTTTATATGTTACATTGTAAGTGAAAAATAAAAATAATTAAGATCACTTCACGCACCCATTAACATGTTATAATAATTTCTTGAATAATTATTTCACGTAAAAATAACATTTTAAAAGGTATAGATGTTTAACAATAACCACAATTGATGTAATAAAAAAACAATTTTAATCCATCGATCTCAACTATTCAATGATAATGAAGTGTATATATCTTTGATTAAAATGAACTTTAGGCTGTGTTTGGTTGGATACAAAAGTTGTGAACTAAAATTTTTCAATAAAAAATTTTTCATTGTCCATGATTATTTTATTTTTTAATTATTTTTTCATATTTTCTTATATAAATTACTTTACTCGTCAATCATTTTCACACAATTAACTACACAACTAACTTATCTATTTTAACTTTGTTTTCTTTATTCCTCATCATTACCCATATCATATCACGTTACTTTCTATCAATTTAATAACTTTTACACAAAATTTTTTTTTTTATTAAAAAATTTTATCCCCAACCAAACGCACTGTTGTATTCTTAAATACACTAAATAGAATGAACCAATACCAATAACAAAAATAGAATGAAACCATTTCATTTTAGATTCAATCATTATGACGGCCCAAATCAATCCATTGTCCTAATTTACTTTGGTGAAATGGATTACATAAGATCACAACTCTTATATGTATGCTTGCAATTTATTTCAATCCATTTTTTATGTAATCTGATATATATTTTTACCTTCACGATTGATAGAAAATTTATGTCATCAGTTGTATTTAGTATTATAATTGTAGATGAATTCATCTAAAAATATGTAACATTAATATAATAAAATAATTTGATAACAAATATTAATTTTAAAAATTGTATTTTCAACATATCATATGAAATATTGCTACCATATTGAAAAATAATTTTGTAAAAATATTGTTATATTTTAATACATATATAAATGAATCTAAGCATTTTTGTTATTTATATATACTCACTATGTTTATGTCCACAACGTTTCCAAGATCTCAAATATATTCATTATATTTGCATTTAATTCCAAAAAATGTCCTGTGAATATGTAAAATTACCAATATGCCTTTTAAATTTATGACGAAATTAGAAAAATTAATTATTATAACTCAATGATGCCTAAATTACGCATGAGTTCTAAATTTAGAAAGCCCTAATTTCATTTCGTGTCTATTTCACTGATCGTTTATTATTTCGCACAATAGGGGTATTTTAAGTAATTAGAAAATTTTAATTGTCGGTATTTATCAGAATGTACATTTTTTGGATTAAATGTAACTGCAGTAGGTATATTTGAGATTTTTTAAAAAAAATTATAGGTATCTTTAAGATTAAGAGAAAATATAATGAGTATATTTGGGAAAAACTCTTTTTACATAAAAACTTTCCTTACTTTTTTAATGAACAAAATAAAACACCATAAAAGCAAATGACACAAAGTTTCTCGTCATGTTTGCTATATGGGATAACTAAGACATAATTAAAATATAATTATTATAGCTCTTACGTCAGATAGTTACATAGAAGCACCACTCAAGAAATATATACACACACAGGATGTCAATAATAATAAAACTATGTAGGTAGGTATGTATTAAAATCCCCTGTCATAATTCAAACAATGATACAACCTTTTTCGTGTATCAGTTCAGATGGTTCTCCATTATGAGAATAGGAAATTGAAAAAAAAAAAAAAAAAAGGAAAAATAGAAAGATTGTGGAGTATCAGTCCTTTTGTGCCTCAGATAAGCCTACTTGGAATAGTGGCTGAGACAGATGTTGAAGAATAAAAGGCACGCATGCTTTTGTATAATTGTATCAACTTCCTTGTCGCTGTTAGGCACCTCCAAAGACAGTTCAACCCCACATAACATACGACCTGTGAATATATATGTTATTCCTGGAAGAGCTTGATCTTTAATTATTTGGACGTGCCTTTCATTCGCTTATTTTATACATCCATACACAGTTATAGTATGCATATAACTTTTTCTGATAACAAAATTAATCGCCTACATTCATACGCCAACTTTTTATTTTTTAATATTTGTATTGTTTAATTCCTTTGGTCGACCGATGTTCATGGATCTGGCTTATGTTCTTGGTGGTTAATAATGCTTTGGCAACCAAAATTTATTGGCGATTACGAATGATTTTATGCTTGCTAATAATCGTTGCCGAAAAAATTTTCCTTGCTGTGGCTATTACATATATTATAGTTATAACTGGATTATAAGTGCGGAAAATGCTTCAATACAACCTGGCTGAAAATCTCGTTTATTATTATTATTTTTTAAAATTTTCTGTTATAAAACTCTTAATCTAAATGAATTTAATTTATAATCCAAATTTTACCATTTTTGAAAATACTTATGTATATATTTTTTATTTTTAAAAATAGAGGGATTTTAGTACTTTTTAAATGACTAAACTATCCCTATTTTCAAAATTAAAAATATATATTTACGCATTTCTAAAAATATTAAAACTTGGATTATAAATTAAATATGTCTAGATTAATAGTCTTATAAAAAAATTTTGAAAAATAAAAATGAGATTTCCAGCCAAATGCATTGAAATTTCAATGCATCCAGTTGCATTGAAACGAACCTTAATAATTACTAAGTCATTTCTCTTATTTTCAAAATAGAAAGTAATAAAAAATGATGCCCATGATATGTGAAATTCTGTAAGTTATACAAAATAAAGAATTCAAAATAGATAAATATAACGATGAAACATATAAACAATTATGATAAATAATATGGGATATAATTGTGCACCATTAGAAGGTACTATGGTTAAATAAGGTTTTACTTGATGGTGCAATCAAAATACATTCTACCTATTAAATTTAGACTTGTTTGTTTATATGAAGCTTTTTTAAAAAGTATAAGATTAATAGAATAAAATTATTTAATGTATATATCAATTTCCAATTTGTCAATTTAAAATCCGAACCTTTTAAAACATAAAAAATATATGAATAAAAAATTTAGTAAAGTATTCTAACATTGAAACCTTTACTAATTTATCATAATATTTTCTTTCTTATAAAGAACAGTAATCCGGTTAGCCTGAGTTGATAATTTCATTTTTACCTCGATCCATAAACTCTATTTTTTTTATAAAACCATTATGCTAATTTTATTTAACTTATATATATATATCAGGTTTTACTTTTTGTGAAGATGTGTATATATTTTAATTCCAAATGTAAGAATATTTGTCATTTTCAATAATCAAAAATATATGATTTATGACCCCGAGCTAATAAAATAATGTCCTTTCTATAATTTACATATACAACCTGAAGATAATTTTTGGTACCATAATAAACAAATAATGTTACACAACACGAAAGGTTGGATTTTGATTTTATCTTGGAATTGTATTTCAATTCTTTCAATGGATATCATAAAAAAAAATTCTTTCAATAGAAGATTCCAGCGCACATTTTAGCTAACGGTGGTGGGCGGATTTAAGGATTAAATAATTAAAAATGGAAAATGATGCAGGCTATTGTTGCGTACTTTCGAAATTGCTACCCATAGCTAGTGATAAAAAAAAAGGTACCCACAGCTAGCGGTGAAACCGCGTTGAGATCCTAATCTTTTATTAAATTTTAATTCTAATTTATTTATTAACTTATTTTAAAAATTTCAATTCCAAATTCCAATTCATTTATAACTCATTTAATAAATAGATTGATGAATTATTAACAGACTATTTATGCGAGTGTAAATAAATTGTAAGAAAACTGATTTGTTAACAACTATACATTGTAAACAAATTTAGATATAAAATATTAGTAACTTATGAACAGATCTGATAATTAAAGAATGCATGTAGTTGGCCTAAATTTCAACATTTTAATGGATAGCATTAATATAAAAATCAAAACACTAGAGTTTGAGTACACTTATACTAAGGTAATCTGTTGTTAGTGACCTGATGAGCTAAATGAATCACCGTACGGGTTGACGGGGCGGTAACTTTCAATCCATAACCATTTATTTAAATAGATCACTGAATGAGTTCGTGGGTTACAAAAAGTTAACCCTAATTTGTTTTAGGGCAAATTTCTTATATATTCATGAATATTACTCATAATTTCATTTATACCTAGGAATTTTAAAAATTCTTGTTGTAGCTTTGAATTTTAATTCTAATTCCATTTATAATCATTCGTTGAGGTTCCGTTAAAGAAATCGTTAAATCTTTGAAAAATAACGAATATGCTTATTTTTAATTATGATTTTATAGTTAAAAATTCATATTATAATAATTCTACAACCATAAAATTACATATCATTTGAAACAATTTAAGCAAAATAACCCTTAATTATACTAGGGCTTGGTATATTCGTCATTTTACAAGGGGCTAACGGCTCATTTAACGGATTCCTAACTGCATGGGTGTAAGTGAAATTATGATGAAAATTTATAGATATGACAATAATTTTTAAAAATTTATAAACATAATTAAAATTATGGATAAAATTTATAAGTACACAGAGAATTTGCCGCTCCTGCTTTGTACAGCAGCGGCTGTAGAGCTGACTAAAAGGAAGAAAAATTATTGGTGCGATTGATTTTTCTCAAATATTAATTGGCTCACGCAAGTGCACTGACGTTCATGTTCTTGATGATGCACTTATACACGCTTTGATGGAGAATGGAGATGTCTTTTTTTCGTTAATTAGTATCTTACACGCGAGAAGCCGGTTCATTTCCAAAAATTGAGGTGCCATTCCGCCCTGACGAGCATCTTACACGCCAGAAACCAGTGCAAGGAAGACATCCATAAATGAGAGTTGACTGGAAGAGAAAGCTGTGTTTTAAATCACCTCACGCACCAAAAACAGTACTTTTGAAGTATTTTTCAAAATTCCAAGCGAGTATTATAGTTGCCCCCCTCAGCTCCATGCAGAATTGCAGATCCTGACCTTAAAAGATTTCGAAAACTGACGGATGATTTTCAATTTCAAAAATAAAGAAGGCTTGAGTATGCAGAAAGCAACATGTATCTAACCCAAGCGCAGAAAGTAGAGGCTGTGAAAGCACCTCCTGGAAAAGAGGAGAAATGACATAAGACAGAAAGCAACATGTCTTGCTCTCGCCCGTCTAGCTCAGTCGGTCGAGCGCAAGGCTTTTAACCTTGTGGTTCTGGGTTTCGAACGCCATTGTGGGCGAGATTCTGGACTTTTAGACAATTTTTTGGGTCCAAACTTGAATTTTGGTCCACGTATCTAGTCCTGAATCTTTTTATATAAAGCCCAGTTGAAGACATTTAGAAGAAGTTATGAATAGAAGTATGGAACCCCATCAAAAGGGCAGCTCTTTTCACGTCTGATGATGGTCTAGCGCTTTATGAGGATCCGATCTTGAATATTTTCAAATATCTTCATCTGGTTTCTGGTCTAATTTTCGTATGCCAAATCTCTGTCCAGTGAAAATTGGAAGCATAGAATGCCTGCTGAATGTCCAGTAAAATGTCTACGAATTTTTTCCACCTGCCCATCTTGTAGAAGTCATCCTTTTCACCTGCCTGCTCTTTTCATAGGAATCGTCAATAGAAGATTCCTATTCTGATTTCTGTTGCATACGAGGAAAGAGAACGCACTTGTTGAAATTTTGAACGTCTTTGGGCCTCTTTCGCCATGCATTTTATGCGTGCACAAGTGATTTTGAAAATTTTGCCGAAATGAAAACTACTGCTTTTGGTAGAAAACATCTCATAACAGTAAAATTGTTTGTGTTCGAGGAGTTTAGGGGGTGCAGTTTTACTGTGTATGGCAGCTAGGCTAAACAGGTCAAATCACGTTCTTCTGCTTTTGGGGGAAGCTGCTGACGGATACTTCTCACACGAGCTGTTTGTGGAGTTTCGCTGTGTAACAGGCCAAAGTCTGCTTCTAGCTACAGTACTGGCGACTGATTAGAAAACTCTCTCTCTCTCTCACTGTACTCGATCACACAGGAAGAAGTTTTTAACCACAGCAGTCTTAAGGGCCTGTTTGGCCTACTGTTGTATTTCTGTTGTACACAAAAGTGCTATGACAAGCAGGACTTTTTCAGAAACTACTGTAGATACCCAAATTTCTTGTGTTTGGCCCAATTATTTTAGAAGTACCTTAATGCTAATTAGGTGTTTCGCCTAAACACTTTGAAAGTACTTTCAATAAGTAAAGTTATATAAAGGACACAGAAATATAAATTAAGTCTTAAACAAACTTATTTTGTAATATCAAATATATTTATGTAGTTACTTAAAATATTGATATATTTTCCTATCATAATTTTATCCAGTGTAATATATAATATAAACATATTATAATTATATCTGTTTAAAATATTAATAATTATATAGAATAAAAATTATTATATACATGATAATACGTCAATACATATTTATAAATAATATATAATTCTATATTACGCCTGGTATATTATCATGCATAACTTAAAGCATCGTTCTTACACGAGATAAAACTTAAAAGCTAGTAATGTTTTCTAATAACCCTATATATGTGCATATTTTTAATTTATAATAAATGCGTAAATTAAATTTTGTTTTTTTACTTCAGCATCAATTTATATATATATGTATATATATGTGCATTAGTAATTTTTTAATACTAAAAAATAAAATTAAAATGAAAAAATTAAATTAAAATTTTTTCTTAATTCTGACCTGTTAAATCAAAATGAAAAAATAATATTAGATATCAAAATCTAAATGAACTCATGGCATTAAAATTAAAATAATTAATCAAAACGTGTCTCTAATATAACAATTTTGAGATTTGTACAAATTAGGGTAGGATAAACAAATAAAAATATTTTTAAATTTTATTTTAATATAAGCAGACACATACAGATATATGAATCATACATTTTAAAGCTATATATTATTTTTCTAATTTCACACGGTCACACTATATTTTTTGATATATGCATCCATAAGAAATATAACTTATAACATTCATTTATATTTTTAACAAACATTTATCCTCGTCAACTATAAGATACCTTTATCTGAATATAAATACATAAATAAAAATATAAAGAGATGTTGAGAAGATTTTATAAAAAAACATAAAACATAGAATCATACTTATGACAAAAAAATAAATTAATAAACAAAAAATGAAAAGAAAAAATATTAGAAACCACTTGGATGTACTTTCGACGTCTGTTATGTCCATGGATTTATAAGAATATAGCATTAAATGAAGGCCTATTTTTGGCATTTTTAATTTTATGTCAGAGAAGCGTTTTGAGCTGCCGAGAAAAAGCACGAATTCGGTGCTTTGGAGATAACGCGCAAATTTAACGTTAGCAGTGAGCATGCAGCGGGTTTTGGACTTTGGCCAAACACCTAAAAAATCGCAATGGGTGCAGTTTCTACGGGAGAGAGCGCAGGCAAAATCCTTGGACATGCGGCTAAACAGGGCTTTAGAACCTTCTGTAACTGGTTGATCTGGTTATTGGGCGCGGTCCAGCTGGATGTTTTCCACGTCTCATGGTAATGTTATGGATGCCCACCAGGTATCAAACTAGTAGAATTCATGGTTGTTGCACTTGCACGCTGCAAAAGCACCAAGTCAGCCATGTGGCCTGCAAGCACCTGAAAGAATCCTGATCCATTTCCTTTGAAATTATGGATAGTTACTACAAAATTAGGTATACACGTGGATGGAGAGGTTATGTATGCCTTGAAGATCGTTCTATGACGAGAGACCGAATCAGTTACAAGATATAGTGTTAGACAAGCTTACATCAATATCATTTATACAGATAAACTAACAGTTATTCACATGTATGACAATGCTTCGGACAACTCCATTTGAGGAAGAAACAAGAGGAACGACATGCATATAACGTAAGAGTATGCCCACATTGCAGCAGTTGGTCGTCAACCATCACTCCAGTTCCCATCTTTTCCTCGCACCTCACCATCTGCACAAACTCAGATAACGATCTTTTTCAGACATAAAAATCCATCACACACCGCTGAAGAAAAGCAACAGCCAAATAACAGAGCATGTTGCTCCAGCCCGTGGGTCACAATTGGATTTATCTTAGACTGATGGAGTCCATCTCTTTTTTTTGCCAATATCATTTATTAAAGGCACAAGTGGTATTTTAACCAAAGCAATCATTTTCTAACCGTCTATCGAATCAGTTAATTTGTGATCAGATCAAAAACATATTTTTAAAATTTAAAATTTTTTTTTATGTAACTGTTAATATATACGTATTTAATGTATAAACCCAGTTTCATCAATTTTGGAAATATATACATATTTATTATGAAATTTTAAACAAGGGTATTTTAGTCATTTTCAACGGCGAAAAATGACTAAAATGCACGTCTTTGAAATTAAAAAAAAGAAACCTTACAAATCTCAAAAACTAGTAAAACCTAGCGAGGTATGATCTTGTCAGCCTGGGTTCAATAACGACTTACTTAGCCTACACTAGTAAACTCATTATTTAATTATTCTTTTGCTTTTTCTATAAATTTGTTAATCTAAATGTATTTAATATATAAATCAATTATTACCATTTTTAAAGATGCATACTTTTTTGGATTTTTAAACATAGAGATATTTTAGCCATTTTTAATAGTTGAAAATCACTAAAAAAATAACCATGTTTACAAATCCAAAAGAAATATGTACACATCTGAAAATAGTAAAACTTGGTTTATATAATAAATACATCTAGATTAACAAATTTATGAAGAGAAGGCACAAAAAAACAGCAGTATCAGTGCTCAACAAGCTCAGTGAAGAATTATCCACCGAAAAAAGCAGCCCAATGAGAAAGAAACAGACAGAACACTGGAGTCTGGTGCACTAAGCTGGAGTGTGAAATTTGTTAGTATTATGCGAACCAAATTTATGTTCAATGGTGCGACTGGTCTAACCAGCCGGTCACCAATCCGTCCTGGTTGTCCCCTTTAACTGTTTTTGGCCCCAGAATAGAACCATCCAGATAGGTTTCAGTTCAACCAGTTTGATCTGGTTGTTGTAGCGACTTCGACAATGCCGACCGAAAACCAAGGTCACAATTATGAAATTTGCCAAAAATAAGAATTTGTAATAACAGAGACGATGTAGCTGTGACACTGATGTCCTATCACTTGTACCCAGAACACTACAAACCTCGTTAGTTATTCTGCAGAAACTGTGAAAGTAATATGAAAAAGCCAGTAAGATTAGGATATTGGGATGCTAGAAAAGCAGTTTACCATGAATATAACAATTTAATTGAAGGACAATGTAATTCTGCAATCTACAAGTTTATGTCAAGCGAAAAAATAGATGAATGGTTCCAAGAAAGTCAAACAGGATCTAGTTGCTATTTTTATTAATAACTAATTCCTATGACGTGTTCCATAAAAAAAAAATCCTATGAAATGTGTGGCATGATCGCTCCGTGTATTCATCTGACTTTTTGGGTAAGGAGTAAAGTTAGAGGTAACTTTCGCTTTGAACAGAATGAATCTTTCATATTCCCTTCAGTTGTAAGAGTAAAAATCATTTATCATTTTGCAAGTTGCATTTCATGCCTTCTAGTTACGAGTGATTTGGTGTGACAAGTAAGGATCTGCATCTGAGTTGGTACACTTGGGCAGAAATTACATTTTAATCAAGCAAGATCATCCAAGCTAGAAAGTAAAAGCATTCCCTTGTCTAGAATATCCAATTTCAGTTTAGCCATGGTCCAAACAAGCAGTTACTGCAAAACGTTACCTGTATTCTTATGTGAAGTGAGCAATTGACACCTTTCATCTGGCTCCTTAATATTTACGGACGCATTCAGTTCTCTGATTCCATGCTGCATCTACAGATCGCATGCATAATAAATTATATAAGATCACATGCATAATGAATTGTATATCATAAGAAAGCACACCAATTACAATTCAATCAAGGATTTCATAATTCCTGTGAGAGACATTCAAAATGATGATTATTTACCATGTTCCAGTCAGTAAAAAAAGTTGCCTCTTGAATAGGAGTTGCATGTGTCTTGAAGTGAGGAGAGTCAAACTTCTCAATTTGCAGACTGCCTGCATCTTCGATAGCTTCACAGCCAGTCTCCTTTATATGTTCTGACAAAGCAAAGGTGGGCTTTGTTATGCTCCACTTCAGTTCTGGAAGTGACTTAGGAATCGGATCAATACCATGTTTTCCATCTCGCCGATGCATTAAATAGTCCAAAAGTGCAGTATTTTTTATGCTATCTTCAGGATCCAAACATAAAAATTCACAATCCAGATCACTATTGTAATGGGTAATTTCATGGGCGTTGTAAGGGCAAGAGACAGATGCAGCTGATGAGGACCTGCACAAAGCATCATACATCTCATAGTCCCGACCTTCAACTGCACCAATGGATTCCCACTCTTCTGAGTTTGATTCTGAACAAGCACTGAGAAGATCCTCAGACAGATAGGGAGGAGATCTATAAAATGTGCCATCATCTGATTCAGAACCGATATCCTGCAGACTACCAGCAGCCTCAGGAAGCAACTGAAACAAAGGAAAGAATGCATCATCGAGGCTTCCTTTAAGGTCATGCAGATCGCGAAATTGGAGGGTCAGTTTGGAGGTCTCCAAGCCATCTGTAGCACCAAAAGAAATTTTCATATGGTCCAATGGTGGTGAAGGACAATCGAAGTGGTAGGAGTTCAAAGAAAAAGGATACTCCAACTCCAGTTTAGCCTCTTCAGATACTGCCCCATTTTGCCTATTTTCCTGCTCATCATGCTTTGCACCCTTCTGCAACTTTGTAGTATCAGAACTAACTATACTAGAAGGATCATTTGAATTTTGATGGACAGGTAATGTTTTCCGCCAAAAGCTATTTACGAGAAACCTGCGCCCAATGCCAGCCATACCAGTTGATAAGGGGCTGTTTAGGACATGTTTGTAGGAACTAAAATCATTATGAGAAATGGCCCGCAATTGATCTTTCATAGTTACCATAGCACAGCCATTGGTGGAATTTGAATTGTTGACTTTCTCAGCCCTTATTTCTGATGCAACATGTAAAAACTCCTCAGACATTGAGATGCCATCGTCTTGTGTATCACATACCAAATTGGAATATTCAGGGAGAGGAACTGATTGAACAAAATTAACTGCTCCACCAACTGACCGTTCAGGACAAATACTTGCCAGATCACCACCACAGTTGTCATAATCAGGCAACTCATACTTCTCAGGCAGGGCACTTGAGTTTTGCTTCAAGTGTTTGACAGAATTATCTAATGCATCTGATTTCCCTGCAGGTAAATCGTGCTGTGTCTCTGGAAAACCGGAAGATTTTAAGAGAATAGTGGCACTTCTATGATCAGGATTACAATTATGACTTGAAACATCTGAAACATTCAAAACTGGTGGTTTGGATGGCTCCAGGCCTAGTAAACCACCATTAGTCCAGAATCTAATAGGCAGTAGACAAGATTCTTGAGACTCTGTTTGGCCACCTGTAAGCTTATTCTCTCGATGAGGACTGCTGGAATTTGAAGATGGACTTGGAGAAATGGATTCAGAAACATCAGCTTGAGGCAGCTCAATGACATCATGACTTCCATGAAAAGCAGCATCCAAAGACCAGACAGGATTTGGGACCACATCAGCGGCTTCTGGTGATTGTGCATGGCTCAAATTCTCTGAAAAGACAGGTTCAGAAGCTTTTGGAGACACTTCTTTACTTGAGCTGAGAGATGTAACAGGAAGATCTACATTAGACGACCCAAAACTTTGAACAGCCACCTCATGCACTTCCGACACAACATTTTCTGTTTCTTGATGTTTAAAGGTGGTCTGTAGCTCCACTTCATGTTTGCTCTGGCACTCCAAATCCATCTTGACTACAGATTCCTTTGATTTTAGTGCATCCATGAAATTATCAGTTTCATGACTGATATTATTCAACTGGATTTTACTCAGCCGTGAGGCTGGTATATTTTTGTCATGAAATAATGCATTTTCCTGATCTACAATTTTAAAGCTCAGCATGTGTTTCTCCCATTTAGGCTGTTCACAGATCACTGGCACAGGCTGTAGATCATGGCACTGGTCCCCATCAAAATTTTTGCATAGCTCCCCTTCCTGTTTGGCCTTGCAATCTGAATCCATCAGGACTAAAGATTCCTTCAAGTTAAGCTTGTCAATAAAACTACTAGCCTCACAACCATTCTCATCAAACTCATTTTCACCTGGACACGGTGCCAGAATATCTTTGACACCAAGCAGGGAATCTTCCTGATGTTCAATGACAGAGCTGATAGAATCATTCTCCCATTTTTGTTCACAGATGATTGTCGGCAATGGCTCTAGATCTTGGTAGCAGTCCTCATTGACATTTTTGTATAGCTCCACTTCCTGTTTGGCCTTGCACTCTGAATCTGTCTCACCTTCAGATGTCTTTGAGTTGAGTGCGTCCACAAAACCATTATTACTGATCACAACGAACTTGTTTTCACTTGAACACAATTCTGGTATATCTGGGGCAAGGAAGGATGAATTTTCCTGCTGTTCATTCTTGGAGCAACCAGAAATTTTCCCCCATTTTAGCAGGTTAACAGTTGCTGGCAGAGGCTCCAAGGGTTTGTAGCAGTCCTCAACAACATTATCGCCCGGCTCCACTCTCTGTTTAACTCTGTGCTCAGTATCTGCCTTGGCTTCAGATTGCTCCAATTTTGGTGCATCTGTGGAACAGTCAGTCTCACTGCTGATCCCATCAAACTTAGGAAATGATGCAGGTATATCTCTGACATAAAGCAATGCATCTTCCTGATATTCATTCACAAAACTTAAGGAATCTTTCTCCCAATCTGGTTGGTTGATTGTTACTGGTGGAGGCTGTAGATCTTGGGAACAGTCCTCAGCAACATCTTTGCATAGCTCAAAATCCTCCTTTTCTTGGCACTCCAGCTGCATCTCTGCTTCAGAATCCTTTAAGTTCAGTA
The DNA here is from genome assembly GCA_035584095.1 of Annona squamosa. Lineage (NCBI taxonomy): Eukaryota > Viridiplantae > Streptophyta > Magnoliopsida > Magnoliales > Annonaceae > Annona > Annona squamosa. The sequence continues at coordinate 47,319,799 of JAXCLR010000001.1, read as the reverse complement.
CACTGATGGCAGTGTCTGCCTCACTATTTATCTCTCCCAACTGAATCGTACGTATTGGAATATTTTTTACTTCAAGCAGTGTATTTTCTTGATTACTAATTGCAAAATTCAAGGTATCTTTCTCCCATTCAGGCTGGTTGAAGTTCACTGGTAAAGGCACTTTGTCTTGGAAGCAGTCCTCAGAAGCACTGATGCATAACTGACTTGTAGGTCTCAGTGTCTGCAACTGATCAAACTCATTTTTATCTGAAAATGATTCAGGCATATCATCAACTTGAAGCAAGACATCCTGAGTGTTCACAGGACCGGCAACATTCTGCTCCAACTTGGACTGGTTGGTCACAGGCAAAGTGTCTAGAACCTCGCACTTAGTTATATTCTGACAATGCTGACTATCAGGCTTAATAGTCTTAACAACATTAAACTTGCTATTGCATGAAATTGATGCTGACTTATTTTCAAAATCAAACAGGATGTCATCTCCATAAACATTTGCAAGGCTAGTAGCATTCTGGTCCAACTTAGACTGGTGAGAGATCACAGGTACAGATATGAGGTCCTGGTCCTCCTCCTCAGGAATGGTTCCGCAGAACTGACTTGCAGGTGTGCCTATCTCTTCAAACTGGCTTCTACTTGAAAATGATGCTGGCACATTGGTGACATGAAATGATATGTCCTGCTCAGCATTCCCAAGGCTTCCAGTATTCTGCTTCAATTTCTGATTGAGAATCACAGGCAAAGGGTCCAGATCCAGCAACTCATCTTCAGGAATGGTCATGCATAGTGGATTTGCCAGCTTCACTTTCTCTGCCTCATCAATTCTTTTTGCACTTGAAAATGGTAATTCAATATTTTCAAAATCAAACAAGATATCTTCTTGATCTGCATTTGCAATAGCAGCAACATCTTGCTCCATGTTAGATTGGTCAAAGACCAATGGAAGTGGTACAGTATCTTGGCTTTGGTCCTCAGGAATATACATGCATGGCAGGGTTGTAGATTTCACAATTTCTGTCTTCTCATCCCAAGAAATTGATGATGGTCTGGAAGAAATTTGCCCTTCAGAATGATTTTCAGAATTTTCCACTGTTTGGCTGTCAGAAAGTATAGAAGTGTGACATTCAGGGTCCTGCATCCTTCTTTTAGAGGAAGATAGCTGTTCATTACGCTGTAATTCTTCACTTTGAATGTGTGAGTTTGCATCTGAGACACGTTCTGTACAATCTGAACTTGGTTTTGAATCATCTGAAACATGTTCTGTACAATCTGACCTTGGTTTTGAATCATCTGAAACATGTTCTGTACAATCTGACCTTGATTTTGAATCATCTGAAACATGTTCTGTACAATCTCGCCTTGGTTTTGAATCAAGAGATTTCGATCTGCTTGGAAATTGAGATGCTGACTGCAACTCAGATGCAGAATTCAACTCAGCTACAATGCTTTGGCCACCAGTATTCAGATAGCCTAACTGCATTCTGTTATTAGGAATTCACCAAATTAAAGACTTCATCAACCACAGCACAAGACCTACTAACAAATTTTTACGAATAAAACAACATAAAAAAAAATTAAACATGAATCTTCCACAGAACCTAAGTACGAGAATAAGCTCAGTGATGGAATCTATATGACTTCATTAGCAAAGAGAAAGATGAAATACAAGAACACCATACCTGCTCTGATATCCAGATAATGAAACAGTACGCCTGATGGATCCATTCTTTTGACGCTGTCCTTTTCTCTACACATTTGGTGGTGAAATGAGTTCAAGACTATTAAAAGACTTTCTATGGAAGAAAATTGAATTAATGTTCAGAAACTAAAGCATAATTGAGTAAGTAGCTCTTGAATGTAAGGAGGACCTAACAGTTATAAGTGAATAGCCTTCACTGGCTGCCTATGCCTAAGGACTTGTTTCCTCCAATCCTCCATTCAGTAAAACTGTTTTCGCTTGGTCATGGACAGCAACATGTAGACTAAAGTCAACATGTGAACTGGACGGTTAACACAGATCATTATGCTGAAAAAGGGCGCGGAAATTAGAAGTACACTTTCCTTAGGAATCAGTTCATTGTAAAACAGGCATAATGCAAGTCAAAATGCTACTGTGCTAGCAGTTAACCATGTCATAGCATATGCATGGCTGACCCACTTATGTACCTTGGTTTTATAAGGCTTCTTTTCCCATTGAGTTTTATCTTCTTTCATCGGCTCTGAGTTAGAAACTGCAGTCTTAAAAAAGGATGGGTCTGAATATCTCTTTAAACAAGCACCAGCGCCACCAGTATCAAACCTAAAAGCAAGATGAAGAAGTTTTCAGAATCCTTCGTCGATTAAGATTAAATATTAGGTAAAATGAGTCCAACCATACTTGTCGACTAAGAACAGATGTGGCGGACCACGGCAATGTTCGTAGGAGTCCATAAGGAACTGTGGCAAGTCACTTTGGCTGAGGTTATTTTGTCCATTTGGAATATCAGCATGACAACCAACACCTGCAAGGAAAGTGTTTCCTATGAGTAACTGAAACTCACATAAAATATGAACAATTTCAAACAGAAAGTAGATGGTATATTTATTAATATAAGTCCATAGCACCCTTGTATGAACCAAAATGTATCATGTCAGAACAATATGCAAACATTACTGGCCTGAAAAATTGCAAGACAGCAATAAAAAGTGTTTGGTTAGTTCCTGTTAGATGAGTCATAAAGTTCCTTCTTTCTTTTTAGCTTTTTCTTTCCAGTTTGTCCCTCAGGCCACTTCACTGTCAAAAGGTTAGTTCTTGATTTGATTCAGACATGCTCAACAAAATCGAAATATCAAGAATCTCCAATTGCTTCTTTGGTTCTCAAACACACTGACCTACATCTTTAACAGTCTTCCTTAGGTTTCAAATGTTACTGACAGTACAAATCCCATGATGAGCGAGCATCTAATAGATTAGGAAAGAGTGTTAGGTACTCCACAGTGAGGTACTCCACAGTCCTCACAAATGCCTCATACCTGCTATGTAAGCAAAGTGTATGTGACTGGTTTGTGCCCTAACAGCCTTTTCAATAGATGGAAGTGCTGCTTCTATGCACTGTACACGTGTTGCCACCTTATGGCTTCTGGAAACTACAGCTGTCACTTCATCTTCTAAGTCATGGAAAACCCCTGCTGCAAACCTGCAATAGCAAATTTCACGTATGCTATCATGCACTAATACGGTAAGTGGATGTCAAAATATTATCAAAACCGACAAGTAGATCATCATAATCCTATTCCTGCAACAGTTAAAATTACTGTGGTAGGCTGAAAAAGTTGATAATCACAAAAATTTTCTCCTCCTCAGCCTTAGGTAGAGGTTTTGCATCCATAATTCCCAAGTAACAGTTGAATTCTTGACCATGGAAAAATGATATCTTTGTGATTATCAAAATTTCCAAACTATAGCATAAACTTTACAGGTCAGATAATGCAGAAGGACGGGCAGTCCCAGGAACATCCATGGGACACCATCAACCACCAACACAAATAATAATTAATGAAGTTCGAATGAGAAACGGAATGCTAACAGGAGAAAGAATAAAATACACAAGGAATCAAACAAGAAGAATACGAATTCACCATCGAACATGTAGAAATGAATAAATATCGATTCACAACATCGCCAAACATGCAGCAATAGTATCAATAATCACATTACTTCAGACATGCCAACCGAAACGCTAACAAGCCAAATGACCACACAATCACCAACGCAAGTTCATGTGCCTAACTATCCCGCAACGCCTCAGCACAGAGTTGGAAATATAGTATCCAGCTCCAGCACAATCACCGCCACCAAAATCACTAGCTCATCCAGCAAGCTACAATGTACACGAAGCAGCTGCCGGTCCACCAGATGACAGCAATGCCCACGATTTTTCATAGCCCGTATTCGAAAATCGCCTCTGCGATCCATAATTGATAACAACTAGACTAGAAATTCAATCACCAAGAAGCAACTTTCTAGCAATCGCAAGCGCAAAAGAGAGGGCACAGATCACAGCAGCAGCCAGACATAAAACGGGAATGAAAAGGAAAGAGACATACTCGGCCAGATCTCCGAGCTGCCGGAGGATGCCGATCAAACCAGACACAGCAACTCCGTCGAGAACCGCTTTCGGATCCTCCGCATCGGCCTCCAAGCTCAGTTTCGGGCCGCCGACCCGGAACTCGTTCCCGATCTGGTATCGAACCAGAGGCATGATTTTCAGCTCGGATCAAGCTATGAAAGATGGAGCAGCTTCCTTCTTTGGAGAATAAGGAGATGTTTGGAATTTGAGGGGGCCGGCTTCAAAAGAGCGCTTGCTCGCCTTTCCCACTACAGCAGTGTCTTTCTCCCCCGCCCGAGTCTCCTCCTCCCACTTCTTCACTATTTTCAAAAGGTCTCTGACATCACCATCGTACACGTGGAATTCCAGTTCGCCTCGGAGGTCTTGCAAGATGGAAGATGGGCGGAAAAATTGCAGCGAGGCTGTGATTCTGAGCCGTTGGATTTTAGAGACTTGAATCTGGACCTTCGATATCATCTCTCTGGCCCGTCCACTTCATAGAGATGAGTTGGATGGTTGAGATCGATCCGTTGGGCTCTTTGAGATGGTTGCTAGGCAGATCAGATGTCAACAACAGAGCCCTGGGTCTCACATTGTGGATCAGATTTACGTGTAATGACAGGTTTTGGGGCGTAGTGAGGAAGGAGGACCGCCGATTTCGTATGGCTGAAGGACTACCGGCAAGGAGATCTTTTCCGGCTGTAGATGGTAAAAGCAAAAATAAAAAAATTAGAAAGAGTAGGAATATTCTGAGAAGAGAAATCGCAACAGAGGGTTTTTGTTTACGCCGGGAGCTTTTCGTTCTTTATAATTATTATATTTTTTAATTATTTTTTTTTATTTTTCTTATATAACTCCTCTGCTTTTTAATTATTTTTACATAACTACATATAAAATTAACTTATTAATAACATTTGCACCTAATTTTTAATCGAGAGTGCTTTTACGAAACTCCCTCATCATGCAAGCCCTTTCATTTTTATTATCTAAATGCTGGCTGAAAAATTTATTCTATTTAGTGTATTTAGTATAATTTATAATATCATAGAAATCCTTTCGTTTGTCTAATATCATTGTATATGGGCTTCATCTACAAACACATAAAATCAACGTAATAAAAATGGACGGGATTATATGGAATCGCTTCTATAGAAGTGAACCCGATCGTTAATATACCTATAAAAATTTATAAATTTCTCTTATATCTATAATATTTTATACTAAATTTCTATTATACTCGTGTCATTCACGCAACCATTGTCTATTTCATTGAAAAGAAAATGATGCTCTTCTAAAAATTTTCAATTAAAATAATTGAACCTTAATATAACAAGTGAATTATGTAATATTATATGTTGATAATTTAATATCATCAATTGAGTTATGATAGGATTAAATTCTTTTAATTAAACAATTTGAATTGACAAAATCATATTTTCAATAAGGTAGATAATGATTATATTGATAACATGTGCATAAGAGAAATTTATGATAAAATATTATGAGTATAGAAAAATTTATTAAGCAGTGTAAGTATATAATAAATTAAAGACAAATGTTATGAGCATGTGATGATTTTTTCCAAAATGAAAGTTAAAATTAAATTAAGCAGGCAATTTATCACTAATAAATATAATCGGAAGCATTGCAAATATGCTCTTTTGATATAAAACTGAAGTAAAATAAGCTGATTTAAAATTTTTTTTAATAAACTTTGTACCATAAGCAGGCAATTCATCACTAA
>JAXCLR010000001.1:47294866-47307382 GCA_035584095.1 Annona squamosa | reverse complement strand
TTTTGCCGAGCTGAGTTCCTTTATCAAGAGGGAATAAAAAACACAAACAAGGAAAACATTTTCTAGTGCTTGATATAAGTGATGATCGGAAGACCTAGGGACTTGGTCAGCGTGCCCAGGACAGGCACAGCCCAACATTCTCTGTGGAACTCATCGTAGAAGAAACCCATGCACTTGCAATCGTTGCTGCACTTGTTCCGGCACTCCCCAAGCGTCACGGGCTTCAACCCCTCGTTAATTTCTGCCACGAAGTTCTCCTCTTTCTCCATCTTGTAGTGTCTAACGGATGCGCCGGTCTTGCAATCTGTGAGAAACTTTGGTGCAGAGCAATTCCGGCTCCACCCCAACATTCCTTGCCGCGTTGGGCACGCCGCGCACATCCCGTCTTCACAGAAGCCAAACGTACCGCACTTGAATGGCAATGCGCATGCCCTGTTTATGCTGAGACTATGGTCGCGATATGAATAATCCACGCCGGAGAACAAATAAAACGTCTCCCACCACGCGTTGAACGGCAGAGGCTGGTAGTAGCTAAACGTCTTGAGGCTCTCATCTGATCCCAGCCGTAAAATGGAGTTCGTCGCATTGTAATTCAGTCGGACAAAGTCGTAAGTCCAGTCATCGTAGTGCCCACCCACGAATTTCAGCCTCAGGTTGAAGGCATCCGAATCGTGGAACCCCCGCTCCTACGCCAGCGCGACTGATTCAACGCCTTCGCCGATGAAGAGAGACATGCATTAAGAAGCTCACCATCATGCGCCAAGTACATATCGACGCCGTCGGGGGCATTGCCAAGCTATAGAACTCGTCAGAGCCATCTGCATCCGATGTGCAGCTGACGAGCTCGCGAGTGCCGTTCAAGCGTAGGGTCTGCCCCAGAAGGAGGGTGTCGGTGGGGTAGTCGAAGCTCTGCCACACCGGCCTGCCCTTCTTGTCGTGGAGGACTAGATTCCCGCTTGCGAGGACCGCAATGCCAACAACGCCCTTATTGGAGGTGTTCGTCTGCCAGACGACGTGGGCGTCTGCGTCAGCTAGGACGAGATTCCCATCTCTGCCGAATGAGAGGGGGCGTTCTCACGGATGGGGCGGTTGATGTTGGCATCCTAGACCCAAAATGGCCTGTCATTCTCCTCTGGGCCCATGCGTAGGCCTAACTGCCTAAGACGTGTTTATCGGGGGTGGTGTTGCAGAAGCATAGGTAAAAGGGGAAATTTGAGATGCCGTCGATTGGGAGCTTTCGATATGTGGATTGGTATTCCGCCATACTGTCGGTGAACTCCCTTGGTTTACCCATTTGAATTGCTTTGAAGGAGGGACTCTAGCTTGAGCCAAGATGGAGAACAGAAGCATGAGGGAAAAAGAGCAGAGGAAAGATCCAGAGCGAGAAATCGCCATCCAACCGAACACGGCAGCCCGCTGATGCTCTCTGTTCAGGTATTTGGAGTTGGGACTTGGCATGTGTCTTCGAATGCCGGCACCCATCCCACCCATTCCAAAGCCCACGTGAAAAATATATAGCATCACCCAGCCCAAAGCCCACGTGATGAAGTATTTTTTTTAAATATTAAATATCACCCAACCCGAAACCCCTGTGAGAAAATAGAAAATTTTAAATATTTCATATCACCCCCATCCTGAAACCCACTTGAAAAAATATATTTTCAAAATATTTCATACCACCCATTTCGAAACCCACGTTAAAAATAGTTTATTTTATCATGTTTTCTCATGAACTTCTTAAAAAAATTTGCTTTTGTGGAGATTTGAGTAAGATGCTCCTTGGATAAAGCGTGCACGTTGCATGTATGATGGGGGTGTGTGGATCTAATCCTCTCGGTTTATGAAATTGCGTATTCATGCCTTAAGTTTCAAATTTTGCAGAACAAACCCCCTAATTTTTTAATCTAATTTTGCTATTTAAAAATTTCTATTATACCTTGCTCAACCACGAATTGTTGATATCGTACTTGCCCAAACCCTTTTTTCCAAATCATATATCAGTTGTTCTCCAAATCAGATCATCAATAACTCTTCTTAAAATAGGATGATTTGTATAAAAAATATGAACAACTAATTAAAAAATAAGATAGCTACCGAAAGTAAAAGGTTTTAAATTGAAAATTTTTGATGAAAATTTTTTGTTTCCAACTAAACACATCGTTAAGTTAATAATTTTATAAAAAAATTTAAAAATTTAAAAAGTAAATGCACACTAGTGCACCGAATGTGCACCCGTGTGCATTTAAGCATGCCCAGGAATCGATACCCCCTTCCCAAAATGTTGTGTTGTTGACTTCTTTCTTGCGCAAGTGTTTTTAGATTTGAAGGGGAAAAGCAGACAAGGAAATTATACAATAAGAGAGACACTGAAGATGAAAGATTACAAAGTCGATCCGATTAGTAAAGGAGCTGTTTGGAGCCGCCGTACTTGTTCTAAATAAAAGGAGTGCAGGGTTACTAAAAATCCAGCTACCCTGCACAAAACAAACAAAAGAAAATTACTACAACTCTTTGTGAATGAAATTAACTAAAAATAATAAAAAATAAAATTTACTTAAAATTAGAATTTACTAAAATATTAAAAATAAAAAATTTGCCTCAATGGAGATGTCAAGATGTTAAGAAAAAGGATTTTTTGTTGATATCTTGCATTTTTGTAATTTTTTTGATAAAAAAGTTTTCATTATTTGAAGCTATCTTGTTTTTTATTTGCTTTGCATTGTAAAAATCATTTCTATTCTAAGAATTTGTAAGCCATACATCCGGCATCATTCTCTTTCACTTAAAAAATTTTTTTTTTTATAACTAAAAGAAAACTTAATCTTGAGCTATTTTTATTTGTTAAATAAAAGAAATAGATATCCACCACATTAAATGTTTAGAAAATTCCCATCAAGTCTAGCATATTCAACGTATATGCATTGTTATTGATCTTCTTCAAAAGCTAATTTGACCCATGGTGTTTAATGTCCCTTATGGGTGGCAATCCATCAACTAAATCTTCTAGAATCGACTTTCTGAATTTCACTAATAACAGTTTGACCGCATTTAATTGCTCTGCCACTTTCTATTTTTCTTTGCCGGACAACACCAGTTCTACAATTAAATCATGCGCGTCACTTAACTTCTCGATGACAATTTTATTTTGTTCCCTCCTTCTCACATGTTGCTTTTTGCTTTCCATCCGACTTCTTTTCTTTATACCATACAAACAGTTGCCTTCGGAGCTAGTTTGGTTGCTTCGCTGAACTCTATAAGTACTCTTATTGTATCTTTTGCAGAATAATCTGATTTACTCTCTTTTTGCAACATTAATTCCACTTTTAAGGTAACCCTTTAAGCTACAGATAAGTTCATATTACCTATACTCCAAATTTTTCTTTGACAACTAGTTTTGAACCCTCTAGATATTTAGCAACTTGCTATCCTTTTGACTCTCGCAAGTCGTTCTTATTTGCTGGTCTCATAAATTTAGCAATATATTTGGACACTGATTTTTAATCTTGATGGCATCTCTGATACTGCTGGAACAAAATATACGAAGATGAAGAAAATCTTTCTTTAACAGGAGTTTTGATTTTTTGCCACCGGTCGATCCCGCAGTGTCCGACCATCGCAGAGAGCCGTTGGATGCTGTGGGTAAATTTCTGGCCATTGGATCACGAGGGAGAAAAGGCTGTGCATGTTTGGACTGGTGACTGTTCTACACGTACTCTTCTGGATTGTAATTATTGTCAACATGCAGAAGCTCTAACCCTCAATCTACATGTGACAAGTTCCACCTCTGTCCTTTTCAGAAATTCCGCACATTCGAAAAATCTATCGACCTCTATAATCCAATTTAAGAATACCTTAATATTAAAAATCCCCATAAAATCAAGAAATATTTACTTTTAGCATAAATCTGTGAGTGTCTTTTATCACCATAATATTTTTTTATATCTAAATTTTTTGATAGGATCTGTAAAATAATTTTCTCCTTCGCTTAAAATTTCCACGTAGATGCCTGTGTACATATGCTGGAACAGGTTTGTTAAAAGGCCGCAAGTGAGCTTAGTCATCCTTAGCATGTGGCCTTTCATTACCTCAATTTCTATTGGCATTTACATTTAGAGTACCATGTTGATCTATAATTTTTAAAGCATCTCGCGATCCATCCATTACTCTTGAGCTCTCAATGACACCCAACGATCTTGTTTTGTAGTTCTTAAAGTCTTATCATGAGAATTGGTGTCTGCTTCATGTGAGTAGTTGCCCATTAGATTAGGAAAAAACTCACCTTCAAGATTGATAAACAAATTTCAACACCCAAATTTAGGAAAATATCTCTAAAATATTATTGAAGTCTATAAGACTTTTTCAACTCTTTTTTAAATAAAAGAGAATATAATATATTCATAGAAGTAAATAGGCAGAACAAAACCTTAACTCTAAGAAAGCCTTATGCAAAGCAAATGAAAGAAAATTGATAAAACTCATAATGAATAATTTACTAAAAATAGTAAATTTGAATTTATTAAAAATGGAAAATAAAATAAATTTTACTAAAATAGTAAAATCAAAATTTTAGTCTCAATAGGATTATCAAGATGTTGGGCTGGAACAAGAATTTTTTGTTGATATCCTGTGGCTTTTACGTTTTTTCCTGGATTAAAAGTTATAATTATTTAAAATTATCTTGCTCTTCTATTGTATATGGAACTTTTCGATTGACATCTTAAAAAATCCTACCCACTCTAGGATTCATATGCCATATGTCTTATGCCGATCGAGTACTCAAAGAGATATAGACAACGCTCTATGATTGGTGGTTGGTTAGCTCCCGAGTGATATAATAATGGTAAGTCGATCTCTCTACTTTTGCGGAATATCTTTTGAGTTTGAAAGTGTCAGAGTTAGAATAGGATAGGATAGTAAAGGGAATATTCATTGAATCATTGTAACGGAGAATTTTCTATGATTCTCCGAATTCAGCATTGTCATCTCAAATTTTCTGTAATAAAATTCAATTATTTTTTCTTCATTTTTGTTTGGATCTATTAAAGGTATCAAAGCATATTCTTCAATCTGCAACAACATGAGAGAGTTTTTAGATTTTAATATTTTTTGTGTGGGCAGCACTAATGTCAGAATCTTCTTGGATAGTGACAAACATTTCTTGGTTCCAGCCAACAGGTTAAGAAGTGTGGGATTAATGGAGAGAACACAAGTGCTCTCTGTTGGAAATCCAATGGGGTGGAACCGAATTATTCATCGACGTTTGTGTGCCAACGAGTTTTGAAGAGATTGGACTCACACTCGTCAAGATCTATGATTGACTTATGCAAATCATTCGCAATATCTGATTCTTAGAGGATTTGGAGGGATTATTTTGGAGGGAAGGAAGCTGGAACTTATTCATCAGCAACATGATGGGAGATTCCCTGGTATCAACAATTATAGTTGAGAAGGTAGGGTAGAGGAGTATGGCAAAAGGGAGTCATCTTTGCTATTGAGTTCCAAAATTTCTAATAGGTAGCATCAATCAATTTTCAAAGTCATGGTAACTACCGTGGATATGGCAGGGAGACAACAACTTTGAGATCGTCGATTTTCTTCTTTGCTATCTAGTTTGATTTGGATGGGTAGTGATTGTAATGGCTACGAGTGCCATGATTAGGACAAGGAGGAGATGATTGGCCATCTATCAGATCATTGGAGCAGAAGTATGTCGACAGTAGGCATAGCTTGTAGGAGGCTATTGTTCAAACCAAGGCATTCCAAGCAAAGGACAACAAGATAAAAATCGACATTGAGCATCGTATGCAGACGATTATTACTCAAATTGATGCATTTTGAGCAAATCGTCAGTCACAAGGATGTTATTCTCACATAATTGATGAGAAGAGATAAGAAATCAAGGGATCGGAGTCCTTTTCGTTGGGCACACTAATTGTCGAGGAGCAACGACGGGTTGATCGAGAAGGTATTATATCTCCTCCTATTTTCTCTCAAATTTGATGATGCTTGAGGAGGAGGGGGCTGTTGCTACTGAGGTAGAGCTAGCCGTCGATTCCACACTAGCAAAGAAGGAGACAAATTGCAGGAAGGTGATCTGCAGAAGGTGGGAATTTCGCTAACAATAAGCATGTTGTCACCAAATGGAAGTGATGTTTACCTTTTAGGCATTTGGGAAAAATTCTTGATCGAGAAAGATTAATTAGTGCTTATTACTCCACCAACACCTATCTCGTGTTTGATATCAACTGAGTAGGAACAATGATTGCCTAACATTGGAGTCGAGGTAGGTGTGGTTGTATACTCGTTTGGAGTTAACATTACCAATCAACAGGTAGAAGTGAGTATTCTCTATTCCCAGAGTGAGTGGGATCTGAGGCGAATGCGGCTAGAAGGGTTGGAGCTTCTAATTCACTGCGGAATGAAATGGGATGCTAGTGAGTTGTTTTCTCTTGTCATGACCTTTTCCACTGGGTTTTGACATAAGGAGGTGGTGTCTCCGGGATAAAGGGGAACGTGGCTAGAGAGGTTGGGGTTTCTAATTCACTGTAGGATGGAATGGGATCTTGGTGGGTTATTTTCTTTTGTTATGGCATTCTTTCACCAAGGTTTTAGCATGAGGAATTGGAGGTAGGAAATATTATTAGTTTCTGGTTGATTTATATATTAAAGCATGATTACATGCGTCCGTCTTTCTAGATTGGGGTTTCTACTAATCCAGCTCAAAATTTTATTTTTTCGTTTTTTTTATAAAACTATTATATATATAGATAGATATATATATTTGGGAGGGTATTTAGTCATTTGCCATATGAAAATGACTAAATGTTTGAAATTAAAAATATGCACATATTTCTCAAAAATAGTAAAACCTGTTATATAAATTAAATATAATTAGGATAGCAATTTCGTTAAAAAAAATAAAAAAATCGGTTGCATGTGAACGGCAGAGTACCGGGCGTTTTATATATTTTGGTGCTTCTACAAGATTTGAAATCTTTACACAAAGATAAAGTGGATGGACTTTAAGCAGAGAAAATTTATATTATCAAAAATAAAGATTTCTACAGTAAAAAATTCTCTATAAATCTAAATTTCTATATGTAAACAAACATCTACAAAATCATGGGTCTACATTTTGTATCATTGTTGAGTTTTTTAGTAGGGGTTCTGATAACCCAAAGAACCCAATTTTAAATGATTTGGTTGGCATTATTTTGGTTTTAGGCAATGACTTGGGTTTAATGATTTGGTTTGGGTTAAACATAATCTGAAATAAATAATCTAAAAACTGAACTGAATTGTGAAATTTAAATAATCTAACCTTTTAATTTAAATGATTTAAATTAAATAACTCAAATAGTTTCAATATATTTAAGTATTAAGAATGCTTTATGAAACCGAGTTTTATAAAAGTGAGTTCGTGGAACTAAAGGTGCGACTTGAGTCGGGTAAGTCCGGGTTAGGGTGGAACCTATCATTACCTATTTTTCAAAAATCTCTACTCTAACTTATTTTAGACCAGGTCAGTTCCAAGCATATAATGACCTATTTTTTCAAGAGCGGACTGATTTCATTTTGAGAAGTTATAAATTTGACCCATTGATCACAAATCAAATAAATACACAATCTTCAAAAATGTGTGGACAAATCCAAATCCCGGACCATTGATTCAAGGAAAGATATTTGCCTCTGCTAAGGTGCTCTATCAATTATCAATATAAGAAATCAGAATTTCCAATTGATGACAGTCCAAACAAATTAATGTTCCCACATATGCTCCCATCATCTCTGGTTACGGCACAGAATGTGCAACTATTTCTCACAAAAGGCATGTAATTACAAACTCTGACTACCAAGCGCGAATGTAGATTAATAGTAATGGAAACAATTTCAGTAATTGAATGCATATTCATATGAACGCTTACCTCCATAGTCTTTGTTTCCAGCGTCAACATAAGAATCTGGAAGCTCTAACAGGAGGCTAGGCAAACCTACAAAAGGAAGAGTACGATTTGTAAGATCCTATCTATCAGCACCTTTGGAAAAACACTAAAACCGCAGCATACAAACCTTCAAGCTTATTTGATATCTCCTCATCAATCTCACATCCAAAGCCAAAATAACTCTAGTAAGAGACATTGTAGATTTTCTTCTTCGCTTTCTGTTCACTAATTGACCGTAAAACGAAAAGTTCAATTGTCAGAGAACATGGAAAATGCAGCAACTTTGACAGCGGATTCAAATTAATATTTGCAACTCAAAATCTGTGCAAACCGACTATCAAAGTAGTTTGTGACAATTTATCAAAAAAAAAAAGTAGTTTGTGACAAGGGTTGACGACTATGATAGATTCCTGGCAATACAGTTTGTAGATTTATCAAATCAAATCTCTCAATAATCTTAAATAGAGTCTTAGTATACGCTAGTGATAAGTTGGTTTTCATGTAGCAATAGAAAGGCTAAAAAAAAAAAGAACCAGATGAGAAGGAATATTAAGAACCCTATCCTCCCAAGAACCATAGCTAAGGTTTTTACGTAGCAATTGATCATTTGCTCCTTGGTGGCCCCCTCTCCCCTTGGTTTGCCCACAATAATAAGCCAATGCTCGTAGTCACAAATGGGGAAAAGAGATACCATCTCGGTTGGAGGTCGGTCGCTGAAATTGGAGTCGAAGTTCATGGGTGAGTAGTTGTGGGTCCAATGACTGATGGAGGCACTTATTTTCTCAAATCTCGAGAATGAAGGCTGCTGGATGGCGCTTAACTGGCTGCTCTTAGTTGAACAAGTGGAAGAGCCAAAGAGGGGACTAGCGAGTGCACTCGAAAATGTCGAAAGGAAATTAGGCAGACGTGTTATAAGTATCGATTATATGTTACGATATTATTAATATGTAATACAAGTTGATTCCGTGTACCAGTACCAGTAATCGAACCTACTACAATTTCGACGGGTATTTTATAATCTAAACCGAATCGAACTTGTGGATGGTATAGATGGAACCGAACTGACTCTATTTAGGGTATCTAGTGGGTCGATTCGCGAGTACCCGGACAGAGTTGCACCCTACATGGAATCTCTTTCATTTTTGAGATGTTGATCATGGATGGAAAACTCAATCCATTTATTGTATTTAACATTAATTGTTTATCTAAGAGACTAAGTTTCATTCAAATCTAATATGTGCGGTCCACATTTACTTAAAAATAGGTATATTTATGTGTAAATTAGAAAAATTATTTAGATATATTTATATTTGTGTTAGAATATAGTGATACTTTTCATAAAAATAGTGATACTTTACAGAATTATTTATCCATAGAGTAGTAATATCTTAGATAGTTTAGATGTTGACAATATTACTTAAAAATTGATATTTAGTATTAAATTGTTTTATTACGTTAGTTTTACACCTTTGTAAATGAGACATATATAATAATATTAGACAAATGAAATAATTTTCATGATAATATAAATAATGCTAAATATAACAGATGAAGCGTATTTTTATCAATCATCTAGATGTTATAAATAAAGGTTTCATAAAAGAGCTGTTTCATAGAATTATCCATGTTTAAGTATAACCTTATATTTTAGATTAACTTTAGATGTATAATAAATTGATTATATTTTCAATGACCTATAAACTTGGATCTTATTTCAAATATTTTAATTATATTGTCTTTTCCCTTATTGCTTTTAATTAAATACCGACTCCGTATATTTAATGATTACTAACAATGCTAAATGACATTCTCAATGATTAACGAAATTAAATAAAACCTTTAACACTTTTTTGAAACTTTATAATTATTTATGAGTATAAAATTTTATTTAATATAGTGTAAAACATTTATTCAAAATTCGAAAGCATGAAACTGAATTATCTTTTTGTAATCCGTTCAAACTGAATTTTAATCCTAATTTCATTAATTGGTTTGGATTTTAGAAAATAAATTAAGATTTAGTTTAGATAGAATTTTTCTAATTTATATTAGGATTAGATTGATTTCTTCGTCCAGAGTTATACCGTAATTTAAAAGAAAAATACTAGAACTGCCGTCCGTCAGTGGGCCTGCTGGGAGTATTATATCTTATGCAACTAGATAACTACAATGTCTAATCGTGAATATGTAGATGATTTTCTTCTTTCCCCGTAATATATTATCATTATTATATGATTTTAAATGTTCACTCTCTAATTACCCAACTTTTTTATTATTAACTTTATATTTCAATCATTGTTCACGCCTTTTCATCTAATTATTTTATTTATTTTAACTTTCTTTCCTTTTTTAATATATCGTATTACTGCTTTTAAATTATTTTTGTTCTCACTTCTATTTCTAATTCACAACCGTACGTCTCTCATCATTCGGTTTACTTTCTAATCCCATTTTATAAATTTTGAGTCTCGGTCTATCGGAAGGAAAGGTATCCAATTCAAGTGGCGCATCAATATGAATCTCACATCGTGAAAGTATTTTTTTTAGTTTTGACTAGGCGATGAATTTTTTGAGAGCTTCCCACGTCAACTCTTTTACGTCTTCGCGATGCTGAACGTCTTCGATTTACTAAACTCACTCGGATCTAATGAAAATTAATGCGAATGTCTGTCCGCGGCGGAGGGCAAGTTTTAGAGGAAGGTTCATGTATACTTGCGTTGGACCATGCCCCACCTAGGGATGGGAATCGAGAATAGAAAGAAGAACAGGGAATGCCAAAAGTTGATATATTATGGTTGTGTCTTTTTAATAATAAAATTTTTTAATATAACACTTTTCAATTTTCATAATTATTTTTTCGTATATTTTTATATAACTATCATATTTTTTAATTTTAACTTTTAACTATTTTAACTTTATTCTCTTTATGCATTATAATTACTCTTATTGTATAAATAATTTTCTCCTATTTAAAAAAATTTTTCACCAAAAATTTTTTATCCAAAAGTTGTATTACTTCTCAAACAACATAATTAGTCAATTATTTTTTTATTTTTATTCTTTTGTTTAGTTATTTTTCATATTTTTCTATAATTTTCTTATCTATTTTAATTTATTTTCATTTCCCTTGCATTTTATTATTCTCATTCTTGTTATACCAAACATAGTACTATATGATTAATTTAAAATGGAATAGATTAATTTATAAGCAGAACAGGATAAGGCAAGACTCTTTTTTAACCAAAGCAAGGTAAATTTTTTATAATAAAGAATAAAAATACCGATAGTATAGACGAAATCTTTTCCAAATATAAAGGCATGAATTACACCCGTTTTGAGGGTGCGGCAGGCAGTGACAATTATTTAACACTGCTAAAGGCAAAGCAATTTTTAAAATTTGAGGAGAACATAATCAACAAATTAAAATTCGTTTTTTTTTTATCGTGCAAAATTTGTTGTTCTTGAATGTTGGGAATAACTCTCTACACTAAAATGAAGATTTATTATTACGAAACTCTATTCTATATAATTCTTTCTATTTTTAATATTTTGATATATGTTTAATTAAACATTTATTCAATCTATTATATTTCGTATTATTTATATTGTCATAGAAACCCTTTTATTTATTTACAGTCATTGCATATAGGACCTAGATACAATGTATAAAATCAACTTAATAAACCAATTTGATACTAAATATCAATCTTAAAATTGTATTTTCAACATTTAAATAATTTAAAATATCATTATTATGTGAATAAATGATTGTATGAATATTATAATATTCTAATATATAAATAAATTTAAGCATTTTTTATAATTCACCTGTGAATGTATATTATTCAACAAATGTAGTAATATGTTACACAGAGCATATTGTTGGAAAACTTCATCGATTAAAAACTATAATCACTCCAGGATCCACTATGCTAAATTACTAAGAAAAATAAACAATAAGCAAAAAAATACTTGAATGGATATGAGAAATTGTTCTTGAATCCGAAAATTTATGGTCTTCTAAGTTAGTGCGCTTGGATGTTACGGAGAAGATGACTCTCTTTTTTTCAATGATGGAATGTTAGGAAAGGATCCTAAAAGTACATAACCAGAGAACTACAACTGTTTATATAGAGAGCGTATCTTTTTTATTTTTTTATTTAACCCATTATGAAAATAGAAAATAGGAATTAGATAATAAAGTTTTTATATGTAGGATGTCCATATTTTGTTAGATGATTTGGGCCCATAAATATGATAAAATCACCTTCTAATTTAGGCCGTTATTTATAATAATAATAATTATATATATATATATATATATATATGAGAGTTATTCCGGTGTAGCATCACTGCATCGGAATAGCGATACAGTGGCCCAAAAATGGAACCCACATGATCATGAAATCATGATCTACTCCACCCATATTCCTGTGCAGCATGCTGCACCGGAATTTTCGGTGCAGCATCGCTGTAATGGGCCCCACATGATAATGAAATCATGATCTACTCCATCCATTGTATTTAGAATAATGTATTCTATTACCATACCAATTTTCATCCCAATCAGATA
>JAXCLR010000001.1:47218126-47273725 GCA_035584095.1 Annona squamosa | reverse complement strand
TTTTAGATTTTTCTTTTTTTTTTTGAAAATCAATGGTATTTTAGTAATTTTAAAATTACCTAAAATGCCACTAATTTTCAAAAATAAAAAATAAATATCTAAAATACTCTAAAAATTATAAAAATTTATATGAATATTAAATATACTTAAATTAACAGTCTTGTACAAACTTTTTCAAAAAAAAAAAAAACTAAAAAAAAAAATGTATACACACGGGAGCTCAATGCTCCCGAGAGCACACGATCAGTCCTTGTCTTTTCTTGCAGCTTGGATGTTGAAAGGACCCGGCACATGCATGCAGAACTTTATGAACCTTATCCACAAGCGCCTTTAATTCACTGATCAAGTGGTCAAAGAGGCCGTCCCAAGGCCCATAGCCGACGGTCCAATAATGCTGAAAATTTTGAAAAGCAGTCCCTGGCCTGCTGGCTATGCACTGGTTATGGCAAATAAATCCAATACATATGTTAGATAGCCGACGATCATGCATCATCCAATTGTAACACTATTAATCCGGCCATCAAGAGTTTGGAAAGCTTTCAAAATGCAACTCTTTAACGTAAGTTCAATTAATTTCGAGCTACGTAGTGTATAAGGACCATTCCACGGTTGAAGTGAGAAGAGAAGGAAAAAAAAAAAAAAAACTGCTGGGTAACGTCCTGTCAATGGAAGCTAGTAGGACAGTACAGCTGGGGTCCATTGCATTAAAAACCGGACAACTGGTGCTTGGACGCCTGTGCAGGGCTTGTTTGGGAGCGTAAATGGGAAAAAATCACGGGACGTTGTGAAATAAAAAAAATATTTTGAGAATTATACAATTGATAGAAAATAATACTGGTAAAGTTGAAATAAATATATCTGACGAAAAAATATTTAGTAGGAAAAAATGATTTGATTGTAAGAGCAAAAGTAAAAAAATATAGTTATTATTTCAGTGATAATTAGTTTTGAAATTCATAATCCCACGTTTTCCCACCTTATACCACATTTATCAGATGCCAAAAGCCCCCGTAGTCTGGGTGCAGTGTTTTTTAGCATGTTTGGGACCATTAAAAAATAATTTTTTTTCATTCTCTACAACATTATATTTTTTAATTATTTTTTCACATTTTCCTATATAACTACTATTTTCAATTTTTTTTACACAACTTACAAAAAATGGATTAATTTCAAATATACCTACTATCTTTACCTTTAATTTCATATATATTCACTAAGTTTAAAATTTTCATATATAAATACTAAGTATGAGCAAAATTTCATACATACGCATTCCATCAGACACAATTAAAAATCAATATTATTCATAGAAAATGTCCAAAGTGTCTATTATTATTTAATAATAATAATCATTTGGTTATAATGGAAATTGAGCGATATAATGAAAATCCATCCAAATGATAAAAAAGTGTTACAGAATGAGTTCTAATGGTCTTGATATGACATCAATGACATAGATGCTAGATGAAAACAAGGCATTTTGTGATTTTAAAAGTATTAAACGTTCATAACTGTCATATTTGGTATATTTGAAATTAATAAAATACTTAGCGAGTAAATGTGAAAGTTTTTAAACTTGATAGGTATATTTGTAATTAAAGGCAAAAGTAGTAGATATATTTCAATTAAGGGCAAAATTAACCCTATATAAAAATATTATTTCTATACAATTACATATACAATTAACTTATCTATTTTAAATTTATTTTTTTACTCTTTATTATTATGGCTATCATATCACATCATTTTCTAAAAGTTTATAAGCTTTTTAGTACTTTTTATCCAAAAATTTTATCATTTTCTAAATATACCGAAAGTATTATTAAAACAATTTGACCATAAGAATATCTTGTTGGTCCCATAGAATTGGTCAAATTGCAACTTAGTCAACCCTTTTTTCTTTAAATAAACATTTGAAATCAAAATTGTGAACTCGCCTAAAGTAAGTAATATGATAAGGATAGTAAGTAAACAACAAGGAAGGGGGTAAATTATTAATTTATGATATTAAATGATTTAAATATCATATTAAGGCTGAATCTTGTCAAATAGAAAAATTTTGAAGAAACAAAATTGTCTTTTAAAATAGATAGTAGACAGTTGTTTTGATTATGATGTTATCATAAAAATTTAAGGTGAAGTATCATATTAAGGCTGAATCTTGTCAATTAGAAAATTTTCGAAGAAAGAAAATCGTCTTGTAAAAGAGATAGCTAACAATTCTTTTAATTAGAATGTTATCATAAAACTCCAGGGTGAAATGTTACGGAGGAATGTTTCAATGCATTAGGGCGCAAAATCCCTTTTTTAATATATTTTTTGAAATTTTTTTGATAAGATTGTCAACCTAGGTGTATTTAACTTATGTATTAAGTTTTACTATTTTTTGAGATATATAAATATATTTTTTGATTTTTCAAAAATAGGGGTATTTTAGTCACTTAAAAATGGCTAGAATACCCTTATTTTCAAAAAATAAAATATATACACATATTTTAAAATAGTAAAAATTGGCTTATAAATTAAATAAAACTAGATTAATAATCTTATAAAAATTTCAAAAAACTATATTAAAAAAATAGAATTTTGCACCATGGTGTATTGAAACATTCCTCAATATTACGGTACAAGAGAAAATTTTAAAACATTATGGGTATATTAAAAATTAAGGACCAATATTGTGGATATGAAAGAAATTTTTCTTTCTTTAAACATATATTTCAAACCAAAATTGCAAACTTGCTTAAGGTTTCCTCACTCATCAACTCTTCAATCGTGATAAGTATGGTCATTAATCAACAAGGAAAGGTCGGTGAAAAATGATTTTTCCTTTCCTATATATTAGTACCCCGGTATGATTAGGTTTCCACTAAATTTCATTGACTTCTATTGATAAACCTCCGGAGGGATCCTTTTTTGCGCTGATTGGTAGAGATTATTTTAAGTTGGTTATTATATTTTAAAATTGAATTATATACATATTAAATTCTTTGTACATGATTTACAACTTGATTGACTATCATTCTAGATAATATATTTTACTTGTAGATAAAATTATATATTTCGATAATGTTGATCTTATGGTTCAATGCGGTTTTAATACGTTGTACAAAACTTATTATTGATGTCATATGTAATTTGTAATTATTTCTCTTACAAAAAATTTATATTTTAAAATAACAATTACATTACAATTATATCATGCTTATACCACGGTTCAAAATATATTTTGAAAAATCCTTCCATATCGTGAGAGTTGTAAAAGCACTTGATTGTAATATCAATCGCCACCATCTATAAAAAACTAATAAAAAAATATAGAGTTAAAATTATGGTAATATATCTATAAAATTACTAAAAGTTCATTTGAATGTGAATTTTTAGCTTATAATTATAATTAGAGTTTGGTCATATTTGTCATTCACAAAGGTCATAGATATGAATGGAATTTTGGACAAGTTAATACATTGGTATATTTTAAAAATTTGAAAGTTTACGAGTATAAGTGAAATTATAGGTAAAGTTCATATATATATATATAATTTTTCTTAGATTCAACGAATTTTTAAAAACTGCACTCAGCGAGAAACACTTATAACTATCTCCACACACTGTGGGAGGACTAACAAATATAACGCTGCTGCCGTTGTCATTTGAACTTGCAATGGGAGGCAATAATGTCCACATGCATTCCACTATACGTCCGACGTTGAATGCTACTTTTACCTCTATATTATTTGTATTAAAGTCCAAAATTTTTAGTCCAAATCTCGACTACAGCAGAGTTAGGGCTTCAAAAATCTAAAATTCAAACATTATGGGTATATTAAAAATTAAGGACCAATATTGTGGATATGAAAGAAATTTTTCTTTCTTTAAACATATATTTCAAACCAAAATTGCAAACTTGCTTAAGGTTTCCTCACTCATCAACTCTTCAATCGTGATAAGTATGGTCATTAATCAACAAGGAAAGGTCGGTGAAAAATGATTTTTCCTTTCCTATATATTAGTACCCCGGTATGATTAGGTTTCCACTAAATTTCATTGACTTCTATTGATAAACCTCCGGAGGGATCCTTTTTTGCGCTGATTGGTAGAGATTATTTTAAGTTGGTTATTATATTTTAAAATTGAATTATATACATATTAAATTCTTTGTACATGATTTACAACTTGATTGACTATCATTCTAGATAATATATTTTACTTGTAGATAAAATTATATATTTCGATAATGTTGATCTTATGGTTCAATGCGGTTTTAATACGTTGTACAAAACTTATTATTGATGTCATATGTAATTTGTAATTATTTCTCTTACAAAAAATTTATATTTTAAAATAACAATTACATTACAATTATATCATGCTTATACCACGGTTCAAAATATATTTTGAAAAATCCTTCCATATCGTGAGAGTTGTAAAAGCACTTGATTGTAATATCAATCGCCACCATCTATAAAAAACTAATAAAAAAATATAGAGTTAAAATTATGGTAATATATCTATAAAATTACTAAAAGTTCATTTGAATGTGAATTTTTAGCTTATAATTATAATTAGAGTTTGGTCATATTTGTCATTCACAAAGGTCATAGATATGAATGGAATTTTGGACAAGTTAATACATTGGTATATTTTAAAAATTTGAAAGTTTACGAGTATAAGTGAAATTATAGGTAAAGTTCATATATATATATATAATTTTTCTTAGATTCAACGAATTTTTAAAAACTGCACTCAGCGAGAAACACTTATAACTATCTCCACACACTGTGGGAGGACTAACAAATATAACGCTGCTGCCGTTGTCATTTGAACTTGCAATGGGAGGCAATAATGTCCACATGCATTCCACTATACGTCCGACGTTGAATGCTACTTTTACCTCTATATTATTTGTATTAAAGTCCAAAATTTTTAGTCCAAATCTCGACTACAGCAGAGTTAGGGCTTCAAAAATCTAAAATTCATTCTCTACTTATGTCATCAGAAACTAAGTCCCACCTTCAATTTGAAGCTCTACTGAATTGTCCTAGAGGCTCAAGTCATCCGAAGAAAGGATACAGAGAGAAGAAGATATAGAAAAGAAGAAGAAAATTGAGAGGACAAACTAAAATTTTTACATGAGAAAGAGTAATCCATAAATACAAGATCATTTGAAAACCATGGGACTTGTAGTGGCTAAAGATCCATTATGTAAAGGTATTGAGATTACAAGGAGTGACTCTCTCCTCTAGGAAAGTTCCCCTAATAAATGCTCTTAATAAGAGCTCCCAATATAGGGAGAGCAGATAATCTTAGGTCGCCCTGCTAGAGGTAAATATGCTCGGAAACATTGGCTCTGATTTTGACGTACATATGAGAGGATTCTACATCTTGTATTGGATTCAAGTTCTCATCTTCAATCCAAACTATCTAATCATGCATTCTTGGAGACTCCTCAAGCTTCTTTAGTACAAGGGATGAGCTCGAGTGAGAATTCAAAAGGTTGGACATCCTCATGTTTGAGAGTTCGGAGTACCCTACTCTTGAATGGGTTTATGATCTCTTTAGGTAAAAAAACCCCTTCATCAATACCTCTTAGGTCTCCTTCCTCCCTTGATCTTCAAAGGTCAGTGTTTCTTTTATATATTACTTGGATGGTTGCGACAAATGTTTAGTAGAAAGAAATGATTCATGATTATCTCATCAAATCTTCTTTAGGTCGATATCATCATCTCTAGTTTATTGAATGCTAAACGAAGCCTATCTTGAATAAATTATGATGTTTAGACCTGACTAGTTTATCAAAGTTGCCATTAATGTTGGTCGTTGTTGTCCTACTCGAGCATGCAACATTAATAGTTTTTCTTAGGTAAAAAAGTAGTGCGAACGTTAATGTGGTATCACTGTGTTTATCTAATCCTATTTTCTTGAAAGAGGTTTGACTGCTTACTTCAAAGGTACAGGCCTTGGGAGTGTTCGATGGCTTTAGTATTCAGATGTCCACCACTTCTTATAGCGTTACCAGCTATCTCTTCAAGCTAAGTGGCCAGTTGTTTAATTAACCCTTATCAACTTGAATGTGATTTTTATTTGCTAATTTGAAATTAGTTTTTAGGCATATTCATCATTTCACACAAGAGCATGAGCATGAATTGAATTTTGTGTAAAATACATGCATATATGTAAAAATTTCTAAATATAAGCAGAATCAATGATAAAATTTATAGATATATGTAGAATTAGCCCTTAATCTATTCCAAAACATTGTTCCACCAGCTCAGACACCCACTGCATTGCCTAATGAAGCCATATATCTTTTGGCCGTGATTCATTGTAAACTTATATTTTATAAAAAAAATTAGCATCATTAGAAAGAATATATAAAAGTCATTTTTTTGAAACTGTTATGTATAAATCGATCACATAACAGTTATCGATACAACTGATTTTCAGTCTTCAATAAATGCATTAAAGATGATAAATGGTTTAGGTTTAAGAAAGTTTTTTTTTAATTTAAAAATAAGAGACTACATAGACATCGATTATTGAATCATTCACCTAAATTTTTTAGGGATGCTACTACTACCACAATCTGTAGTCGTGCGTTTAACATTGTTGTAGCAATGGAAAACTTCTTTTAAGGGCGTCGGGATTGGTTTAATTATCATCACAATTGTATACATGGGGTAGGTCATATATAATTAAATAAATATTCATGAGATTGCTTCAAAATCCAATACAGCCTACCCATGTATTTAATCTTTATAAATTTTCACATCCTACCTAAAAAATTTATAACAAATATAATGTATGGGTCGGAATGTTAAAAAAAAAAACCCATACAACCAATTCTAAGGTAAACAACTATAATTAATAAGGGGAGTAAGGTAGAAAAATTGAAGGTTTGAAGTTGACAACAGCAGTGTCCGAATTACATCTCCTAAAGTGCACCTCTATCAAATATGTGATCATCTAAGGTGGATGAGAGGATGACAAATATAGAGAATAGGTCGTACATGCCCATAATGAATGCACAAGATTTAATTATCAAATTTTGTGAAGAATTCATGTTAAAAAAGAAAAAGAAAAATCTAAGTCTCTCACGTATGCTAATAATGGAAAGGGTAATTTGCATATATACTCATATAATTTAACGCTAATTGCAGATATCCTCACGTAGTTTCACGAAATGCATATTATCCCTACATAGTTTTACGAAAATTGCGTATTAGTCCCACACTGTTACCTGCCATTAATATATGATGTGATAGTTTAAAAAATGACGAAAATGTCCTCATCAACAGTTTCATGAATTGCGTATCACCCCACATAATTTCACCAAAAATTGCATATTATTCCCATAAAACTATATATACCAATGAGAGCATTTACATCATTTTCCAAAGTATCGCATCAGATATTAACGGCAGGTAATGGTGTGGGAGTAATACATAATTTTCGTGAAACTATGTGGGGATAATATACATTTCATGAAACTATGTGGATATATCTACAATTAGTGTCAAAGTACGTGGGTATATATGTAAATTACCCTAATGGAAAATAAGAATAATAAGTTTCACAAAGGTACATGTTCCATACTTTAGTAGCTGAATTAATCAACACGTGTCACATGATCCGTTGGGCCAAACCTCTTATCAGCTTAACATGTGCAACGTACTGTTAACTTGCAAAGAACTATTCGATAACAAAAACGTTGATGTGAAACTAAATTTCATAGAAGTAACTTCTTAATGATATATTTGGTTGGGCACAAAATTTTCAATCAAAACTTTCTGTTTCAAAAAAAAAAAAAACTTTTCACTCTTCATAATTATCATATTTTTTAATTATTTTTATATATTTCTATACAAATTACCATACTTTTTAATCATTTCTACCTAACTACTTATATGACTAACCTATGTATTTTAACTTTATTTTCTTTACACCTCATCATTACCCATATCATTTAACATCATTTTTTTTATCAATACAATAAATTTTATATAAAAAACTTTTCATCAAAAAGTCTATTCCCACCGAGCACACCCTAAATTTTTTTTTCATTTTTGGGATATTAATGATCAATGTAAAATTTAAATCATTTATTATATTTAATATCATTTCTTTAACTAAGAGATGAGTTTCATCTAAATCCAATATGTATAGGTACATCAATATACAAATTAGAGAAAATTCTTAAATCCATTTATATATATATATTAAAATATATTAATACTTTATATAATCATTTATTTATATAGCAATAATATTTTATATGGTTTGCATGTTGAAAATACTACTTAAAAATTGATATTTTGCATTAAATTATTTTATTAAATTAATTTTACACATTTGTAAATGGAGCTCATGTACAGTGATTGCACAAATAAAAGCTTTCCATGATAATATAAATGATGTTATTATTTAATAAGAGAAATGCTTATCTAAACGGAGAAGTGATTTCTTAAAATTCTCTTCATTTTTGAAATATTGATAATTGATGCAAAATTTAATCCATTCATTATGTGTAATATCATTTCTTTAACTAGAAATCCAAGTTTCATCCAAATCCAATATGTACATAATAAATTTTACTAAAAAATAGGTAATGTAATATATAAATTAGAGAAAATGCTTAGGTCCATTTACATATATATTAGAATGTAGTAATACTTTATAAAATTATTTATTTATATAATAATAATATTTTAGATAGTCTAGATATTGAAAGCGCTACTTAAAATTGATATTTAGCATTAAATTATTTTATTACGTTGATTTTAAATATTTGTAGATGGAACTTATATATAGTGATATCGTACAAATAAAAGCTTTTCATAATAATATAAATGATGCTACTGTTTAATAACGAAAATACTAACATCAAGCTTGTGGCTTCATTGTATGACCGAGTGGTGGAAAAAATGTCTGGGTCAGTGGACGTGGGCGGGGCATCGAATCCCAATCCCTCCAGCTGTAGGGTTCTATTAATTCTCCCTAGGTAGGGGTGTTTACATGTTCCTTCCTAATGTTGAGATATTTATAGAAAATTTTCTTCATTGTGTGAAAGTCGAATGTGCTTGCTTGTAATATCAAATGTCGTTGTATATATACTAATAAAAAAT
This sequence comes from Annona squamosa, assembly GCA_035584095.1. Lineage (NCBI taxonomy): Eukaryota > Viridiplantae > Streptophyta > Magnoliopsida > Magnoliales > Annonaceae > Annona > Annona squamosa. Next base: position 47,264,600 of record JAXCLR010000001.1, on the reverse strand, counting down.
AATGAAAATACTTTTGTGAAACCGAGTTTCATGGAAGTGATTTCTTAAAACACTCTTCATTTTTTATGGTGCAAAATTTAATTCATTTATTATATTTAACATCATTATTTTAACTAGAAAATGAAGTTTTATTTAAATTCAATATGTGTATAGGATATATTTGCTAAGAAATAGGTACATTAATGTGTAAATTATAGAAAATGTTTAGATGGTTTCACATATATACTATAATATAATAATACTTTATAAGATTATTTAACTACATAGGAATGATACTTTATATGGTTTAGATATTGAAAATATTAATTAAAAATTAATATTTAATATTAAATTATTTTATTATGTTGATTTTATATATTTGTAAACGGAGCCTGTGTACAGTGATTTGCACAAATGAAAGCTTTTCATGATAATATTAATGATGATAAAAATAATAGATAGAGTGAATTTTTTATTAACTCTTTGTATATTAAAAACGGAAAAGGCTGTAAGAAGGTTTCACAGAAGTATATCTGGTTTAATAATAAAAATAAAATAAGCATAAGGTGAAAAAAGTATGGTAATTAAAATATTGAATTACTTTTGAAAAAAGTGTTAAAAGAGTTAGGAAATAAGAGCCGGAAACAACAGCCGTACTTGATACATGCCAAGCCGAATCTCGCCGGTCTCGACTCTGTCGGCCTGACCGCATAAGCTGTACTGGGTCTACTGGCAGCTGGAAATAAAACCTCAATCCACTGCTCGCAAGTTGGCATTAAAATCTTCGTCTACCCCTGCACGCTTGTCGTAGATGCGCAACAGAGGGAGAGCCAGCAGCCGTGCTCATCTATATCTTCGCCATTCAAACCTTGCTCGTGACAACCAGCTTGCCTAGCAGCATGGCTACGCAACCAGCCTTTCCTCGCTTCTTCCTCTCCTTCTCCCTCTTCCTCTTCCTCTTCGCGGCCATCGTCGCCCACGCCCAAGTTCCAAAGTCGAGGCAGTTCAGATGGGTGAATCAAGGCGAAATGGGCCCGTACCTCACCGAATTCGGTGCCTGGTATCGCTTGGTGCTGGACGTCGAGGGCTTCTTCAGTTTCCCCTTCCAGGCCATGTTCTACAACACCACCCCAGATGCCCACGTCTTCGGCATACGCATGGGGAGGCGGCGAGGGGAAAACATGATGCGCTGGGTCTGGGACGCCAACCGCAACCGCCCCGTCCGCGAGAACGCCACCCTCACTTTCGGCCCAGAAGGCAACCTCGTCCTCGCCGACGCGGACGGTTCCCTCGTTTGGCACACGAACACCGCCAACAAAGGCGTCACGGGCCTTCGAATGCTTCCGACCGGAAATCTAGTCCTCTACGACAAGAACGACCGGTTCCTGTGGCAGAGCTTCGACCACGCCACCGACACCCTCCTTGTGGGCCAGACCCTGCGTTTGACCAGCGGTGCCAGCAAGCTCATCAGCCGCACCTCGCTTGAAGATGGATCCGATGGGCCTTTCAGCGCAGCTGTTACCCCGAAAGGCTTTCTCATGCAATTTACCCACGCTGGAGTTGCGCTTCGCTACGGAGGCTGGCCGAGGAACCACTACCAGATGGAGGCGGTCACCTTGACGATCGAACCCGAGATGGTGGTAAACCGAACGGTGGCTCATTTCCTCAGCTTGAGGTTCCAGGCCAAAGGTAGCAGTTATGGTGAAACCTTTGAGCTCGCTCGCGTCTATTACGAGCCAACTTACTCCTTCCTCCGGATAAGCCCAGATGGAAATCTGAGGACTGTCACTTACAACACGGAGGTGGTGTATGGTGCTTGGCAGGACACGTTTTCGTACTTGTCTGGGAACGGGGATACGTACCCGTACTATGATTTCGGGTACGATAGGAGGTGTGGATCGCCAAACAAGTGCGGCTCCTTCGGTTTGTGCCGAGAAGGGATGTGCGTCGCATGTCCTCAGCGCCAAGGCATGCTGGGTTGGAGCGAGAGCTGTGCGCCTCCGAAGCTGCCGCGGACGTCGTGCAGCGCGGGCTCTGTGGATTACTACAAGATTGATGGGGTGGAGCACTTTGTGAGCAGGGAGGTGGAGGGTGAGGGGCCGGTGAAGGAAGAAGCGTGCAGGGAGAAATGCAGCAAGGATTGCAAGTGCGTCGGGTTCTTCTATTGGAGGGAGACCTCCAAATGCTGGCTGGCTCCTGTGCTTGGTACACTCAGGAAGGCGGAAGAGTCTTCCCATGTCGGCTATGTAAAGGTTTCTAAGTAATGTGTTGGACGCCTTAATTAGTTGCCTGCAATTTCTGTAGAGAAAAAAGAGGCAAATACAACTTGGGCGAAAACTTCATCTGGTTTCCAACTAGGCAAATAAAACTCTACATGGTTTTTCTTATATCCTCGATTCATTGCATCTAGACAAAAAGGAGTAGAAAAAAAAATAAAATAACAAAAATTCTTAAATTCTATCAACAAACTACAGCTTCGCATCATGACGTTGGAACGTTACTATCTAAATTAGTCTAACAGTCACCTCTTAATTCAAATAGGAGATTTTATTATAATAATAATAGTAATAATAAGATTGAAATTGGAGATTGTTGAAGTGACTAATTTCTTAAATGAAAATAAAGGGTATTTGATAATAAAGAAATTGTTAGAGCTACCATATTTGTCCATCGATTGTAATATGCTCAGTAGAGGAGGGAATCGGGGTGGGCCATACCGAGTCAAGGTTTGTCAATCCTGATTGCACTTTTTAAAAATTGAGTTTGATTTTTTTTTTTTATACTGAGTTTCAACAACATCGGTTTGACCCTCATGTTTTTTAATAGGTTCTAAGAAAATTTTATGATTGGTATCAGATTGGCTAAGGATAGTGGGTCAGGTTAAAAACGTAGATCAAATAAGCTAATTTTAAGAATTTATATACCTATTAAATATAAATATATATTAATATTAAATTTAAATATTATATACTTCAATATTTCACTAATTATTAAAAAACACATAATTAAGAAAAAAATATTTGAAAATATACTATAAATTTATTACAATAGGTTAATATACAATTACACATAAGGGTTATATGTACAAATTCTTTTTATTGATTCTTATGTTGCTTTCTGAATAAATTTATTCTTTTATTGTTGATAGAGTTGATTATAAAAAAATAAAAATTTTGAAAGAAAATAATAATAATATTTAAACATAGGCTTATAAATTTTAATAAATTAATATATGCGGGGTGGGTCGGACTCTTCAGGTCAAGACAAGATTAACCCACTCCGACCCTATTTTTGGATTCTGGTCAAAAGTTCTGACCTATCTCTATACCATGTAAAAAAAATCTATTGGTTTTATCGGGCCAAAAACGGGTCTGATCAAAGTCGGGTCACAGGTCGACTTGACCCAATTCTCACCCTGATGTTTGGTACTAGGTTTAGAAAAGACAGATCTCTTGTAGTAAGGCTAGCCAAGATTTCTTGTAGAAAAAGCTGACCCTTTTTTATTGAAATCGCTTCGGAGTTCATAATAAGAGTGACTATCCTCCCCTCATTTCAATGAACAGAAGGAGGGCAGCTATGTGAGATGAAAATCTCATATACAGTTCTAGAATGTAGATTCTTTGAAGAAAATGAACTGAACTACCGATGCTATCTCAATCCGAAAGAAGTTATTAACGGGTTTCAGTCCAATAGAAGATCTAAGTTCAATAGACTCTTTTTCTGCCAACGTCTTTGTAAGAATATTAGCGGATTGCTCTACACTGCTGCAAGACTGCAGTTCGATTTCTCCTTTCCTCGCCAGCTCTTAGATAAAGTGATAATGCGTGTTGAGGTTCTACTTTGAAGGACTGAATTTTTTTTAAATTGCCACTGTGAAATGGTTATTACAAAACATTTTTGCTGGCTTATCTTATTTTTGCTTCAAGTCTTCTAATATTCTCCTCAATCATGTATCATGACCTGATGTTGTGGATACTACATATTCCGCTTGTGCAATTGACAATACAGTAATTTGTTGATTTTCAAACATCCATGAAACTACTTTAGAACGAAAAACAAGAACGCAACTAGATGTGCTTTTCCTGTCATCTATACAACCAGTCCAGTTATTATCAGTAAAAGCAAAAAGTTCATTACTATTATATTTGATATACTTGATACCATAATTAATAATCCCTTGAATACATGCAAGAATTCTTTTGGCACCACCCAAATGATGCTTATTTGGATTCTTTATAAATCTAGTAATAAAACTGACCACAAACATGATCTCGGACCTTAGTTGAGAATTCTTTTTGGTAGCCATTACAATGTAGCAATTTAGCAACTTTTTGCGTATAATATTATTTACGGTTATAATTATATCTGTTAAGGTCTCCAAAGGTATCCAATCAAGTTAATTTTTGATATCTTAAATGTATATTAATAAATATAACGGGTATATTTCAATAAATAAATAAATATATCGGGCAAGTTGAATTTATTCAAAGTATCATGGTTTATAAAAATTAAATGGTTAACGTTTGGCAGATCGATAAACAATAATATTTTTTAATATACATAATTAGCAAAGGTCACATTTATCATATGCATAAATTCTAGTGTCATTGCAATAAATTTAAGTGCAAGGCGGTAAAATTGGAAAATAATTTGGTAATGTTTGCAACAAAAATATATTTTTTCATGGTTCTTAGGCATATGCAAAACTAAATAGTAACAATATTGCTTACCAATACATACAAAAATAATAATAATAATAATAATAATAATAATAATAATAATAATAATAATAATAGTGCCACCAAGTTTTGTTACCAAAACCAAATTTCGTTGCTGTGCATTTTTTTAATAAACGTTGGTGCGTATTTTCAAACATATAATTAAGCACGTTTCCCATATAAATCTTGCACCATAATCATAACTGCAATTAAGTAATGGGTACGTGATCCTATAGTTAAAGAAAAATTCTGCTACATATAAACAACTTTGGAAACTTATATCATATTACACCATGTAGCAGACTTCATTTGATTGCAACTCAACTCATTATTGGATTTGGTCGCATTTAGCTACAATTTAAAACGCGTGCATGCACCAATAAAGAAAAAAGTAAAAAAGGCGCACATGCAGCCGGTCTACATTCTGCTACAATGAATGCTTATTAAAGATAGAATCCAATAACCTGGAGCATTATAATAAAAACATAATAATAATAATAACTCGGAGCATTGCTGGCACGCTCTGGTCAAGGGTTCCACCAATTTCATGCTCTCCTGTATTAGAAGCTTTAAAGTGAATTTCAAAGACATTAATTAATTAAAAAGTTGCCCCAGCGAAAGAGCACGCAAACCTGCATTGAACAAACAGGCGAATCTCTCCATCTCGGATTTACAGAGTGCCAGACCAACCTCCAACCCTCATCCATCTCTATTTTCTGCAACACCTATGCTGCCGGTTTCTTCAATAGAAATAATCTCTACCTTCTTCGGTTTTCCCCACCCCAAATCTTCGCCGACCCTGCAACAGTTACAACGCGCTCGCCTGCCCATCGACCAGCCCTCCTCAACCAGCCTTCTGCTCCTTTCAAAATCGTGGAAGAATCGATCATTAGAATCTCTCCCCAAATGGCCTCCGACGCCAACGCCACTCCGTCGTCGCCGCACAAATCTCTGCTCGGCGTGATGCAGTTCCCGAAGTACGCGTCAGGTAGCGGCGGCTGTAGCCGCGCAGGCAGCTTAGTAGGGGGTTTTCCCCGCCGCGGACTGGGTGGGGCTGATGCGTGACGCTTGCTTCTTAGAGGATCTGGTCCAGCCTGACGTAAGCGAAGTCGTCTAGCAGGAGATTCCGCAGCCCGTCGAGAGGCCTCGTCGCAGAGCGATCGACGAATGGAGGGGAGGTGATCAGGGATTCATCTCCTGATCGGAAAATGGACGCCCAAGATTTCATGAAGTGGCTCGAGCTGCTCCCATCCGCCACAGCATGGTGGGTGGTGGTCCCCAGGCAAATGCCAGAGGATTCGGGAAAAACAGTGATTTGCAAGGCCAGCAGAGGCCGTCTGCTGGAGTCGGCGACGCAGAGCTTGGGGACGAAAGGATGGAATTCCACCACGACTCGCTGGTAGTCCGCGACGAGGCGAAGGAAATCCGTGTCGGAGGTGGCCATGAGCGACACGGCGGAGTCACCGTCGACATAGCGAATGAAGTGATCGGCTGCGAGATGGCCGGCGAGAGCATAGAAAAGACGGAGGGCGAGGGAGAGGGAGTGTTTGGGGAGTGGAGGAGGTGGGTGGTGGAGAAGAAGGCCGTAGGAGTAGGGAGATGGTAGAAGAAGAGACATTGGACTGGTGGCAGCTGCAACCAGATGACGTCGAAGCAGATGAGAAGGAGAGAAGTGTCGGGAACCGATCCTTTTGGAGGAGACACTCTACACACCTCCAGCTGCTTCACGTTGCTGAGCGGCGCCATCTGGAGAGGGAGAGCCACAGCTGACTGCCGTTTTCGCGGCGTATACCGGACGGTGTTTCCCAGCATTTGAAGAAGCTGGTAATTAAGAACTCTTACGAGCTCAATTGCTTAAAAAAAAAAAAAAAACAAGGATAACAGAAATAATTATTTTGACCGGGGAAAATAAGGGTGTGGTGGGCAGTTAAGAAAAAATGTCAGCTAAAACGGACAATTTTTTCATTTTTTATAATTGTTTATTTGTTTATCCTATTCAATTGTCTTATTTTTTAATTATTCGATTGGGAACTAGTCCAGTGTTCAGATCGGTTGAATTACATTAAACCGTTCGGACATCCTGGTAGGACCAAATGCGACTAGTTCGATGTATATAAAAAAATTTTAAAAAATCAGTTGCTGATGTCGACTGGTAGACGTCAAGCACTCGAGCCCCCAAATCAAAGCCTAGCTCACCGTCTTCTTCCTTTCGTCCGATCGGCGATGAGAGTCACGATATTATGTCATCTCTCCCTCCTTTCCATTCACCTTCTTCTTCTCTTATTTCCATTTCCGAGATCCTACCCAAAAGCCCTGAACCAAACCCTGGCTATGCCTCTTTTCTATTTCCGTCTCCACAAATTTCAGCAAATTTCGGAAGATTCAGTTGTTGATTTTCATCTCACCTCACCTATTTTGTCTACCCGCCGCTCATTCGCATGACGACGCTTGCTGCCTCACTTGCCCGCTGCCCACCTCCCGTTCAAATGACGATGCTCGCCAGATCGCAAGACGCCTGCCATCCATTCGCACGACAACGCTCGTTAACTCTCTCGCTTGATCGCACAACGCCCGCCGCTGCCTCTCTCGCTCGATCGCCCACCCCCTTTCACACGACGACGCAGAACTGCGAATATCATGTGTGAACTGTGAAACTGTGAATTGTTAAATGCATTACGCATGTTGCATTTTGTTTTTTTTGTGAAGGCAGGTTCGAGGCTGATGTGTCGTTACAACCAATGGACCGAAGTTAAGTACAAATAAGATACAATGCAGTGTACTCGATGTTTTAATTTAATTAAAATTTTTTTAATACAACTATTAATCTAAGCATATTTAACATGTGTATTAAGTTTTACTAATTTTAAATAATTTTAAATTTTTTAACATTTTAGTAATTTAAAATACTAAAATGCTACTAATTTTTCAAAATAAAAATATTTAAATTTTCAAAAATAGTAAAACCTAATTCATATATTAAATATACTTAGATTAATTTTTTCCTGCATGTTTTGTACTTATATTATGGTTTTTAAAATCTAACATATATATATATATTTAGGATTTATGAAAATATAATTTTATTAATATATTTATTTAAAATTAAAAAATAGTTTAACATTTATAACATCATAAATATGTCATGCTGACAACATCGGTTCGTACTAGTTTGCTTAACCGGTCGAACCGGTTCGAACCAAATCAGTTCCTTTATCGGTTCAATCACCTGTTCGGTTCTGACAACACTGCTACCTATACTACCAACTTAATTTATTTTGATTTTATTATTTTTACTATTTATTATTATCTTTATCATATTCCATAATTTTATAACTTCTGTTAAAAAAAAGTTTTTTATCAAAATTTTTATTACCGGCCAGAACACCCTAAAAAACGAGAAATGGAAATTAACAACTGACACCCGGCAGTAACCCTGTCGCCCATTTACAGGAATGACTACTGTCTGTCTTTCTGGCGACACTCAAAAGTCAGCCGTAAAAGTTTTCCCTCTTTTTTTCGTGGGATTAAAATTTGCCTATCCTTTTTTTTTTTTTTTTTTGAGAAATTATTTGACTATCCTATTTTATTACAATTATCTTTATATCATAATTAATTTTCACTTCTTAACTATGTATGTAAATTAAAATCTCTTATTATCAACATCATCATTAACTTTTTCCAACACAATTAAGAAATTAATTTTGGGCTGCTGCTGGACTCGATCGACAGCTGTGCGTCTCCAAAGGTCCCATCTAAGTGCAACGAGGTGCCAGATAGGACAAGATCGATGGGGCCGAGCATTTCTGGAGTTGGACTTGTGATTGGAGACGGGCTTGTTACCGAAGGTGAGGTGCCGGGAGAAATGCAGCAAAAATTGAGAGTGCGTTGGGCTGTTCCAAGTGTTGGCTAGTGCCAATTCGTGGGACCGCCTGGTGAGTCTAACGAGGCAAATAATCACTCCAGATTAGTAGTGTTAATGGTCATGGTCAACCCGTTAACTCACTCGTTCAACCCGTTAATAAATGGGTTTGGGTTGAGATCTTTGAATAAATGGGTTATGATCCGTCAACCTGTTCAACAATTTAATTAAATAAACGGATTAGGGTTGAGTCTTCCCAACCCGTCAACCCATCCAACCTGTTTATTTAACTTGTCCAACCCGTTCAACCCGTATAACTCATTTAATATAATATATTATAATATATCATAATATACATATATAATATTTATAACAGGAATTGACATTAAAGAGATAACTTGAGATTAGTGCTGATGTTTTCAAGTTAAAATAAATTAAATTTAAGTATGTTAGCTTCGAATTATTTAATTTATTTAAATTTACAAATTCTATTAAAGATTTTTAGCATGAAAATTAATAACAAACACAACCCGTTAACCCATTTATTAAATGGGTTGTAAATGGGTTAGGGTTGAAGTTTTTTAAATGGGTTAATAAACGGGTTAGGGTTGAGATATATTAAATGGGTTAGGATTAAGATTAGGCTCCAACCCGTTCAACCCGATCCATTAACACCCCTACTCCAGATCAGTCAAAAGCAAAAAAAAAATTTTAATTTTTTTTATAGATTAAATATATTTAGATTAATAACCGAGTAGTGCTCGATTGGTGGCTGCGGCAGTAATAAGGCGTTTGCGGAGCTGCAGTTGTGGGTTCGAATCTTATGTTGGAATTTCAACAAAAAAAATGGTATGAGAGTTGTTGTCTCCTTTTGGCTTGGTGGAGCTATGTCTCCAGATTTCTTTGGAGGAGTTATGTATCTCCGTATTTGTAAGAATGTTATTTCCTTTTGACTTGGTAGAAGCTATGTCTTCCTAATTCTTTGGTGGAGCTGTATCTTCAGATTTCTTTGGAGGAGTTATGTATCTCCGTATTTGTAAGAATATCTTAGAACTTCAATATAATATATGTTGATATGTATGTAAATATAACCATAAAAAATATATATATTTAGATTAATAATTATAAAAAATTTTAAGATGGTCTAAAATGATCGAGCTTCTCTTTTCTATCAGTGAGTCAAGCAGGCACTAGGAGAATTAAAAACACTAATCGAGTGGAAACATGAGAATTTGTAATTCAAGGAATTTTTGCATTTGTAACTATGAGGTTGGGGCAAAATGTGTAAGATTGGCAACAACGGAACACCACTAAATATGGCACTCCAAATGGGCATTGTTGAATCATGGGTTTGTTTGTAAAAATGCCCTCATTTGTTTCAGCTGCAAACGTAAACGAAAACACTTTCTAAAATTGCAATTGACCACACCACCCCCAGATCATCGTCCTCCCCAAAGCCTCTCGATCTTGATGAACGATCTGTCATGTCGTTGGCGATAGAGAATTTGCGTGTCAGCTAGCTACTAACTCTAACCAATATTCGTTACTGCCACTAAAAAATTCCATAGTATCTCACTAGAATCGATAGTTATGGGTACATCCAGATTCTTGTACATTGATAATATTTTCAAATACATCCCCAAAATCTACAATTAAGATAATAAAAATGACTTCAAATGGAAGCAACACTAATATTATTCAGAAGTCATCAAAGATGATCTCTAAAGCAAACCACACAGCCATCCAGCTTCTAACGATCTAGGATCATGCCTAACCCTAGCTTGAGTACTAACTCCCTATTGAGCTCTATCTACTATTATCTTATTTAAAAATAAAGAAAAGACTGTGTCTGAGCAAACTTAGTTCGTAGGATAGGGATAAAAATAAATAAAATAATTTAAACTCAACTAAAAAGTGATGAAATCAATATCTGTTGATATATTAACAATAATCAATCAAGTTGATTCATGTTCATCACGTTCATCATACTTATGCTGATACTATGATCCATGCTCATGTAAATGGTTTGTGCCTTGACACATATTGATCAACGTGGAAATATTAAGATTTCAATTTTACTTCAAGTTCAACTTCAATCGACTGGAGGATAAATTGAAACATAACATGTATATTTACTTTAGCCGGCTACTTTTTACATCCGATTTGATAGTATAAAGATGATAAAAATAAGTTGCTAAAATAGGATAATGTGTAAATACACCCATTTAATTTGATTATAATTGCAAATATACGTACATAGTTTTAGAAATCATAAATAACCCCTACATAGTTTGAACAATTGCAAATATACATACACTATCATGGCATTGTTATTGCATTATTCCGGCATGAGTATATTTATAAAAATATGCAAACTATATAGGTATATTTCAAAAATTAAATATACCTACTTAATTTTTAAAATTGCAAATATTATCATGTTGCTTGTATATCCTTGTAAATATACTCACGCTATGATAGTGCAGTAATGGTGTTGTAATGATGTGAGTATATTTACAATTATGGGCAAACTATATAGAATTATTTGTAACTTTTAAAACTATGTTAGTATATTGCAATTATGGTCAAATTTAGTAGGCCTATTTGAACCAATAAAAAAAGTAAGTGTATTTGCAAATCACCCACTAAAATACTAATAAAAGATAATTCTTCATAGTTTCGTATTCATAGTTTCGTATCCTTCCATGAATTCATGCAATTGATTCTTGGTTGATCATCAAAGACTAATTTGTTCAAGCCATCAAGGTCATTTTAATTAAGGTTGTCTTTGAAAAGAAAGAAAATGTTGGGAAAAATTAGTAAATTTTAAAAAAATAGATAAGATAATCATATAATTTGATAAAGGTAGTAATTAAAAGTAAAGATAACAAAATTGAAATAGATAGAGTAGTTGTGTGGAAAGATGTGAAAAATAATTATAAAGTAAAGTTATTATCCAAAAAAGTGTTAGAAAAACTAAGAAATGTTAGTCTCTTCTTTGTTATACAAATCCTAAGGTTCACACAATATTGCAAAAAAAAAAAAAAAAGAATATTGTACACCTTTTTTGTGAAGGAAAATATCCTGGATGGCAAGTTAGGCATCGTCTTCTCTTACTCTTAAACCCTCTAGAGCAAGCAAAAGGAGCTAAGCGCTAGCTAGCTCAGAAACATGTAATGTCTAGCCAAAAGTTGATGAGTTGTCACTCCTAAGCACTTGGAAGAAAGAAAGTCAATCAAATATTTGTTCACATTGCTTATCTCACCTAAAAGAAAATTCAGGTTATATACAAAAAATTGCTACTAAATAGCCAATTTATAAGAATTACCAAGTTGCTTTTCACTTGTGCTCATTTAAGCTCCAATGCACTCAATCATCTAATTCTTGATTGAAATGCATCTGTTTCCATCCATAATAGGTTTACATTATTATTCTTTGTCCAAATGTCAATATTTTGCAGCAATGAAACCCCTATTGGAGTCTCTAAGAACGACAACAAGATCCATTACTCTCATTTTCATCATACCTATTAACATTTGGCTTAGCACATGAGTAATGTGCAAATATACCCATTTAGTTTGATTAAAATTGCAAATATACTCATATAATTTTAAAAATTATAACAACCCCCAGATAATTTAATCATAATTGCAAATAACTATCACATTGTTGTAGCATGTTCATAGTGTTAATATATTTATAAAGGCATTCGCTTCTATGTAACCAGGTTACATAAAAGCGGTCTCATATAACCTCTCAAATTTTAAGATATTGATCATTGATGAAAAATTCAATCAATTTATTGTATTTAACATCATTTGTTTTGTTAGAAGACTAAGTTTCATATAAATTAAGTATGTGTATGTGCAACATTTGCTCAAAAATATGTATATTTGTATGTAAATTATGAAAAATGCTTAGATCCATTCACACATGTATAGAATGTAACAATACTTTATAGGATCATTTATCAATATATTAATGATATTTTGGATGGTTTAGATGCTGATGAAGTTACTTTAAAGTTGATATTTGAACATTGAACCATTTTATTACGTTGATTTTACGCTTTTATAGATGAAACTCATATACAGTGAAATTAAAAAAATAAAAGGGTATCGATGATACTAGAAATGATATTAAATATAATGAATTGGGTAAATTTTCAATCAACCACTAAGATTTTGAAAATGGAAGGAGTTACAGATCCAATGATGGCAATGGCGGCAATCTCCGGCGACAATAGAGTTGGGCTTGGCCTAGTAGACCAAACCCAAGGAGGAGCGGCCTAATGATAGCAAGTGTGCTCAGTCACAGGCTCCGATAGTGGCCTACTTTAACAGGCCCGATAGTGGCAGCAGCTGGCTCCGGCATGGCACGTGGCACATCCAAAGCTGTCCATGCATGATTCCTCATAAAAATACACCTCAAATTCTGATTTGGGCTATCTAAAAGTTGATTTCTAGATTTTTGGACCTTTTGAATCAAACGGATGGCTCTAATTTTCCATCGGAGCCTTGGATCATAAAGTTAGGTAAGTCAAATGTGTTATCTGTGATTGGATCACAATCTAAGGCCCGCCTATGATGATAACACACAACATTGCGTAGGTATAGAGATATATTGCATTTTGGAAATTATAAAGTGCATAAGATTCATTTATCCTACTTACTGAGTTTACTTATGCCTTGTTTATGTCATTGTTATCCTACAATACTCTTGCAGGTGGCACTTAGGGTGATTTTTTGAAGTTGAAGCAAAAGCATGACTAGATTCGACTGATTTATTTATTTATTTTATTACATTTCTGTGATGGTATTATAATAACATTATGTCATGGCATGATTGAATAGATATTTTGCTATTAACTTATTAGATTTAATTCAATTGCCAAAGTTTCACTATCTTTTATTGAAGAAAATTTTGAGCTCGGTATGTAATAGATTTTGGCAAATAATTCTCAAGCCTACGTTCAGTATCGAAGTGTCGTTTTTGGGTTGGCGTGTTACAATTGTAATTTTCCAGAACTTAAAATCGTTTGTTACAAACATAAAATTTCATTTTTTTTAATAATCAAACGTTCAACATTTAAAAGAATGATTTCTGCAGACGTGAGAAACCTATAAGCAATACCGCCATCGAAAATGTCATCGCATAAGCAACCAAAAGGGTGTCTCAAACATTAATGCATCTTTAATTTCGATGGGCCGTGTTAACTTAGAACAGGTTTACAAGTAAATGTGGAACCAGTTCAGATGTACTCTTTTGCACCCTTTTATGTAATTCAATTAATCTATCTTCTTATCTATATAAAAAAAAATCATCCATCTTCTTTGCTCTTCCATGCTCATATATCGCCCAGCTACATAAGTACTTATATTTATTATTTGATCATGTTAAAACTACATAAAACACTGATTTCAAACACATTGCAATAATGGACTCCAAAATACGAAAACGAAAACAAACTCCATATATCTACTTGGAGTATTTGATGTAAACACTGTGAGAAGCATTGAACACTTTCTCAAGCGTGCCGATTACAGGGGCAAGCCAACACTGGGAAGACTCCTCCCAATAGAAGTAACCCGCACAGCTGCAATCAAGGCTGCATTTCTTCCTACAATCCGCGCTCTTCATCGCCCCGCTGTTCTTTACATACGCGGTGATGAAGGTCTCTACGCCCTCTACCTTATAATACTCAACCGCTCCGCCCTTCTTACACGATGCCGCAGCCACCTTGGGCACGTCGCAGTGCCTGCTCCACCCCAACAGGCCCTGTGGTTGCGGGCAAGCCACACACATCTCGTCCTCGCACACTCCAAGCTGTCCGCACTTGGCTGGCAACCTGCAGCCGTTGAGCCGCCCTTTTTCATCGTCAAAGAAAGCAAACGGCACCTCCCATGCGCTGTAGTCCACCTTGTCATAGTAGGTGTAGATCCTGAGATTACCGTCCGACTCCAGCCGCAGGAACGACAAGGTGGCATTGTACTTTGGCCTGGCTAAGACGAAGGTTCCATATGGTGAAGAACGGCCGATCTTGATACTCAAAGTGAGTTCGAAGGCGTAGGCCTCTTCTGTGTCTGGAGAACTATCAAACGTGAGGGACGTGAGGGGTCTAGAGACATCGAAAAGGCCATCGGAGTAGTTGTAATAAGGGAGGGATCTAGAAGAACTGAAATTAGCATACATTGCCAGGCCCCCAGATTCCATCACCAAGCTATAAATTCCTGGGGAGGCATCCGCTTCGGATATACGGGCAACGAGCTTGTTTGGACCGTTAATGCGGAGGGACTGGCCTACAAGCAGTGTATCGGTCGGATGGTCAAAGCTCTGCCAGACGAAAACCCCCTTGCGGTTGTATAAAACCAAATTGCCGGAGGGAAGCAATCTCAAGCCTGCGACGCCCTTGTTGGCCGTGCCGGTGGACCAGGCCACTCTGCCATCAGCATCGGCTAGAACGAGATTGCCGTCACGGCCGAAGGTAAGAGTAGCGTTTTCGCGGACAGGGTCGTTGCGGTTGGCTTCCCAGACCCAGCGCAACATGGACTCAGAGCGATGGTGGCCCATGCGCAGCGCTAGGTAGAATGCATTCGGGGTGGAGTTGTAGAAGAAAAGCTGGAAGGGGAATGCGGCGATGGGGAGGATGCGATAGTTTGCACCGTACTCGGATATGTAGTCGCCGAATTCGCCTTGGTTGACGTATGTGAAGGTCTGGGAAGGCGGGACTGCACATTGAGAGAGGGTGTGGAGGCAGAGGAAAACAGAGACCAACATCCAAAGCGTGGCCATATTTGGGTGATGTATGTTTTGGGTGGACAAAAAATAGATATTTATAAGTGTTCCGATGCATTTATTTGTAAGGCCTTAATTGTTTAGTGATGGTCAAAATCGGCAACCTTGTATTTTGACTCGGGATGCGATTACTTTGAGATTCTTTGGCGCCCGTGGATTTGGTTGGATTGCGGCACTAGCGCAATGGTTCATGTGAAGGTCCTCAAATGAAGCTATTGGTCAATATATTTACAGGTAGGCTCGGTTTCTTAATAATAAAAAGCCGGAAAAAAATAAAATTTTCCATTTATGTACACCTTTTCATGTAAGGAAACACCTTCGCTGCCTAACTTTTTACTTTTTGTTTTATTTATACGTTCTAATCATTAAAGGTTTATCTTTGTTCTCTTTACTTAATTATTACCGCCCGTTATATATATTGCACCCCACTCACTATTGTAAACTTTTTGAATAATTTGTAAATACACCCAATTAGTTTGATCATAATTATAAATATACTAACATAATTTTCAAATTTTCAAATAACATCTGCATAGTTTAACTATAATTGCAATTATACTCACACCATTATAGTGTTGTTATTGCTTCGTCACGGTGTGAGTATATTTACAGATATATACAAACTATCTGAGTATATTTATAATTTTTAAAAATTAAGTGGATATATTTAGTTTTTGTAAATATATGTAAATTGTTTGCATCCCTTTACAAATATAACCACATCATGATAGTATAATGACAATGTTAAAATGACATGAGTACATTTGCAATTATGTTTAAATCATATAAGGATTATTTGCAATTTCTAAAACTATGTGAGTATATTTACAATTATGTTCAAACTACACAAAAATTATTTGCAATTTTGAACCTATGTGGATATATTTGCAATTATAGGTAAACTATATGATAATTATTTATAATTTTTGAAACTATGTAGATATATTTATAATTATGATCAAATTAAGTGGGTATATTTGCAAATTATCCACAATTTTTCTTGCAATTTTTTCAAAATTTCCTAAGATCATCCAATTGGATAGAATAAGATGTGAATAAAATAAATTTCTTATTTCAAGGAAATCTTTTTTATGTCTCCAATATAATCTTTCATTTTTAATATATAACAATCTTAATTTTTTCTTTTTTTTTTCAATATAATTTATTATTTTTCAATATGTAAGTCTCATTCGTATCTATTTTCATCAACAGTCATAAAAGAACTGCTGGAATAAGGATCCCGATCCTGTGCACCTGGGTGCACTTAGCTTTAGTGCACTCGGGTGCATTTAACCTATTTTTTATTTTTTTAAATTTTATATATAACTATTAATCTAATGTATTTAACATGTGTATCAGTTTTTACTATTTTTTTAGTATTTCAAATATATATTTCTAATTTTTAAAAATCAGTGGCATTTTAGGTAATTTTTTAAATGCCCTAAAATGCCGCTTATTTTAAAAAATAAAAAATAAATATCTAAAATACTTCAAAAATAATAAAAATTGATACATATATTAAATATATTAGATTAACAGTTGTATAAAAAAATAAAAAATATATATGAGTTAATGCACTCAGGTGCACTGAAACTATGTGCATCCCGTGCACAGGATTAAATAATATTTAAGGTTTTATCTAAGGTTTTATGTTCAGTGTTCAAATCACCCGTACACAGAGCGCAAGAGGGGTCATCTCTTGAAAAGGGGCTGCCAACGAAGTAACGCGTTTGCGGCACGGCAGTCCAAAATAAAGGCTGACGACTCCCGGTTCCGGCCCAGCACTGGCCAGCGGCACACGATCTCTTTAGCCGTGGTTTCTATTTTCCTTGTTTGAAGTTTTGAATACTTGCGTTGAATATATGAAGTGATGAAGTGATGTTTCTTTCAACCACACTCGGGATCTGGACCGTTCATATTCGGACTTTGAGATTTAGAGTCCGAATTAAATGTCCATTTGGTAACATCTACAGGGAAGGAAGTAGGAAAATATAAAATAAAATAATTTTAAAATGTACTAGAGTAACGACGATATGAAGGAAATAAAGTTAGGGTGTGTTTGGTTGTGGTGGGAAAGTGGGCAGAAACATTTTTAAAAAGGACCCAAGTGATGTAATGTCATAAGGGTAGAGTAGAAATAAATAAAATAGTTGTATGAAAAAATATTTAAAAGATACGACTAAAAATAGAAAAGTAGAATACATGGATAGTTAAAATATCAAATCGTTTATTGAAAAATGTGCTGACGTAGATGGAAAACTACCTTCTTGATAACTGCCTAAAATAAACAATAAAATTACATGAAAAATGATTGAAATGTAATAGAAAAATAAAAATAGTGTAAATAGACAACTAAAATATCAAATCATTTTTTAGAATGTATATGGGGAGAAATGAGAAACTACTTTACCAACAAAACTTATTACAAAATGGATTGTAAATTAGCTTAGATATTTATAAACTATCATGTACTCACTTTATTGAGTTATGCTTCTAGACAACCTAACTCCTAAAGAGTTCATTTCATCTATTATATTTAGAATTATTTATTATCTTTAAAACTGTCATCATTTATCTAATATCATTTTTAACAAGCCTAGCCTACAAATATATGAGATCAATATAACCAAATAATTTGATAATTTTTCCAATTTTAAAGTTGTATTTTAAAAAACTAAACCATTTAAGAAATTATTATTATATGGATAAATGTTACATTTTAATGTATATATTAGTGGGTCTGAGCATTTTTAATGGTTTACACATTACATATATTTTTAAGCAAATGTGGGTCATATACAATTTTTTTATTGTATATTTTATATTTATCTCAATATCTATTATAATGAAGCAATGTGGCCTTTCTTACATTCTCCCCTTTTTTTTTCTCTAATAGCATTTCCTATTTTTCTAGGTACTCGCCCATGCACACTTTTAATTAGATGAAATTTGTTCTTTTAACTAAATAAATCATACTAATATAATCACTTAAATGTATTTTTTTTTTATCCTTCATCAACGTAGAAAAAATAAAAGGGTTTACATTAAACTACTTCAACATAACATGAAGCAAGACCAATCTTGGCTAAATTCAAGTACCATGACCTGCAAGATGAACGGCTAAGATTGCAAGGATTACGGCAAATCGCATAGCATGTGCACAGAGGTTAGCCTCGGGTACTTTTACTCATGTCCTTTGCTGACTCAACTTTCTGCTTCACTGTCAGGCTTTCTCTTGTGCTCACATAGCCTATTTATTTATTTATTATTTCTTTTTTTATGGACACATCGCTCATTTTAAATGCACGAGTGCAAAACATTTTTCTGATGGAAGGCTTTATTTAGATCGGGCCAAGGGATGATTTTTTAGGCACTGCCTTTTGTTAAACCATTTTTAAATTGACAATTAAATGCTACTCTCGAAGGAGGTTTTAAAAACTAATAATGTGGAATTGAAAATGAAGATTTCATGCAGGAAATTTTGATTTTTAGTAAAAACATAAAAATAATATAGATACTTATAATAAAGTGTATCGATTCCAAATTAAGATAATAAAAGGATAGCTCTCACTTGGATGTGTTTGTTAATGAAAAAAATATTAAGCTAAAACTTTCATTTTTCATAACTATTATATTTTTAATCATTTTTCATATTTTTTTTATATAATTACCCTACTCTCCAATCATTTATACACAACTACTCACATAACTAATTTATCTATTTTAACTTCATTATTTTTATTCTTCATCATTACTCCTACCATATCACATTATTCTCTTCAAATTCAAAAACTTTTACTAAAAAAATTTTATCTAAAAGTTTTATCACTTTCCAAACACACCATTAATAAATAGCTACATGTGCTTTCTAATAAATTCGTAAAAAGAATTTAATTGCAATGTTTGACCTATGAGTGCATTCACTAATATTTTTTAACGGAACTATTTTTTAAATAAAAAATATTATCACCCTAAACTTTTTCAAACTCTTCTGCAAGTAAATATTTTATTTTTTACATGCTTGAAATACTCTTTAGAATATAGTGGCTTAAATTAAATTGTAAATGAGTTGAATTAATACCATGGGTAAAGCTAACTTAACTTTAATTATTTGGAAAGCCTTTTGCACAGTTCTAATTCTAAGTTTTGAAAAACGAGTTGATAATAAAGATTCATAATAAAAGTTGAAAATGTGATATTATACCAAGTTAGGTTGGGTTTAAGTTGACAGTAGAAGATGAAAATGTTGAAAGTTCAAAAGATTTTAATATCTTCTACCAATATTGTAAACTAAAGTAACATTAACATGGAATTAAAAAATTAGCTAATAAAAAGATTTGATTGCTAAATTAACTTAATTATTACACTATGAATTGGAAAAGAGGTTTTTACATTTAGGATTCTTTCACAATTTTAAGATTGTAAATCAAAGATGAAATAGTTTGTGCAACGTTACTAGTGTATCTTTTAGTTTTACAAAAGAGGTTGTTTTAGTACATTTATCTTACCAAAATGGATTGGTATATCGGTTTAATTTGGATACAACTAAATATTAATGGCTATATATATTTAACGCATGAGAAAAGAGCTATAGAAAGTCTATTTCGAGATACTTTGGGCACTTAATAGTAAGACTTTGTTGCAAATGTTTCTTCATGTATACATCTTATATCTAAGATTAAGACGATTTATTAAAGTCTTTAATATACATGGTTTAAAGAATATAGAAAGTGAAGATAATTGTTAATAGCGAGTAAGCTGTATGGGCATCTTCCATCAACTTAATTGGTATGGTATCTCTCAACCACTTCTTACAAAAATTGAACATTTTGTTCAATTGGATTAAAAAGTAGAGTTTCAAGATGTTTATTGTGAGCAGAGTTATTATGGAAATTGGACTCTTAATTAAATTTAGTCTCGCCATGATTTTGTATTGTCTAGAGTTTACATTTATCTTAAGTGTCTTTTTTTGTTTTCTTCTTAATGGTCAATAATGATCCTTAAATTTTCGATTTTGTAACTTTTAAACTTTAATTTTCTTTAAATATAAAACTACCAGATAAATGAATTTCATCGTGAATGTTAAAACTATTACTTGTAAATATTTGCATAAATCTAAAGTCTCCTTATGTAAAATGCAATTGCATTGACTCCTCGGAGTATCTTTCATGCGGATGGTCTCTATCGTAATCTTTCTTCCTCATAGCAAAAACTTATTATCGCTAATCTCCATCTAGATTTGACAAAATTCATTATGCGCTCATTCTCGATGCTCTCATCTTCCTCATTTCCAGCACAAGAAAATGCTACTATGACATCATGTTGCGGCCTTCTTCTTATACATTGACAAACCTATGTTTTTGTTCTCCATGGCTATCATCTTGTCTCCGGCCACCACTTGTTGGAAACTCACTACTACACCCTTTCATTTTTTTTCCTTTTGTCGTTCTTCCCTGTTGACGAATGTAGACTCTCCACTTGCTAACGAAAAATTTGTTACCGTAGCTCACATTGTTTCCTTTAAATATAGCTCAATTACTACATGCCTACCATCTTTGTAGGAAAAAATCACCATCTCGACCTTCTAATCTTTCTATAATTATCATGACCCACCAAATCTTATCCATTCAATCAATGTCCTATAGAGGCAACATAATCTAACCATTCAATCTGCTCACCTTAGCTATCATTCTTTTCTGTTGTCGACAAATGCGGCATGTCCACTGCTAGTGAAAAGTTTGTCGTCAGTGCTGACATGGTCTTGTTTAGATCCAACCCACTAATCACATGCTCAACATCTTCAATGGAGAACCCACTGACCATAGGATGTTATCAAATTTGGCCATGGTCTAAATCTATGCATCTTGACTGCTTGATCTTGCAACCATTGTCATTATACTAATACTTATCCATTCTACTTCAAGTATGTGTTTTTTGTAATTACAACACTAAATTACAGCACCTGCTGAATTTAGTGTGGATACTTCGTCTATGAAAAAATTCTCTCCTAGTCAAATAAATCGAACGTGCCAACTCAATATACCACCCATTGGTGATGATGCGACTGATTTTGCGGTGCATATGATTTCGTTTACTCTACACTTTCTCCTTTCTTCTTAGTAGTACAATTGTCTCGAATATTCCTACATTACTTTACCAAATGTTCAAATTTTCCTAATTAGAATGTTCTATGTAATTTTTAAATTTATCTTTCTAATTAGTTTTACTACCCTTTCCATACTTATATAGTACAACTCAATTCTTCGATTTTTTTGAAATGATTGCCACGTGAGTGTCATTGTCTATCTTAATGCTAATTCCACCAATTGGTCATAAATATATTTCATTTTTGCAAAATTTTATCATAAAATTGCCTTCTTATTTAATTACTCACAACTCTGATTCTAAAATTGCCTTCTAGCATTCTTACTTTCGCGTACAAAGTAGTCAATCAATTCTATGTTTCTTTTATGGACTCTAATTCATAAACATAAGACAACATCTCAAATTCATATGACAGTCAGAATATATGTGAAGTCTTCCTGTTGCGCTTCTTTTATATTGTAATTTTCTAGACATCTTTTATAAGTAGTTCGAATAATATACCATCAGTGACATCACAAATACTTTGTTCAACTAAATAATTATGAAGATGAATTTTTCAGTGCCGGTGGTTCTTAGAATTGAGAAGCTTTTAGCAAAAAAAGAATGCGAAAAAGACATATTTGGATTATACCATCTTATATATACATCGATGGTAGATTGACATCTTAGAAAAATAAGGATACTAAAATAGAAGGAACTAGAGAAGGGAAAAATATTCTGTGGAATCCCACATCGGTTAGGACGATGGGGGAGTCTAGGCTATAAGTAGAAGCACTGGTTATCCTGTCGAGGCCCCATTTTAGGAAGGATGGGCACGTGAACCTAGAAGGACAAAACCGTGCGGGCGAGGCCGAAAGCGGACAATACCAAGACAATGAGACTAGCGCGTGACATAATAGTATCAGAGCCGACTCTCGACCTCCAGCCGGTAGTGTCCAGCGGGGACGCTGGAGCTCCAAGGGGGTTGGATGTGGAATCCTACATTGATTAGGACAAGGGGGGAGAGCCTAGGCTATAAGTGGAGGCATTGGTTGTTCTGTCGAGGATCCTTTTGGGGAAGGACGGGCACGTGAACTCAGAAGGACAATACCGCGCGGGCGAGGCATAAGAGGACAATACCGAGACAGTGAGTGTGGAATCACACATCGGTTAGGACAATGGGAGAGCCTGGGCTATAAGTGGAGGCACTGGTTGTCCTGTCAAAGCGCCTTTTGGGAAAGGACGAGCACGTGAACCTAGAAGGACAAAATCATGTGAGCGAGGCTCAAAGTGGACAATACGGAGACAGTGAGGCTTGTGTGTGACATAATTGTATCAGAGCCGACTCCCAACCTCCAGCCGGTGGTGTCCAGTGGGGACGCTAGAGCCCCAAAGGGGGTGATGTGGAATCCCATATCGGTTAGGACGAGGGGGGAAGCCTGAGCTATAAGTGGGTCACTGGTTGTCCTGTCGCCTCGCCTTTTGGGGAAGGACAGGCATGTGAACCCAGAAGGACAAAACCGTGCGGGTAAGGCCCAAAGCGGACAATATCGAGATAGTGAGGCCAGCGTGTGACATATTCAAAAACTTATTTAATGGTTGTATGTAAAATTAAGATATTCAGGTAATTATTTATGAGTAATTTGTAAATTTACCGACTTTTATCAAAAATGCAAATATACCTATATTGTTTTAAAAAGTGCAAATAAAACCTTCATGAAGTTAACTATAATTGCAAATATACCCAAGCCACAACTTCACCGTCACAATGTGGGTATATTTGTAAAGATATACAAACTATATGAGTGTATTTGCAATTTCAAGAATGCAAATAGACCCACATAATTTGCATATTTTTGCAAACATACCTAAGTAGTGACGGTGTAGTAATGGCGTCGTAACGATGTTGATATATTTGAAACTATGGTTAATCTATATAGGATTATTTATAATTTCTAAAACTATGTGAGTATATTTGTAATTCTAACCAAACTAAGTGGGCATATTTGCAAATTACTTTACTATTTATAATGTAATAATTTAGGAGTAAAGTAACTAAAAAAGATCCTATATCTCTAAAAGATTACAATACCATATCAAATATTCAACCAAAATAGTCAAAATTTTTTTTTTAACTAAAATGGTTTCTAAACAAAAAATAGAACAAAATCATATATTTTATTATATTCGATATAAATCCTAATGCAACCCTTAAAATTGATAACATATCCTCAACATTAAGTGCATAAATTAGTTTCCATCATTAGATGGTATGAACTTTTCGTGCAAAATAGATTATTTATGTTGTTTTCTTAAGTTACAAATGATGGTTCTATATTAATCTCGCTTTAAGTGTGGGAGGTTTGGGCTTCATGTTTCAGCTGGATGAGTTTATCTCCTTCTTCTAAAGCAATTCTTTCGTAGTCACTTTGTTAACAACATTGTTTGATGTAAGAAATTTATGTCGCATGCATAGGCATGTCGGAGATAGGGTCACATGAAGAACAAATTAGAAAGTTAAGGGAGAATAATGAAACTACAATTGTGCGTATATTGAAGAAGAAGTGTACCTTGAAGATAATGGACTTCCACCTTATTAGTTTCTATAATATGATATGCAAAATCATGGCAAAGACTCTTGCTAATAAACTAAAAGGTTATCTTCACAAAATTGTCTCATCTAAATAAAGTGCATTTGTCCCGAGAAGGATGATAATAGATAATATGATGATGGCTAATGAAGCGATTCACGTGTTAAAGAATAGGCAAAAAAGGAGGAATGAAGTAATGGTAGTCAAATTCGATATGGTGAAGGCATATGATCGGGTTGAACGGAAGTTTATTACAGAGGTTATGAAGAAGATGAGTTCTAATATAAATTAGATAGAGGCATGCTTTTTTTCAAACTCATATAAGATAGAAATGAATGGGTTTATATCTGCAGCCATTCAATCTAAGAGGGGCTTAGACAAGGGGATCCCTTATCTCCATATTTATTTATTTATTATGTGAAAGATTTCTCCTATTTACTCACACATGCCAAGGAGAAAGAAAGTCTGCAAGGCATTGAATTGAGTAGAAATTGTCCCAGTCTCACACATCTCTTCTTTGTTGATGATGCATTGCTATTCTTAATAGCAGGAGAGATAAATGTGAATTAGATGCTGCAAATTTTGAAAGTCTAAAAACAAGTATCAACTTAAAAAGTAAATATGCAAAGGATAGCCACATCTTTAAGCAAAAACACAATGATTTAAACCATAAGATGGGTATAGAGAAAGTTGGGATCAACTAGCAATCAAATAGAATTATTTGGGACTTCCAATATGGGTGGGGAAAAACAAAATTAGAATATTTCAGAGTGCGAAAGAGAGGTTTGGAATAAAATTCAGGGATGATAAAGCAGACTTACATCAAGTGGAAGAGAGGAGATTCTAATTAAATTGGTGGCTTAAGCAATTTTCAGTTATATTATAACTTATTCCTTTTCCTTGATAAGTAGGGGTGCAACTCGAGTTGGTTCAATTCATGTAATAGTCTACCCTACCCATACTGTATTTTTAAAAAGTCTACTCTACCCTACTCACTTACAGGGTCTGTACCCTGCCCTACCCATTACCCATAATGCCAATTTCAATTTCGCTTCTAAATCGGTTCCTATAATAACCAATGAAACATGTGAAAATTCACAACAATTTTATTTTGTAGCTATTTATATAACATTGGTAATTATAGTTCCATTTATATAAATTCATCTTTCAACATCACAGTGCAACAACAGAAGTAACAATCATTCTAGGAAGAGGTTACACATAACAAATTATATCAGTTCCTAATCTTAATCAATATCTTCTTCATTTCAATTTTCGGTAAAAGCACCTAAAATTAAACAGATCAAAA
Source organism: Annona squamosa (assembly GCA_035584095.1). Lineage (NCBI taxonomy): Eukaryota > Viridiplantae > Streptophyta > Magnoliopsida > Magnoliales > Annonaceae > Annona > Annona squamosa. The sequence continues at coordinate 47,239,265 of JAXCLR010000001.1, read as the reverse complement.
TCCAAATCAGGCATTACTGTTTCAATCAACAAAGAGCCAAGGTAATTAGAACTAAGAAACAATTACTAAATCACTCAATCAAGAATCAATTTCACTAACAAAGTAGACAATCAAAGATAAACATAAAAAGAGAAGACAATTATATTGTGAAGTTGGGATATTTGAACCCCCAACATCATGATTTGTTCAACATTAATTACCTAATTTTCAGTTCATCTAGACATGAGGAAAAAGGAAAAGATTAGAAATGCATAATAAGAACGCCAAACACAAGCAATTCCTCTGCCACTTTCGTTATTGTTTTCAAGCACATGTAGCCCAACCAAATATTAATAGCAGCACAAAATATAACATAATTTTATCAAAATAAATAAAGTAAAAATCATCTCCATCCTTGTTGAAATGCTTGTATGCTTATCCCTTATTCCTTATTCCTCAACCCAAAAACCTCAAATTTAATGTCCTTATGCCAGGTTCTCCTTTCATTTTAGTCAACACCAATTCAACAAAAAAAATATATGCATTAATGTAGCACCCCCACCTATGACATATATACTTCGAGTTTGTCATAAATTTAATGCTAGAAATCTTTTGAAAACTGGTGAAGTTTATAACCTAATTTACATTTACATACCAAATAAGAATAAAAATGACCTAAATTTTTTTTATATCTATAAAAATTTTGGTATTATCCCGTCTGTAACTAGGATGTTTCCTAAATGCAAACATTCACCATATAATTCTTTACATTAAGAAATAACTTATATTACTTTATCACAACCACAAACTCTCTATTTTCTTCATAAATTCATCATAATCACATCATAACTCCCATACTCCAATATTTTTCATCATACATAATACATATATTCGCACAATTCACACAATGTAAAAGAATTAATACTACAAATATTTTTCACACTATACACACAAAATATATATAGGTCATACACACATCTCACAAATTAAAAGAAAATTTAACACTTCTAAAGTTTGTCTTATAACAAAACACACTCAAACATACATAAGAGCCTCATACGACTGTTTCACCTTACAACCTTTCTACCCAGTAAAGTCTCTATAGCTCTTAAAATTAGAATAGTTTATAACTGTTTAATAAAATAGGTAAGTTCAAAGAATCCAATAAGTAAGCGTTGTTTAAAGGAAAAACCATAAAAATCTTCACAGAACATCATATATACATGAGGATGAAATGTAATCACAACATGCATCATTCAATAACATAATTTCCTCTTTGGCAGGTGACCATTATCAAGTGATCACCCATACTCATACATCGAACGTATCGACTAGGCAACGTCAAGGACGGACAACTTGTCCAATTACAACATTAGCGAAACTTTGCATTTATTTCCATGCGTGAATTATATTCACACAAATGATCAAGTCATTTATGTCATAAAAAAGAATTTGCTTAGCTAATAATAAAGAAAAGATTCATTTTCAAAATCAAGTTTAAAAGCATGCCTTGACAACTTATATATATACATAAATAAAGGAAAATAGGGTAATGGTCATTCCTAAAATTTTTTTTAATGTTTGTATAAAATTTAATTAGAATACCTATATAAAATGACTTATTTGCACATATGTCTAAGGAAACACATAAAAGCATAATATGAACATTTGTTGTAAATATTCTTTCTCAAAATAAGTAACAAAATAGAAATTTTATCATAATAATTCATCAAATTTGAAAAACTTACTTATCGTAGAATCTTACGCTGTCTCTCGCACTTTATTTTTCCTTTTCCTGTCAAAATTAATAATTTTGGCTAAGCATTCACTTAAATCATCATGTATTGCATTCTAATTTTTAATATTTAAGGATGCATTGATTTGAAAGCTATTTTTAGCTTTTCTTTTTCAAAGAGAATCCCCAAGACTCCTTTGAAGAAGAAAACATTTTCATTTAAACTTCCATTTTAATGATATTACTATTTATTTCGCATCCAAAAATATACAGATCATTTAAGGGCATTTTTTCCTTTGTATTTTATTATTTTTTATTTATTAAATGTTGACTTGACGTATATATATTAGGCATATTAAAATTTATCTAATCATTCTTATACTTTGTGAATTAGCTATTTACCAATTTTACATAAATTTTCGACACCCGTACCCTACCTACAACTTAGCATAATACATTAATAATTTTTTTTATATTTTTAACACTCTAAACATCTTAAAATTTATCCATAAATAATGTTTAAATCAAACACTATAAAAGCTCCATGTTTAACCCATATCTTTTGGGTTGCCTAATTTCTACAGGTTATGAAAAATTCTAATTTTTTTCCTTTTTACCTTAAATTGGGCTTATTAATCTATAACTAATACATCCTAATGGCATTTGCAACTATTATATCATGATTTGGAATAAGAAATTTTGAATACATCACTTTTGAATTTTTAATTTCACACTTGGCTTGATTTTAGCTTTCTATGTTCATGATTTGAGTTTCAAATATCCTCTTATTACCGAATTTATCAATAGCCCCATGATTTTTCATTTATTTTGGGGGTAAAAATTAAAATTCTATCCATTGCAACTCTTGAATCCCTAAGTAACTAAATTTACTACTCAAATAGGTGTAATTTACTTCTATACATATTTATGTAAGGTATTTTAGCAAAATCCCTATGTTTATTGTATAATTTGGGCAAAATTTGGAAAAACCCAACAGAAAAACTATTTCTTCCTTACTTCCAGCGACCCGGCGGCGGCTGCGTGAATGGCGCCTTGGGCAATGGCGATGGTGAGCTTTCTCTCCTTTCTTTCCTATCCTTCTTCTTCCTTCTCCTCCTCTTTTCTTCTTCTTTTTCTTCTTCTCTCTTTCTCTTCCATTTTCCCCCTATTTCAGCGCCTGTTCAAACCCTCTCTTAATTAATTTAGTGCTCTGCATGTGCACCGAAAATGTGCACATGCAGCAGCATGTATATTTTTTAGAATGGGCTGAACCCTACGTTCTTTACTCCTTAAAAAGATTTCGCACCAAAACCATTCGATCATTCAGAAATAATTAGGGATACTTCTTTTCTACCTTCTTTTGCAATTCCCACGTGACTTCCTTGTCTGGATACCGGTTCCATTGAACTTTATCATATTTAGTTGTCTATTCCTCGAATTTGTTGCTTATAATCTATTCTTTAAGGGTCTCTCTTCATAATTAAAATGATCTTGAATAGGGAGTAATTTAACAGTAAAAATATGATTGGGGTCAGCCGCATATTTTTGAAGTATTGATATATGAAATACATTATATACTGCGGCAAGGGCTGGTGGCAATGCTATTTTATAAGCTAAATTTTTAATATTTTCTAACACTTTGAAAGGACTAATGTACTTTGAGACTCAAATTTGTCTTCTTTCAAAATATGGTAATCTCTTTCATTGGAGTAACTGTAATGAATATATGATCTTCCACTTGAATATTCAAATTTTTTTTCTACCTACTTTGCGCCGTCCTCATACATTGACGAATTACTTGGACTTGCTCTGTCATCTTTCGAGATAAATCAGGTGTTAAAATTTTTACACTTACTTCATCCCAATTTAGAGGTGTTCTACATATTCTTCCATGCAGCGCTTTAAATGGAGCCATTTGCATGTTTGCTTGATAGCTATTATTATATGCAAACTCTGCAATAGATAGGTACTCATCCCATGCTTCTGTAAATTCTAGTGTCCACACTTTTAACATATTTTCTAAAATTTGATTGACTTTTTTTGTCCGCCCATCCATTGGTGGATGAAACGCAATGCTAAATCTTAATTATGTGCTTATCATCTTGTGTAAATTCTTTCAAAATTGATAAGTAAATGTAAAATTTTTATATGACACAATGGTCTTAGGTATCCCATGCAATCTTTTAACTGTAAAACTTAACTTAGTTGAAAGAAAATGTGTTATCTTTGATAATCGATCAACAATCACTCATATAAAATTGTGTCCGCCTTGGGTTCTTGACAATCCTTCTACAAAGTCTATAGTAATATCATTTCACTTCTACTTAGGTACTCCTAAGGACGATAATTTTTTAGACATTTTCTAATAATCCACCTTGATTTTTTGGCAAGCTAAACACATTGAGACATATTCTGCAATTTACTTTTTTATGTTATTTCATCAATATTTTTGTTTAATATCTCTATATATTTTAGTACTGCTTGGATGTACCAAAAAAGGAAAAAATGAGCTTCTTTCAACAATAAATCTTTCACGTTCCTTGAATTTGGAATGCAAAGACGACCCTTATACCAATAAATTTCTTGCTCATCAATAATATAATAAGGGTTTTTCTTATTTTTCATAAAAATTTATCAGTTTTTGAAATTTTGTATCTTTTTATTGTTCACTTTTAATTTGTTCAAATAAAGTTGATTGCAACTGCAATTGAGATAATCGCACTAACAACCCTAGCATACTAACAATTAAATCCATTTGCCTCATTTTACGAAGTATTCCTTCTTCTGATGTAAGTACATAAGCAAGGCTTACATTTCGACTTAAAGCATCTGCAACCACATTGGCCTTTCCGGGATGATAATGAATGGTTATACCATAATCCTTCAATAATTTCAACCACCTTCTTTGCCTCATATTTAATTCCTTCTATGTAAAAATGCATTTAAGACTCTTGTGGTCTGTATATATTTCACATTTTTCACCATACAAGTAATGTCTTCAAATTTTGAGAGTCAATACTATACTTGCAAACTCCAAATTGTGGATTGGGTGATTTAGTTCATTGGGTTTCAATTGCTTGGAAGCATATGCAATTATTCTACTTTTCTGCATTAACACACACCCCAAACCTTGATGAGATGCATAATTATAAATCATAAAATTTCTACTACTGTCTGGAATTATTAATACTTATGTTTGAATCAACCTTTGTTTAAGTTTTAAGAAACTCAACTTGCAATCATCAGTTATTCATATTTAATTCCTTTTCGAGTTAACTTAGTGAGTGATGCAGATAATTTAGAAAATTTCTTAAAATATTTCTGATAATAACTAGCTAATCCTAAAAAACTCCGAACTTTAGTCACTGTGATTGACCTTGGTCATTTCATTAGGGCTTCTATATTTTTTAGGTCCACTTTGATTCCTTCAGCAAAGATGATATGCCCTAAAAATGTAACTTGAGTCAGCCAGAAATCACATTTTTTAAATTTAGCATACAACTTTTATACCCTTAGTCGATTTAATACGATCGCAAATACTCACAGTGTTCTTCCTTTAACTTAGAATAAATTAATATATCATCAATAAATACTACTATAAATTTGTCCAAATATTCTCCAAATACTCTATTCATGAGATTCATAAATACTACAGGGGCATTGGTTAACCCAAAAGACATAACCAAAAATTTATAATGTCCATATCTTGTCTTGAATGTTGTCTTTGAGATATCCTACGAGCTCATTCTAAGCTAATAATAACCCGATTGTAAGTTAATCTTAGAAAATACTACGACCCTATTAAGCTGATCAAACAGATAATATATTCTAGAGAATGGATATTTGTTCTTGATAGTTACTTTATTCAGTTCTTGATAATTAACACATAATAGAAAATTTCAATCTTTCTTCCGTACAAATAATACTAGCACACCCCATGGAGATACACACACATATAAAACCTTTATCCAATAATTTTTATAATTGCACTTTTAACTCAGCCATCTCTGTAAGCACCATACGGTAAGGTGTCTTACAAATCGATGCGGTGTCCAGTAAAACTTTAATGGTCATATCAAATTCTCTTTCTGGAGGCAAACTTAGTAGCTCTCGAGGGAATTCATTTAAAAATTCGTAAACCATAAGAATTTGTTCTAACTTAGACTAATTTTCTTCAACTAATTGCATTAAAACTAAGAAAGTTGTACATTATTGATGTACTAGCTTAGTAGCTGTCATTGCAGAAATCAATATTGCAAGCTCCTTCAGTTTATTCAATTTATCAATAGAAATTTCCTTCTTTGGTATTGTGGAAAAAGAAACTTTTCTTTGTTTGCAATTTATAGTGACGCCTCATCGATTTAACTAGTTCATTCCTAATATGACATCGAATTCAGCATAGAAAGTAGTATCAAGTCTGCTTACAAGATTTATGATCATATCCTAATATGACAAGATTTACATTCTTGATTAACACTGGCTAGCTTATATATAGGTCATTTTACATGTACAATGGTATCAGTTTCATTTATAATTAAGTTGTGTGTAACTAAAAATTGACATGATATAAGTGAATGTGTTGCACCTAAATCAAACAATGCCATAGCGGGGAATCCAAAAATAAAATTGTACCCGTCACCACTTTTTCCTTCAATTTTTTTGATTCATTTTGAGTCAGCGCATGCACTTGAGCTTGGATTCCTTACCAACTCGAGGTTGATGTCGGTTTCTACCGAGTAGTCTTTCATTGGGTATTCTCGTTACCTTGACTTAGATTTGGTCATTCGGCTATTATATGACCAGGTTTGTTGCACCAGAAACACTCAGGACCAACTTCTTGAAAGAGACGTCTTACTTCTTGAGTAGTGCCACAATTCTTAGCTTGGTGGCCAGTTTATCCACATTTCTAATATTGAAAAGTCCTCTTTAAACACTCTCCTTTATGCTTCCTTTAACATTTATGGCATACGAGGAGTTCTTTTCTCTCTTTTTTTTCCTTTCATTTTTCAAGATCAACTGTTTAAATTTCTGCCTTCGGTTATCCTTCTCCCTTAAATTTGAATTTGTTTGCTTTTGACTTTACTAAATCTCATAAGTTCTTCGCTCTGCGGTTTCTAAAGCTCTTGCTCTTTCCAATACTGTAGCATAATTAGCCAGCAAAAAAGGAGCCAAACTCTGCCTGAAATGGGCCCTTAATCCATCCTCAAAGTGATGTGCTTTTTGTGTAGGAGAATTTGCAATCTACAACACATATTACCAAGGTGTTAAATTTAATGGCATATTCCATTACACTCATCTTGCCTTGATATAATATCTCAAATTCAAATATTTTCTTATCTATTATGGTGCTTGAAAAATATTTTTTCTTGAATTCTTTCAAAAATTGTGCACATATTACGTTATTAGGATTCTCCATTATACTTAATAAGGTAGCTCACCATTCCTCAGCTTCATCAATTACTAAGTGGACAGTGCAATCTACCTTTTGTGTGTTCGTGCATGGTGGTATCCTAAATAATTTTTTCATTTCCTTCAACCATCACTCTACTACTATTGAATTAGGTGCACCTGCAGATCTGGGGGATGATGTGTTAAAAATACTAAAATAGTTTTACGATAAGCCTCCATTTGCTCATCTTCGGCTAATCTTGTCTTGCCTGATCCTGCGTCAGCTCTATTAAAATCTACATTTATTGGGTTCACCCTTCCTTGATTTGGTTCAGGAATATTTTGAAAGTTTTCTTTTCCTATTGCCCCCAAATCCATATATATTAGACCCTCTGGTTTTGTAGATCCACTGCTAGCATTTATGTTTATGAGCGTTTGTTCATCCTTATCCCTTTGATAGCACATAAAGTTCTCCATCATATGAGCTTGTCGGGCAATCCATCGCTGATCCATATCATCCATAGCTTGAGCTATGGCTTCATGTACTATCTCATGTATTCTTTGATCCCCAATTAGCATTGGAGCTTCTGACGATGACGACACCGATTCTGCTCTTACAAATGAGTTGGGCACTTCCTTCTGCGGTGGCGTGGTCTCTTGTTGATTTTGCTCCTACATTTGAATTTCAGCCACCTTTCGTTGCTTAGGGCATCTTGATTTTTGTCCTTCTACTATCTTTACTCGGTATATAAAAAATTTTAAAATATAAACACATATATCATAATTATGATATCTAAAACAGCTAACGAAATTCATATCAATATACTAAGTCAACAAAAGATATATATATATATATTTAATTATCTTAACAATGTACATCATTTACATTTGTGTTATACATGCATGACATTTGTCTCTTAAAAAGAAAGTCATACATGTATAACATTAAAAAAATTATACCACTTTCTTCTTTTGTAAATATTTACAGTTCCCAAAAAAATGTAAAATAATATTTTTAAAACACCTATTATTTCACCAAAAGAATTGTATAGATCATTTTGTCTCATAGCTCCTATTCATTTAGCCAATGCTAAGATTCTTTTGAATCACTAGCAAGTAGGGCCTTCTACCCTATATCGATCACTTCTGCATCTTCCTCTACATTTTCTTCAAAATCTCCCTCATCCAGCTCAGACTCCTCGAATCTATCAAAATCTCCTTCCTCATCAGGCTCAGGCTCTTCAAACCCCTCAAAATCTCCCTCCTCATCGAACTTAGGCTCTTCAAACTCTTCCTCTTGGGGCTTTTCAGGGTCATCCTCTTCAGGCTCTTTGGGGTCATTTTCATGCTCAGGCTCTATTAGGTCAGTTTCGTCCTTCAAGAGAAGGTCATCCGGTTCCTATCCGTTCACAATGATATTTTCATCGTCATTCATCTTTTGATCCAGTTCATTAACTAAAATGAAGATTACTATCTCCCCATCATCCTCTTATAATTCTACTTCTTTGCCTCTCTCCTGCCTTCTTGCTAATTGTTGCACCAACCTTCCTTCGTTATATGCAATTTCTGCAATAGTGGTTCCATGGCCAAACTTGTAGAATCTGTGCTCCAATTTATATTTAGGTCCCTACTCGAGATCCTCATGAGTTGAATTATTTCCCAATGTTCCGCTATTTGCCTTTCTTATATTCTATTAAGTATTATAGGAGGATTCCTTATAGGAGACATTATATTTTGAGCTAAGAATATTAAATTTTTACCATGTCCCACTTCTAGTGGAGGGGCAGGATGTTCGGGTTATTAGTTCCTCTTGCCCACGGAACCAGTGTCTTATTCTTTCATCTTATAACTGACGTCTTTCTACCGCCTCTTGTTCCACTTACCTTGTTATCGGGAGTGTTGGCTTTGGGCCTTGACTCGCCATCATATCTATTTATAGAAATGTCAAAACATAGAGTAAGAAATGTAGCATTATATTTCTTAGCTGGAAATTTTGATATTAAACTTACAAATAAATCATAATCTAAAATAACAAATCCAAAAATTTTTACAACTTCACCACTCATGCTCTGATACCACTTTTGTAGCGCCCCTACCTATGAAATATTTATACTTTTAGTTTATCATAGGATTTCATGCTAAGAATCTTTTGAAAAGTGGTGAGTCCATAACCTAACTTACATTTATACACTAAATAAGAATAAAAGTGGTCTAAATTTTTTTATCTTTATAAAAATTTCGGCAGCATCCTGTTTATAACTAGAATGTCTCCTAAATACAAACATTCACCATATAATTCTTTACATCAAGAAATAACTTGTATTACTTCATGATAACTATGAACTTCCTCTTTTTTTCACAAATTCATCATAATCACACCATAACTCCCATACTCCAATATTTTTCATCATACACAATACATATATCCACACAGTTCACACAATGTAAAAGAATTAATACTATAAATGTCTTTCACATTATACACATAAAATATATAGGTCATATGCACATCTCACAAATCAAAAGAAAATCTAGCACTTTTAAAGTTTATCTTATTATAAAACACACTCAAACATACACAAGAGCTTCAATGACTCTTCACCTCACTATCCCTTTACCAAATGAAGTCTCCATAACTCTTGAAATCAGAATATTCTGCAATTGTTTAATAAAATCGGTGGATTCAAAGAATCCAGTAAGCAAACGTTATTTAAAGGAAAAAACCATGAAAACCTCCATAAAACATCATATATGCATGAGGATAAAATATAATCATAACATGTATCATTCAATAATGTAATTTTCTCTTTAGCAGGTGATACTTATCAAGTAATCACCTATACTTATATGTCAGACTCACCGACTAGGCAATGTCAAGGACGAACAACTTGTCCGATTACAACCTTGAACTTTACATTCATTTCCATGCATGAATTATATTCACATAAATGATCAAGTGCATTTATGTCATAAAAATAAGTTTGCACAGCAATTATAAAGAAAATGTTTGATTCCAAAAATCAAGTTTGAAAGTGTGCCTTAACAACATAAATATATATACGTAAATAAAGAAAAATAGGGTAACAACCGTTCCCAAAGATTTTTTAAATGTTTGTATAAAATTTAATTACAATATTTATGAAAATGACTTGATTTGCATATATTTTTACGGAAACACATATAAGCATAACATGAACATTTGTTGCAAACATCATTTTTCAAAATAAGTAACAAAATTTTTTTTTATCACAATAATTCATCAAATTTTAAAAACTTGCTTACCTTAGAATTTCAAGTTGTCTCTTACACTTTCTTTTTTTTCTTTTCCTATCAAAATTAACAATTTTGGCTAAGTATTCACTTAAATCAATATGTATTGCATTCTAATTTTTAATGTTTAAGGATGCATTGATTTGAAAGCTAATTTTTAGCTTTCGTTTTTCAAAGTGAGTCCTCAAAACTTCTTTGATGAGGAGAATATTCTCATTTAAATTTCCATTTTGATGATATCACTATTTATTTTGCATATAAAAGTATATAGACCATTTAAGGAAATTTACTCCCCTTGTATTTCATTAATTTTTTCCCATCCATTAAATGTGCACTTAAGATATATATTAAGCATATTAAAATCTGTCTAATCATTCTTATACTATGTGAATTAGTTACCTATCAATTTTATATAAATTTTCGACACCCATACCCTACCTACAACTTAGCGTAATACTTTCATAATTTTTTTATATTTTCAACACTCCAAACATCTTAAAATTTATCAATAAATAATGTTTAAGTCAAACATTTCAAAAGCCCCATGTTTAACCCATATTTTTGGGGCTGCCCAATTTCCATGAGTTATGAAAAATTCTAATTTTTCTCCTTTTTACTTTAAATTGGGCAGATTAATTGATAATTAATACATCTTATAGTGTTTGCAACTATTATATTATGATTTGGAATAAGAAAAGTTGGATACACCACTTTTAAATTTTTGATTTCACGTTTGGCTTGATTTTAGCCTTTCATTTTCATGATTTGGGTTCTAAATATCTTCTTATGCATGAATTTATCAAAAGTCCCATGATTTTCTATCTATTTTGGGGGTAAAAATCAAAATTCTATTTATTTCAACTCTTGAATCCCTAATTAACTAAATTTACTACTTAAATAGGTATAATTTACTTCCATACATGTTTATCTAAGATATTTTAATAGAATTCCTACGTTCATTGCATGATTTGGGCGAAAATTGGAAAAACCCAACAAAAAAACAACTTGTTCCTTTCCTCTGGCGACCCAACGGCAGCTGCATGACTGCAGCGTGGGCAGTGGTGACGGCGAGCTTCCTCTCCTTCTTCTTCCTTATCCTTCTCTTTCTTTCTTCTTCTTTTTCTCTCTTTCTCTTCCGTTTTTTTCCTTATTTGAGCGTCCGTTTGAACCCTCTCTTATACCCCTCTTAATTAATTCAGTGCTCTACACATGAACCAGAAACGTGCACATGCAACAACATATTTTTTTTTACAATGGGCAAGCCCCTACAATTAAATCTTAACGGACTCACTTCTGTAAACCATTTATAAGACCTTGTTGTGTTGTCTATTGGCACCTCGACAAGCTCTGACATCCAAACCGAATGGTGAGAGAAGAAATGATAAGATAGAGCTCTCTAAATGGGAAAAAGTTCACAAGAATGGAAGATGAAGAAGTGGGAGGGAAGAAGAATGATGAGAGGATGGAAGAAAGAGTAGAGTTGTCGACATGGGATGATGGTTTTCACTTACCCCACTTTGGTAGAGAACTTGAGTGGTGACAAATCTACATAGGATAGTAGTTTTCACTTATTCTTTTTCAACAATGAACTTAAGCCGTGACAAATTTGAGTAGAACAGTAGTTTTTGCTTACCTCTTTTGGCAATGGAGGCAGTTATGAAGGTGGTTTTTGGCGCTAGTGCTTGCAGTCGTGAGAAGCTTCTAGATTTAGAATAATGTCAGATATTCATATCTCATAGGTGGGATGGAACATTAGGAAGGACGAGATATAAAATTTGGGAACCCTCCTTGCTATGCACGTGCTGCACACTCGCCGCACATATGAGTAGTTGGCTACAACCAAGAGAGACACACATGAGAAGTTGGCTTCAACTAAGGGAGACGTAATATAAAATTATATATATATATATAGATACAGTTAGTTATACACACACACATAATATTATTTATACATGTGGGTACCCACGCGGTTCTGTTCTGAGTATCCAGCATGCCTATCCTACTCTTACCTTATTTTGAGGATCAGGTAATGAATCTTATCCTACCCATACCCATGGGTAAAATTTTATATCTTATCCTACCTAATTTAGAGTTGGGTCGATGGGTACCCTTGGGTACCCTACCTAAGTTGCACCCCCGTTGATAGGTTGTGTAAAGAGTTGAATATGATGATCAGTATGTGTTGGTGGGGAGAAAGGAATGGAAAAAGGAGAGTGAGTTGGGTAGCATGGAGAAAAATGTGTTTTCCAAAAGTAGCTAGCGACTTGGGTTTTGGAGAGTTGACAACCTTCAACAAAGCTCGTTGCTAACCAAGAATGGCTTCTGATTACCTCAATGGACTTGCTATGCCATAAAAGGTTTAAAGCCTAATACTTTCCTTCAAGAAACATTTAGGATTGCAAAATTCATTGAGGTATTTCTTTCTTGTGGAGAAGCATCCTGTAGACATTTCTTTTTTTGAAAAAAGGAAGCATGTGGGGGATTAACAATGGGAATCAGGTGAGATTCTTCAAAGATGAGTGGACTAAATTTAAACTTCCAAATTTTGGCCCCCTCCCATCAGACATTAATGAAGATGCTAAGGTAAACTATTTCATTGATAATGATCAGAAGAAGTGGAAAGAATTTGAAATTTAGAAAGCAGTTGGTGATGTTGGCTAGGAGGAAATTAGACTAGATAATAGAGCGAAAGAAGATAAAATCTATTGGGACTAGGAACTGAGTGGGAAGTTGACAGTGAAGTCTTCTTATCACATGATTCATGAAGAAAATATGAAGGAGGAGGAAAGGAAGTTCTCAGGAGTAAATGAAAGTTCAAGGCAGATCCTAAAAGCCATTTGGGCAGGAAAGCTTCTAAAAAAGATTCAGATTTTTTATGGGAGAATTGCAACCGATTCTTACCTATGCGATCAAATCTAGTAGGATGGGGGATCCAAGTTGCAAACCACTGTTTACATTGCAATCAACCAAAGGAAGAGACAGTTGTACACTTTTTTGGCATTATAGCATGGTTAGATCTTTATTTAACACAAGTTTGTTTAGGAATAAGGGGCCAGATAATTTTGTTGATACGAATGACATTATGGAAAGACTATTGAAGGAGAAGGATGATTACTCATTACTGTTATTTGTTACCATATGCTAGAGAATGTGGTATTTCCACAACAAAGTGCTAGAGGAAGAAAAGAATATCACATTCAATGAATTGGTTCCTTGGTGTGTTAGATACATCCATATGTATCATGTTGCAAATGTAGTTTGGCAGGGAAGATTGAACTTGGAAGATAACACGGCTAAGTGGCAGAAACCTAAATCTGATTTTGTTAAGGTAAATGTGGATGCAGAGTTGAATGAAACGCAAATGCGTTTAGTGTTGGGGCTGTAACTCGACGTGAGGACAGAGTGTTCATTGTTGCAAGGAGTTGGAGGAAGAATGGCTTGCAAAAACTAATTTGGGTTGAAGCTATCGCTATTAGTTTGGGTCTAATCTGGGTGTATGAACAAGGGTATAGAAAGATAGAGATGGAATCAGACTTGTTGACAATTATAAATTGGTTGCTCAATGACGAAAACGTCATGTCTAAAGTCGGAGATATTGTGAAGAATATACGGAATTTAGGAGATTTATTTGAGCAAGTTGTCTTTTCTCATATATTTAGATCGAGAAATAGTTGTGCACTCTCTTTAGCCAAATGGACTTGGTTGCCAAATGGGAAGGAAGGAACCCAGGTTGATGTTGTGTTAGGGAAGCATTGTGTATAGATAATTGTACTTTTTAATTTTGTTTTGGGTAGGGGTACAACTTGGGAAGGGTATCCATTGACTCAACCCTAATTTGGGTAGTGTAGGGTAGAAAATATTATCCATGGGTAAGGGTAGGATATAAATTATTATTCATTTCCTCAAATAGGGTACAGGTAAAGTAGATACATTGGATACCCAAATCCTACCCGCATAGGTACTCATATGGGTAATTAATTAGGTGCATAATTATATTTGTATAATATATATTACATAATATGTATTATACTTTGTCCTTGACATCTTATGTGCACATATATTTTAACAAATTCAAATTTGAATGAAATTTGTACCTTGTAAAGTATAAATTTAAATGAATTTGTATATACGTAATTGACTTATGAAATTTTTTTATAAATACACTTATGACTTATGATTATAATATATTAATAGTTTTAATGATTGGGTCATGATGGTCTATACTTCATATTTTTATATACTAGTATAAACAATAATATATGTACTTACGATTTTAAAACATAAATGAGTATTATTTTACATTATTTAAAATAACATAGAAATTTTAAAAAATATTATATTTGAGTATTAAAGGAACCGATTCGGAACCGAAACCGGAACCAACCTTATGGTTAATGGATAAGGTAGGGTAAGGTATACTAAAACCAACAAAATAGGTAGAGTAGGGTAGGTATTTTACAAATAGGTTATGGGTAAGGTAGACCACTATCCGAACTAAACCAACCTAAGTTAAATCCCTAGTTTTGGGTTGGATTTCTTCCACTGTTTTTGTTGGGTGTTTGTCCAATCAGTGGGGAAGCTTTTAACTTTGCTGCAATAATACTTTTAGAGAATTTTTTTAAAAAAAACCATTGTTTGATATGCACCCCCGAATCTAAGTTTAGAGTATGTACATAGCTTTTGTTGTAAATAAAATAATAAAAAAGGTTCTATGTTGGTTTTAAATTATAAAAATTAAGTAGAATTGAGTTGTAAAAGCCTCCCCGTTTCATAAGATAAGCGAGGTTTTTTGATATCATCTCTCTTTTATTTTTTATTTTATTTCTTTGTTAACAAGCTCTGATTGTACAGGCACTTTTCAACACTACAAAAATTTTGATTTTTAGTAATTAAAATTTTCTTGTAAAAAATTAAAATTTTATTGCTAAAGAAGAACTTGGTTGCCCATAGTTTATTATGGCATATATCATATACCCTATGTTTTGAAATCGGTCTAGACCGGACGATTAGAACGGTCCTGCCAACCAACTGGATCAACCGTACAGAAAGGTTGAACCGTGGTCCGGTCTGCTACATGGTAAGGAAAATTTCTTTTTTGGATGGGAAAAAGGGAAAGGAATTGAGCGCGACATAAAAATGCAAACTATGGCGCTGACCACTTTTTTCTCTCCC
This sequence comes from Annona squamosa, assembly GCA_035584095.1. NCBI lineage: Eukaryota > Viridiplantae > Streptophyta > Magnoliopsida > Magnoliales > Annonaceae > Annona > Annona squamosa. Next base: position 47,223,721 of record JAXCLR010000001.1, on the reverse strand, counting down.
TTCAGCGAATACAGGTGCAACTGTGCAAGCAATGTCATTGGAATTTGGCAAGTAATTACATTATTGGTAAAAACAAATTAATTATTGAAATTGAACATTCTACTAACAAAATAATTTTTATTTATGTTTTTATTGCGTAGATTTTATTTTCTGCTTACAAGATAAGGGAATATATAATTACTCAATATTTTAAATAAAATTACAATAAATTATAAAGCTAGTATCTTATAATTGACCGGTGACTTAGTAACTAGTATCTTATAATTTACCGGTGACTTAATTTTAAAACACTGACAGCAACAACTGAAGATATAGTTGATGTTTTTGTATTTAGGAAACAGAATTTGGTTTTAGTTATCAACACATTCTTATAAACAAAAACAAATTTTCCTTATTAATCGAAGTATCACGGTAAGAAAGGAAATTTTTTTTCCAATAAAAGAATCATTATATGAAAAAAAATTCTTTTATTGCTAGTAACGGTTGTCAAAATTGTATAATCTTGCGGTACAAAAAGCCACTGTTCATCTAGTTTCGACTCTGAATTGTAATTTTTGATAATTAAGTGTGTATTTGGAAAGTAAAAAAATTTTTAATAAAATTTTTTTGGTAAAAGTTTCTGAATTAGTAGAAAATGATGTCATATAATAGGGATAATAATGAGGATTAAAGAGAATAAAGTTAAAACAAATAGGTTAGTTATATAAAAAGATTGAAAAGTAAGATAATTGTACATAAAGATGTGAAAAAATTGATTAAAAATAAAAATGTTATTGAAAATAAAAAATTTTAATTAAAAAAATTTATAATTTCTGAAACACCCCTAGAATAACAGTTGTGTGCCCGTCTTTTGGGCTTGAAGTTCGAAACATGACAAAAGCTAGCTTAGTTTAAGAGATCTCTGCAGTTCGGTGGCCCATGTACCCGACGGTGATACGTGCTTTTGAAGATATGTTGCAGAAGACACAAATACCCGTAACGTATTTCGATGGACATTCATGATAAATTAACATTATCAAAAAGAGTTAAAGAAGCGAAAATATCCTTAACTAAGAAATGCTTACTTTCTCATAAAAAAGAAGAAGAAACGCTTGCTTTTATTTATCCAAATGGTTCGAATGATTTATAGAAATACACTAGCTTCAAATCAAGAATACAACTTATTGGGAAATATAAAGCAGTAGAAGAAAATACAGGCAAGCAAAGAACTACTGAGAGGCCTTGACATAACCAACATGGGAAGACTCTTCCACCTTCCTGAGTGTTCCCAGAACAGGCGCTAGCCAGCATCTGGAAGTCTCCCTCCAATAGAAGAACCCAACACACTTACAATCCTTGCTGCATTTCTCCCTGCACTCTTCTTCCTTGATTGGCCCCTCACCCTCCACGTTCCTGCTCACGAAGTGCTCCACCCCATCGATCCTATAGTACTTAGCAGCGGCGGCTTTGCAAGACAAGGACAGCTTCGGGGGTGCGCAGCTCTGGCTCCACCCCAACAGGCCTCGGGGCTGGGGGCACGCCACGCACATTCCTTCTTGGCACAGCCCAAATGAGCCGCACTTGCCTGGAACTCCGCACCTCCTGTCGTAACCGAAATCATAGAACGGGAAGGTGTCGAAGTCACCAGCAAAGAATGAAAAGGTTGGGAGCCAAGCACCTTCGACGACCTTATCGTTGTAGGTGAAAGTCCTCAGATTTCCGTCTGAGCTTATCCGGAGGAACGAGAAGGTGGCGTTGTAATAGATCCTCACAAGCTCAAAGGTTTCGGAATTACTACCGTTGGACTGGAAGCGCAAGCTGAGGAAATACGCCACCGTTTGGCTTTCCACAACGTCGGGCTCGATTGCTAACGTGACCGACTCCATCTGATAATCCCGCAGCCAGCCTCCATTAGGAAGGGCAACACCGGTAGAGGTGAAGTGCGTGAGAAATCCTTTTGGGCTTATAGCTACGCTGTAAGGCCCGTCGGATCCGTTTTCATCGGATGTGCGGCTGACGAGCTTGCTGACGCCAGCCAGACGCAAGGACTGGCCCACAAGGAGAGTGTCGGTGGGGTGTTCGAAGCTCTGCCACAGGAACCTCCCGGCGCTGTCGTGGAGGACTAGATTGCCGGTGGGGAGGAGCTGGAAGCCGGTGACGCCTTTGTTGGCGGTGTTGGTTTGCCAGACAACGCGGCCGTCGGCGTCGGCGAGGACGAGGTTGCCGTCCCTGCCGAAGGTGAGAGTGGAATTGTCACGGACGGGGGAGTTGCGGTTTGCGTCCCAGACCCAGCGCCTGATGTTCTCTCCCCGCCGGCTTCCCATGCGGATGGCGAAGACGTGGGCATCTGCTGTGGTGTTGTAGAAACAGAGACGGAAGGGAAACCTGGAGAAGCCGGCAATGGAAGGCTCGCGGTAGGTGGCGCCGAATTCGGTGAAGTAGTCGGCCATGGGGCCTTGGTTCACCCATTTGAACTGCTGGGCTGCTGGAACTTGGGCTTGAGCGACAACGGAGAAGAGGAAGAAGGAGAGAAATAAAAGGGAAGCAGAATGTAGGTTAGTCATTTTCGAGCAATCTCCGGTTGAGAGAATGATGAGGGTGTTGTGTGAGTGTGAGGAGGTTGGAAGGGATATTTAAAGGCATCTATGGATGGGAAGAGGGGATGTACAATGCCATGCGGCCAGCGGCCCACGGCATCGAGAAGGATTCGACGACCAGCTAGCTTTTGTTTTCTCATGTTTTGACTGGTCAACCAAAGGCCGCCGTGTTCCCGCTTAGACAGCCTTTTTCCCGAGGTCTACCCACCCTCGGCCGATTTCACATATTTTTTTGCAACTCGGTCCAGGTTCGGCCCGAACCTGGATTGGTGATTAGCCCGAGCCCCATTATACGGGTTGAACCCAAGACCGATTTGAAATCGGTCCAGTTTCGGGTTAATATGAACCCTAAGTCGCAAACGCAAACTCAATTTCATCTCCCCATACAAAAATGCATGTTTTGACCCTGCCCTAATTTTCCTCCAAATTTGTCAGCTCCCCATCGACGATCCTCTCATTGCAGCCGGCAGCAGTTACCACATGCTTGCACCGCCCAGGCTCGCAATCACCAGATGTTTCATCTTCTCCGGTAGTCGTCATCACTGTCACAGTAGCTACTATCATCTTCTTCCAGCCTCTTGCTGTTATCGTTGCAGCAGTCGCCGGTAGCTGCATCTTCTCTGGACACGGCTCGTTGTCGTCGTTGTAGCAGTCGCCAAGAGCACCATCTTCTCCGGACGCCTTGTTGCAGCATATGTTGCACACCTGCACCACCCATCTTGTAGTTGCTGCATAGCCAAACATGTGTTCTCAGCTTTATAAGAGTTGGTGAATGCCCCATTTAATCGCAACTAACAGACACTCCATCTCGCTGTCGCCGGATTCCATCTGTTGCAATAGGCTTGAGGGTTTTTCTCCTGTATCATATGTCATGATAATATTCCTTTTTCATGCTCAAATGCTTCCTAATTCACAGATTTATGCTACTCTATCATGTTTGTGTAATTTATTTGCTATGCATTTGTTAATATTTTGATTTTGATATGATATATGATTAGATTGACACAAAAATTTGTAACTGTATTTATATATTATGAAAATGATATTTAGGTGGTTTTCTAAATAAGATTTCCTTCTTTCTACTCTTAAACTGTCTTTCAAATTTTCTTACCTTTTTATAATAAATTGTCAAATTAGAATTTTTTTAGCAATTGATTTGTGATTGAATAAGTATATGATCAATATCAAATATAAATTCATAGAAGAAGCTCAAACCAAAATTTAACACAAAGCTCAAACCAAGCCCAAGTTCCAAAAATAGAGTTTAGGTTTACAAATAAGGCTTGGGTTGAAGTTTTAGAAGCAGAATTAGGGTTAGGGTTGAAATAAATCTGAGTTTCATGAACCCGAGTTACGCCCCTAGGGTGGGTGAACTAGTCCAAAAAGGCTATATGATGAATTTTGAAGATAGAAATTGCTTCATTCTTAATAAACAAAGAGATAATTAATTGTTGCACTGAAAATGAATTCCAATAATGTATTTCATCTTATTATGTCTTTTGCTAAAAAATATGCATTAAAATGCAAAAATGTGGATGACTCCACACGATGGCATTTGAGATTCAATCATCTAAACTTCAATAGTGTGAAAGTGCTTGGATAAAAATATATGATTATTGTGCTTCCATCTATTACTACTGAGAAGAAAGTATATGAAGGTTGCATATATGGAAAATGCATAGATTGTCATTTCCAAAGTCATCCTGAGAGCTAAAGTACCTCTAGAGCTCATTCATGTAGATATATGGGGGCGTTCCCAAAATATATCTCTCAGCGGTACTTTCTCTTTTTTATTGATGATTTAACCCGTATGATGTGGGTAATTTTCTTGAGCAAAAGTCAGAAGTCTTTTCTTATTTTATTCAATTCAAGATCCTTGTTGAAAAACAAAGTGTGCGTTATTTGAAAATTCTAAGAACTGATCATAGTTTGGCACACAATACAACAAAATTGTGTGGCTAAAAAAATAGAACAATTGCTGAAATAGGCCATAGTATGATTCAAAGTAAAAATAAGCTATCTACGACAACCTAGTTGAATCCTTGATATATTTATCCAACATTAGGCTAGATATTGTTTATGTTGTGGACATCATTTCAAGATATATGTCAAAGCTTAGCAAGCTTCATTTTGTAGCTGCCAAGAGAATTCTAAGATAAATCCATGGTATGAAGAATCATGGTATTCTATATAAATCAAGAGAAGACATCAACTTATTTGGTTATACAAACGGTGATTAGGCTAGTTGTATTAATGATCAAAAAAGCACAAGTGGCTATATCTTTTCTCTCGGATAAAATATTATCTGCTGGTCATCAAAGAAGCAGAGCATAATGACATTATCTATAGTAGAAGCAGAATATATCACAATAACAAGTGCAGCATGCGAAGCAGTATGGTTAAAAAAAAATTCTACAAGATCTACACGATGAAGCGAAGTCTCCTACAAGAATTTATTGAGAAAATATGTAATCTATCGCTATGACTAAGAATTTAGTCTTCTCCGGATGTTTGAAGCATATCAATATTTGATATCATTTCATTCGAGAGCTTGTGGAGAAAGGCAAAATTCAACTACAATTTTGCAGAATGGATGAGCAGCTGGTGGACTTCTTCACCAAAGTTATGCCAACAGAAAAATTTTTACAATTCAGAAAACAACTCGGATCTGTAGATTTTTCTAGATTAAAGGGGAGTGTTAAAATATAATCTAGAAAAATCTGGATTGATGTGGAAATTGGCAACACGAAAAATTCTGCTACTAGCAGATAATAATGACGCCATGCATGATAAGTTGGCAACACAAATATTCACGCATGCATGTACTCTACATTAAATAGTGACCGAATGGAGTAGCATAATTTTCCAGAAGCCTACAAGCAATTTGCACGTACGGAAATCTCTGTAAGTCGGTGATTAAATTATCATAAAGAGACCTGATCTTTTAAATACAGGGGTATTTAAGTCATTTTAAGAATATTTAAAATGACTTAAATACCCCTGTATTTAAAAATTCAAA
>JAXCLR010000001.1:47199682-47211172 GCA_035584095.1 Annona squamosa | reverse complement strand
ATCATAACCCATTTATTCAAAAATCCCAACCCAAACCCATTTATTAACGGGTTGAACGAGCGGGTTAACGGGTTGACTATGACCATTAACACCCCTATTTAGTACACAACGGTTCTTGAACAATTTTTTTTTCATTTTTTGGCACATGTGTCGACCCAAGTACGAAATTTGCATACACGTATATATGATTTTTATAATTTATTATTTCAGTTAATATTTTTTCAAATTTTAAAATAAAAACTTGAGCCATTTTCAGGTAATAGAAGATGAAAATGAGTTATTTTTTAATTTTAAAAATTTCGAAAGAAATATTAAATAAAATAAAAAGTTGTAAGATTTATTTGCAAGATGTTTATATTGGAGCCACACATACGTGAAAACAAAGGGTCCATGCAGCCATTTACACTAACTCTAAGAGCACTGGATCTAGACTTTAAATTTGGCATCTGGAAATTGTATGTAATAATTATAAGAAAAATTTTAATTTAATCATCTTAATAGACCAAAAACCAGTAACAAGATTGAATATTTCTATTGGTGTCAAAAGTACTGACTATGAAAATCGACCCAAGTGGATTTTAATTCCAAAATCGAGAATACCACATTTTTGAATACCATGGCAGCTTACTGATATTTTATAGCTTTGCAATTACACTATAACTAAATTTATTATATGTGGTCGTTTCATTTGGAAAAAAATTTTATTGGCCACTTTTGCAACCAAATTTTAATTTTGCTGCACTTTGTACCAATGTAGCTAAGTATACTATATTAACTGTGGCTACGTTAAACATCACTTCTGCCTGCGTTTGATTTAAAAATGGCTGCATTAGTGAATCTAATCAAATTTCACAACCCAAAAGCAACTAAATATTTATAACTAAATTATCGACTAAAGTAAAAATACTTCCAATACAGTCAAAATATATAAGCTATATGCAAATAAAAAATTAGCTGCATAAAATAAAATTTGTTAGGTGGTAGAGTGGTTTTCATATGTTAGAAATTAAAGAATGCAGTTATAAGTGAAAATTATATTTCATGATCACAACGCAACAAATGTTCGGTAATCAACATGTAGCGAGTTTTGATTGTTCACTTAGAACAGGTCGATGTGGGAATCATTTTGATGACGTGGTAAAATCTGATGTGTTCATTACACTTAATAAAAATATATGTAATTAGAGCATACTAATTTTTTAATAAAAGAATTAAATATACTATTGAATTTCAATCAATTTTAGAATGAATATAAACCTATTAAAATTTTACTTTATATTTATCCTTGTAAATTTCTGAATTAAGTAAACAATTCTAAGTAGAATAAATTCATTGAATCAGATTTGGCCGAACCATCTTGGAGGCCACACACAGGTATACTGCCCCAAATCATAGTCCATAGTCATAAATAGTGTCCCAAATCGTAGTCCACATGCAAGTGGCCGTAAATCCTATCCAAGATGCATGCTTCTGGACATATTCCTCACCCGGTCTGTGGCGCCTGTCATTTGGTTGAGAGGTGAAAAGACAATTTCCCATGGAACATGCCATGCTACACTGGTAGGGTACGACCACTGATTACACTAAAATGTGAGTAGTTTTTTATTTTTATACTAAAAGAGTAAGATAATTCCCAAGTAAAAAAATATGGAGTTCGATTAAGATAAGATAGTTTCGAAGTCTGGGTATCTGCCCTAAATAATTACTAATATATGTTTAATATATATTTTAAGAAATATCTTTTATAGTAAAATATGTATATATTCTTTTTTATAGTGAAATATATATTTTATATATTCTTTAAATATATAAAAACTTGTTTAATTTATCTATTATTTGGTAAATTCAATAAATATATTTCAAAAATTACATTATTATCATTTTGATTATACATTTTTAAGTAAGACTTGTAATAAAATTATATTTTTTAAATATAATCTAAAGACTATTTAAAAAACAATTTAAAACCAAAATAGATCTGAGCTTGAAAAATAGAGTAGGATAAACTTAAAATAGACCAAATTAATTAAAATAAGATAAGAATTTTTGAGAATAGGATACAAATAGGATTGATTCTAAAAGGGATATACTCAACCAAAATTGCAACATATCATGCTATAGTTATAATTCTATAAATACACTTCAAACATCCTCATAGTCAAAGGCTCACAACAACACCTTTTCATCCTCTCTTTCTTTAAGCAATATCATGTAGAGGCATCCAATGGCTACTATAAGCTCTTTTACCCCCATTTTCTCCCCTTTCTCTCCTTCATCCTTTGTATTGTTGATCAAACCCATGTTCCTATAGCCTAATGATTCAAATGTGTTAACTAAGATCCCAATAGGGGTATAACTTAGGTCGAGTAAGCTTGATTCGGATTGATCTTATCTTTATTTTAATTAAAATTTTCTAACCTACTCTATTTTAAGTTAGGCCATTTTTGTGATGAAAAGTATGGTATATATTTCAAACACAAGCACTTAGCAGGTCACAATACAAAATATTGACAAGAAAACATAGTGGGTTTCCCCACCAAGTCATCCATTTATCTGCATTTGTTGCTGCAAAATTTACCAAACTATGGGTTATTGCATTTTCAATTCTTAGGACGTGTATAAAAGAGATAGATTGGAAGCTTGATATTTGAGATTTTATCTCCTTGATTATAGATCCCACATGTGAGAGGATGTTGCATTCCTCATTTAAATACTTACTTAAAAGCATTGAATTTGTTTCAAATTCAATATTTTGGATCTACATTTTAGTACCACAGAAAACACTATTTTTCATGGCCATTGCCTCCGTCGTAAGGGTATCTGTAGCATCCGCCGCGAGCGCTACGATGAACTCGGAATGGTTTCTCCTCGCCTTGGAAATTTAGATCGTGTTGGACAGCAACGTGGGCTTAGTTTTCCTGCATCCACATGGGGTAAAACGTGTTAGGATCATGGTTTTTAGATAAATCTGGCATATGGGCATTTTCTTATGATTTTGGCAGCATAACGGCTAAGACGGGGCTTTCCATATACGGATCAAGTTATAAATCCGGCAGCATAACGGCAGCATATTATGCTGGAATCTGTAGACCCGTGTGCACCCGCTTTGCCGGGGCGTTAACTCAAATACGCACGCAAAAATAAAGAAAAAATGGAGTCGCCACTGATCTTTAAAGGGAGATCAACACCTGTTTACTGAAATAAGGCACTAATCATACAGAGTTCGAGTTTTGGCCTTCAGATTGAAGTAAATATGACAAAATCTACCAACTCGAGGCGGTTTACACGGCGTGAAAGGAAAAAAATGAAAGACTTGAGAGAATAAGAGCGATAGAAAAGGAGGCATGGAAGAGAGGCTCGTAGCTCGTAGAGCGGGAAAAACTAGGACGCCGGGATGTTGTTGCAGACTCCCATCTTTTCCTCTGAGATGCCTCTCAAAGTGTGTCTTGAGTGAGGGGGTGCTCCTCCTTTTATAGATGTTGGAGTGAGCTTTGGGCCACTTGGGGTCATGGACTTGGTTCATGGGCTTGAATTTGAGGTGGGATTATGGGCCTGAGCTTGAGTTGAGAGCATGGGCCTTGGGCCACTTGGGGTGTTGGACTTGATCCATGGACTTGAGCTTGGAGTGAGAGCATGGGCCTTGGGCAACTTGAGGTGTTAGACTTGGTCCATGGGCTTGAGCTTAGAGTGAGAGCATGGGCCTTAGGCTAATTGAGGTGTTGGACTTGGTCCATGGGCTTGAGCTCGGAGTGAGAGTATGGGCCTTGGGCCACTTGAGGTGTTGGACTTGGTCCATGGACTTGAACTTGGAGTGAGAGTATGGGCCTTGCGCAACTTGAGGTGTTGGACTTAGTCCATGGGCTTGAGCTTGGCGGGCTCCTTCCATAGTGGGCTAGAACTTGGTGGGCTAGAGCTTGGCTAAGCCCGTTGTTTTGGGTGGGCCGTTGTAGAGGCCCAAAGTTGCAGAGAAGCCTGCTTCTAAGGCTTGGCAGGTTGGATCTGGTGGGCTAAAGCTTGGCTAAGCCCGTTTGCTGCGTCTGGTGAGCTGCTTTGTGGAGTCCGTTGAGGTAACCTGTAGGAGCTTCGCTCTTGTGGGCCAGATCTGGTTTAGTAAAAAGCTTGCTTTGAGGCTTGGTGGAGCTTCGCTCCAGTGGGCTAAGTTTAGAAGGGCCTGCTTAGCTTGCTTGAACCTCCTTTTGCCTTGAATTTGCTTGGGCTTGGACCTTTTCCATGTGTTGTACATTTCGTACTTAAGGGAGGAGTGTCAACGGTATCAGTGACCACATCTCTCTTCCAAGTTCGAGAAGCCAAAAATCAGCCTTCAAAGTCCCTTAAATTTGCGCCCATCCTTATGCATTGTCCTCTTTAATTTCTCTTATTGTCCACATTCAATCTAAAACTTCCTACCCCTAGTTTAACAAACTTATATGTTGATTTCACACTAAAAAGCCCATTTGGTTCAGGCTCCTAGAACCAAGAGTCATCGGCCTATATCGAGGGAAGATGGATAATGGTGATCGCCTTCCAACCTTCTTCACCAGTAGTTGCCAAAAGTCCTTTCCCTATTCCAAGTACCATCAGCCGAATTAATGAAACTTTTGACACGATCATCAGCAATAATGTCTTTCGGCAGAGGGCCAGCCTTTTGTATCATTGATCCAGCCCATTTATCATGGAAGAACCTCACCATTCTTCTGACTCTAATTTTCCATCTCCGACCTTTGATGATGACCTTTTTTGCTTTTAGTAAGTATTTCCATATATAAGATTCATTTCCCAGGCTTTTGCATGCCCAAAAATCACCATCATGGAAATACTTTGCTTTTAGAATTGGACAACACAAGGAGGATGGGTAAGTTGTGCCAGTTTTAAGTGTACCTTATCCCATCAGGTCGATTTTGTCTATGACAGGAGGTATGGATCGCCAGCCGACTGGGCCTTCTATGGTTTGTACCGAGAAGGGATGTGCGTCACATGCCCTCCGCGCCAAGGCATGCGTTGGGTTGGAGTGAGAGTTGTGCATCTCCGAAGCTACTGTCGACGTGCAACGCAGGCGCTGCTAATTACTACAGGATTGATGGGGTAGAGCACTTCATGAGCAGCTACATCGAGGGTGAGGGTCTGAAGAATGGACGAGTGCAGGGAGAAATGCAGCAAGCATTGCAAGTGCGCTGGGTTCTTCTGATGGAGGGAGACTTACGAATGCTGTCTGGTGCCTGTGCTTGGTGCCCTTAGGAAAGCAGAAGTGTCTTCCCAGGTTGGCTATGTCAAGGTCTCAACGTAGTTTTGCCAATTGGTTATAATAATTTGGTGTTCTAGTTTTTGTCCCCTTCTTGCTACAAATTGAAGTAGTAAAAGACATCTTTCTGTATATTAAGGGGTGTTTGGTGCGGCTGGGCTCATGATTGCTTCCATGTGTCCAGTTAAAAATTTTATTTTGTATTTTTTTATTTTTATAAACACATAAAATTATGTGTATTTAACTTATAAACTAAATTTTACCTTTTTGGATGCTTTTTAAGTATTTTTTATTTTTAAACACACTGACATTTTTCATAATTTCTGAATTAAAAATACAAAAACGTCACCGTGTTTAAAAATAAAAAAATTTAAACTTGGTTTATAGATTAAATATGTTGAAAATATGTGGAAAATAAACCAAGTCTATGTTTTGATGATTAACAAATCAATTTGAGTAAGTCTTGGTTAGTAACATGTTTGTGGAAATGATTAAAGATTATAAATTTGAAGAATATAAAGCATGGCAAGTAAAGTTAATTTTCAAGTCGACTCAGGCATCGACTTAGGCCAAGTCGATCCCTAAGTCGACTCCAGCAGCGACTTCAAGACGCCGCTTCCATCCAGAGTTGAAATCAAGAATGTGAGGTGCCAAAGTCGCATCCCAAGTTGACTTCGTTTGCAACTTGAGGTGAATTCGCAGACCAAGTTGACTCTGGTAGCGACTTGGAAGCATTATTTCTGTCTAGAGTTGAAACCAAGAACATGAGCTGCCGAAGTCACATTACAAGTTGACTCCGCATGCGACTCGGGTGAAGTCGCGGACCAAGTCGACTCCAACATCGACTTCAATCGGACAGGGCAGTAACTTCATAAGTCAAATCAGGGATTAGATCAATTTCAAGGTAGACTTGAGTCAAGTTGAAGATCAAGTCGACTTAGATATTCAACTTGGAACATATGAAGACTAATCCAAGTCCAAAGAAAGTAAGATGCATGAATTCAACTATTCTAATCAAAATATGTTGGACTTGTTCATACATACAAAGATTCAAGACTCAAGGATTCAAAGTTTGCAAGTCATGGAGCTAGAGGACATCAAGCTAGAATGATCATACAGTGTTCCTAGAGATATAAATCAAGGAAAAATAATCAATATGAAGAAAATCAAGTAATCAAAGTCATTTATGAAGATTTCAAGTTCAACTACCAAGCTGAAGAAGTGAAGTCACACCCGAAGTCGACTTCACCTGCGACTTAGGTCAAGTCGAAGACCAAGTCGACCCAGACTGGAACTTGAAGAAGTTGCGAACAGGCGAAGTCGCACCCGAAGTTGACTCCATTTGCGACTTGGGCAAAGTCGCACCCAAAGTCGATTCCACCTGCAACTTGGGTTACAACGGTCGAAAAATTTTCGAACTTTGGCGCATTAAATGCGCCCCACCTACCTCCAAACATTGAGATTCCCTCCACAATTAGAAAGACATTCAATATGAACGAGGAGGGTAGCTGAGAATCATTGAATGAGCATAACTCCCATCTTTAAGAGCTTTAAGTGATCAAGCCAACATCTAGAAGAAGAACTCTGCTTCCAAGCTGCCAAGAGCTACTTGCTGAATCATTATCATTGCTGTACAAGTTCTTCTCTGTGCCAAATCTGCTTCTATATAACAGTAACGTGTAAAAACTTTCCTTTGATAATTCTTGTTGTATTGAACTTGATTTAGTTTGAGTAACTAAAATCAAGTGTAATCAAAGTAGTGTGTGATTGAAGTGGAATTTGTCATCTACTTGTGCTGTGGATTGTTGATGCCCCCTAAAGCTGGAATTTAGAAAAAAGCAGTGACTCTAGTTGTATTTGTGAAATACAATAGTAGAACCCAAGTCACAAGAGGTGTGAGCTTGGAATAGTGGAGTAGGGAGGTTGCCCGAACCACTATAAAATCTTGTGTGTTGATGTTTATTTCTGCTCTCTACACTATATTGCTTTCCATTTTGTTTTTTCATAAAGGGGACTAGATCAATCCGGGATAAAGTTTTTGTTTAAGTTTCAAATTTTCAAAATACTCAATTCATCCCTCTCCTCTTGGGTAATTGTCATTAACTCGGGACCAACAAAATACACATAACTCTACATATTTATAAAAAATAAAAAAATCTATTTTTTTGGCTGGGCTAACTAATACCTTCATTAGCTTGGCGTAACAAGTTAGGTCTCCTCTATGTTTTTTGCTATCGCTATGTATGCAAGTTTGTACGAAGCCAATGTTCTCTGTCTAATGGATGATTTTTTAGTACAGCTAACTTAGTAGTGTTTTCTGTCAAAAGTATGTTTTAATGGCGTAGTGATCCTCGTTGTTCTCTAGCTGCAATGCAGTTTATTTGGAGATGGATGGTCAGGGTTTTCCGGGCAGTGGGCCTTGCGTTATCTTCGTGAGAAAAAAAAAGCATATATGTGGAAGCATGTGGGCAGCTAAGCGAGTGTCAGTGGATCAGTTCACACTTCACAGTGGCGGAACAAATGCTAGTGCAGTACGTCACGCGGTGCGAGCAAATTCGGGCTTTGATAAAGTGCACGCGGGCTCTTTAACTTATTATTTTTATTTTTTTAAATTTTTTTATAGAATTGTTAATCTAAATGTATTTAACATTAGTATCAATTTTTACTATTTTTGAGTAATTTAAATATTTATTTTTTATTTTTGAAAATTAGAGACATTTTAGATAATTTAAATATATTTAAATTAACAATTTTATAAAAAAATTCAAAAAAAGAAAAAATGAATTAAATGCACCCAAGCGTACTTACCGAGCAAATTCTGGTGAATAAGATAAAAGACACGCTAACCTTGCATTCTCCCTATTTCTCCATAAACCATTTAAAATTTTAATAACCGTATTTTTCAGTTTTAGCTTTATATTTCAATAATTTTCCCATCTAATTATTTTATTTATTCCCACTTTACCTATATCATTTTATCTCAATCACATCAATTTCAAAATATTCATTTTTCTATCATCCACCATCCCATAATTCTATAAAAATTTATCAAACAAACCATCTCCAAAGTTGTCCAACTAAAGAATGCATCGCCGTCACCGCTTAGATGCCCAGGTGGTATGCGTGCATGAAGTCTGAGGTTTGAATGACCCTTGCACCTGGGTGATGCTTGTCTTAAAAAAAAAAAAAAAAAAAAAAAAAAAAGAAAAAGAATACATCATCCTCTTTGGATCAGAAGGCATTAAAAAAAATTTTTTTTTGAAGATTATCCCATGTATACATGTAGCTTTTAGCATATATTATACATATATTCGTGACTTTTTAAAATGGATTTAGAGAATGGGAATGACATCAGTAAATTAGATTGAAAAATACTATTGTGAATTAGAATGTTAAAAAAGTATATTTGAAAATGAAAAATTGCATGGAAAATAAAAAAGGTTGGTTGTCATGTATTGAAAATGAGAATTATATTTTTTTAATAATTAGAAATATTATCTTATTCTCATCTTATTTCAATCCTTAATAAGCCCAAGCCATCTACTCAATTTGGAAGAAATTTCACCAACGCTCACTCTGTCACTATAGTGAGCCAAATTAAGAACATTTAAAATTAAAATTTTTGAGTGAACCAGGGCATAATCTAGTCGTATTATGTTGTGGGTACATGCATGTGATCATGACTTTGAGCCCAAAGGGAACCGTTGCCTCCTTTTAATGTAATAAAAAAGATTAAATATTTTTGAAAGGCTCAAAATTGCCCATGGAGTAGATAGAGGTTTGTTCCGGTTAGTGACTATGGTTAATGGCTATGGTCGAAAGCAGAACAGAGAGGTTGTCGCAGATGATAGTCACAGCCTAAACTAGAAGAAAGGAAGGTTGAAATCCAAGTCGTTAGGCAGGGCACATTGCTGCTGTGATTACTTACCCTAAACCAGTGCATTCTTTCCTCAAGTTTGCTTTCATGAAATAAGTTTTTCTTTATATTCTCTCTCCTCTGTTTCTGTTATAGTTTTCTATTTATTTTCGTGTGTGCTAATAGTCATAATAGGGCTATAATAGCGGTATTAAAGTATTGATTTTAAGAAGATCGAAGGTTTGATCTTATTAGAGCCTGACGACACTCAAAGGCATTGTGAAGAGAACATTGATACATCATAGAATAATAAAAGCTTAAATAAATCGCAGTTTCAAGAGGAACAGAGCTGGGGAAGGTAAAAATCTTATTCAGAATAGTAACTTATCAAATTACGATTCAATCATTCTTCTTCATAAATGGTTTTACATTTGAACTTACTCAAAAATTTTGGCATTCATAAGAAAATTGTGATGATCGTGCAAGATGCATGTTGCATTATTAAGAATTACATTTTCCTAAAAAATACACATTTCCTGCTAGCCAAACAAGATTTAGTTATTATAGTTTATATTAGAGCTTGTGGGCATTCATTCCAATCATAAATTATAGGATTTGCAAGCAGTGAAAATTTATTTTAAAATTTTTATAAAAATGTAAGTTCATCCTAGACAATGTTCCTTGTAAAGTTTGGCAAATTAAAAAAAATTTTACTTTAAAATTAAAAAATGAGCATAAACATATGCATTTAAAAATACTAAAAATTGTTTATAAAAAATATCAAATTTCACAATATTAATGCAATCTAAATAAGATACTATGAAGAATTTTTAAAAATTTAAACAAGTTTTTCTATCCGTAAATTGCTCGTAGGTGAACGATGCGCTTAGGAGTATTAATGGATTGGACTGGAAGGGTTGTAACTTAATCCTAATTTTAATTCATTTAAAATATTTCAATCCTAATTCGTTTATTAATCATTTTAATAAATAGATTGCTAAGTTACTAATGAGTTGTACAACAAACGACCCGAATGGCTAGAATCTGACAGACGATGATTTCAGATGAAGAGAGAAGAAGTTATTTTCAACATAGAAGAAATGAAAATAGAGCAATAAGAGGAAAATAAATTTGAGGCATTAATGGGAAAATGAAAATTAAGTGACAAAAGGAAGACTTAGCAAAAGAAAATAATCAATGAGTTTACATATATATAGATATATATTTCATGAG
This sequence comes from Annona squamosa, assembly GCA_035584095.1. Classification (NCBI taxonomy): domain Eukaryota; kingdom Viridiplantae; phylum Streptophyta; class Magnoliopsida; order Magnoliales; family Annonaceae; genus Annona; species Annona squamosa. The sequence goes on along the minus strand of JAXCLR010000001.1, from coordinate 47,200,844 downwards.
TTAAATGAATTAAACGTGATATATGGGTTAAACGAGTTATTAAACAGGTTGATATGTTATAAAATTTCTACTCTAATTCTATTATTTAATTATATGGTTAAATCGGTTGACGGATTATAATTTATTTATTCAAAAATTTCAATCTAAATTCATTCGTAAAGAATTGATGAACGGATTAACGGCCCTGACTATTAATGCGCTTCATTTATTTGATTATGTAAACGGATGAAGTAAAAAAAATATATCAGGCTTTCCAGCCGCAGCGCGCGGCCACATGTTAATACATTATGGTGGGCAGCCGTCCAGTCGTTCAAAGATTGACAAACTTGACTCGACGCACTCTCGAGGCGCCGCCTACCGATTGGACTGTTAGAGTGGATAATGTTGCAATAATTTAAATACGCCTAGACATGCACGCGGAAGTTTCTAATCGCAACACGAGGGCGTGGGCCCCATATATGCACGGGAGGAAAAATCCAGCCTCCGGTCCTCCATCGCTATCAGATGCGCTGGCTAATGGATCGCTGGAAGCAACCAAACGCCAGCTAATGGATAGCTGGAACCGCATCCCATGCATTTTGCGACCTCGCGAACTTTGCAGAGACATTGATGAGATTGCAAAATCATGTGTGGTTATCCATGAATTGATTGTCTGATCATCATTACTTCTCGGTTATCGAATGGAAGCACGGTAGGTGTGCAAGTAGGGTTAGTCTCAATAAAATTAATTAGATTGGATGTTTTAAAAATATAAGCAACATGATGCAATTTAAACTGATCTGAATTTGAAAGTGAGTTTGTAGTTGCCAAACCAACTCAATCTAACCAGATTTCATATGTAAATATAAAATATAATAAATTATTAAAAATAATCAAGCACATTGACAATTATTTAAAATTTACTCATAAAATCATATGTCACGCAAATGTTAATTCGATACCATTGTTTTGAAATGAGATTATATATAGAAAATTCTTTTAAAAAATTAGAAAGCAATTATGTTGCTACATAAGTCACAATTGAAAGATATTTTCATAAAAGATTAAATTTTATTCTTTAATATAAATTTTATATTTTAAGATCAATTTATTTAAGTAAAAATCTTGTAAATATTATATATTTATTAACCCAATTTATATTCCAAACCAAACTAACTTATAT
>JAXCLR010000001.1:47111037-47187135 GCA_035584095.1 Annona squamosa | reverse complement strand
CATTTTCTATTGATTTGACAACTTCTACTTCAAAAACTTTTCATCAAAAGTTTTACCTCCAACCAAACACACCCTTAGTATAAAATGTTTTATTATATATAATTGTACACATTTGTAGATGGGGCCATGCGCAAAAATACTAGTCAAATGATGAAATTTTTATGATAATACAAATCACGCTGAATACTATAGGTGAGAATTAGAGCGAGACATACTGAGTTAAAGTTTGTCCAACTTTGACCTTACTTTTTTATAATTCCGGTTGACCGTATTTTTATATCACATCGGCACAAGACTGGTTTGACGTTTACTTTTTTAATAGGTCTTGGGACAAACTTCAAATTGGTATAAGATCAGTTTCGGGATAATGGGTCGGGTAAAAAATGCAAGTCAAATAAGATGATTTTAAGAATTTATATATCTATTAAATATAAAAATACATCTATACTAAATTAACTGTCATATACTTTAATATTTTACAAATTATTAAAAAATATATCATTACTAAAACAAAACATGACAAAATATAATATAAATTTATTAAAATAGGTTAATAAACCTATTTTAATCTTGGGACATATAAATTATATGTAATAGTTATATATATGTGTGCAAATTCCTCTTATTAATCTTGTATTGTTTTCTAGATAAGATAAATTGATTCTTCTACTGTTAATATAGTTACTTATAAAAAATGTGAAAGAAAATAATAATAGGTTAAGCATAATCTTATATTTTTTAATAAATTAATATATGTGGGGCGGGTCTGACTTCGGGTTGGGATGTGGTCAACCCACCTTGACCATATTTTTGAATTTGGATTAAAATTTTTGACCCATCTTCATACCGAGTCAAAAAAAATATTGGTTTTACCTAGTCAAAAATGGGCCGAGTTACGGGTCGACCTGTTCCGATTCCCACCCCTACTAAATACAATTGATATACTAAAATTTTCATTAATTAATAGGGTAAGAAAAATATATAGGATTACATAAAAGTAGGTTTTATAGAAATAGAACTCCAAAATAAATATTCATAAAAATTGCGCAATTAACTATCTTCACGTCTTATTTCCGCGTTGCCAGAATGTTCATTGATGTATTTGGGAAGTGATAACTTTTATATGAAAAATTTTAGTGTAAAAGTTTTTAGATTGATAAAAAATAATGCTATATAATATGTGTAATGATAAAAAAAAAAGAGAATAAAGTTAAAATAGATAATTAGTTGTATGGATAATTGTGTAGAAATAATTGAAAGATAGAGTATTGCATGAGAAGATGTAAAAAAAATTAAAAATAGGATAACCGTAAAAATTAAAAAATTTTATATTGAAAGTTTTTAGTTGGAAAATTTTTTATTGTTTACTAAACGTGCTCTAAAAAAGGTTAGTCCACCTACCCGGACTCCTTCCCATCCAAGTTTGCATAGGAAAGAAGTTGGGAGATGGGAGAACCCCATCACATTGGACTACAGGAGTCTTTACATAGAAAATCCCCAATCCGACTAGGAGGGCTTCCCGTTAAAATAATTCCCTTCGCAGAACAAGATAAAGCAAAATTTGCCAGCCCATGTGCTAATTTATTTCCACTCCTGAGACATAAAAGAAAGAAAAACACCCAAAACGAGTTATAAGGCTCTTCATCTCGCTTACCATGAAGCGCAGATTGCACGAAGTGGTTCCTCTTACTGTTAGCCAATTAATGAGCAGTCACTTTCAACTTCAATTTTCAAAACTCCAATCTCCATCATCCACTTTACACCTAGAAAAACTGCATAAGCTTCCATCCATTCTAAAAATAGCACCAAAGCCTATCACTTATTTGGTAACCAGTATCAATGTTCAACTTTAACCATCCCCTTATAGGTTGTTGCCATCTACCTGGGCTACTGAGGATCTTGAAATTGCAAATCTTTCCATGAAGTTTGCTGATTGAAATTGATGAAGAAAATCCATACACTAACTGTTAACTTCGCCAAAAATAGTTTTGCACCTTAGCTACCAACTTGTTTATGACATACCATATCCTCTAGCAGATGGTTAGAGGTAGCATAAGAGGATAGTTGTCCTTACCCATAGCAAGCTGAGAAAGGATATCCATCATCACTCTACTCAAACCAAAAGATAGCTTATGTAGGTAAGGCATCTGAAAGATATTCCTAATATGATATGGCAGCTCCCAAAAGATGTAACAATTAACTTCAGCCTGCAGTTAACAGCAAAAAACATAAAGCTTCAATAGGGACACCTCTAAACGAGGTTTGCCTTCGTTAGGAGGGAGTTGACAAATACTCTCCACAGCTTCTTTGGAAGCTTGGCTTTCCATATAGCTTTTATAATCCTAACTTCTCCAGATGTCCTATAGTCCACACCTCCTTAATTGATATGTCGCTTCCCAATGTGTTAGCCGGTAATGCAAGCTTAGCCTTGAAACAACCATCCATCTGCATATCCCAGTACATTTGATCCTCCTCCTCTCTTATTGCCAAAGGCACCTTTGATTAGATCCCAACTTGCAGGGCCAGCGATCCTAGGTATTTCCTCCATATACCATGTTCTTGACTGCTCGACAATAAATTTTGACATCACAACTGCCTAATTAAATAATTTCATTAATGGGCTATTAAATGCTGGACGATGCTTTTCCCATGTCGTGCCCTGCTTTCAATACAAGTTCAAAAGCCCATAGATCCTTGAAGAAACGAGTCATTCTCCCATCACCGATTTTCTATTTGCACCCAAGTTTCAGAACTCTTCCAAGTAAATGGAACTATTCTTCACTCGCAATCCCAAAAGTTTCAGTCGGTAAAATATTGAGGCTTTAAAATATTGTACGAGCAAGCATCTTTATTCATCAGACTTAGCCACACTAGATTTGCTAATATTGCCACGACAAAAGATTCAAAGTGCCTGCAGCTCATTCCACCGCAAGTCAAATGATTTTTCTTTGCCCGACTTTTTCCAACCAATACCTGCTCATCATAGCATTTAGTTTACCGCTAAATCATTTTAGCAACAAGAATAAGCTCATTGTATATATTAGTATAGTTTAGGCTACTGTTTTTATGAGAATATCTTTCTTATCCATTATGTTTTGATGAGAATATCTTTCCTTTCATAATTGATAAGCTTAGTTTTCCATCCTTGTAATTTGTTTCATATAGGTTCTTTGATGCCTCGGAAGGTCCTCTTCTTTGATTGTTTGTCCAGATTGGTAAGCCCAAAAAAGGGTCGATTAGGTTGGGTAGGTTGAAACATAAATCTAATCCTAATTCATTCATGAAATTTCAACTCTAATTCATTTATTAATCTATTTACGAAATTTCAATCTTAATTCATTTATAGCCCATTTAATTAATGAGGTAGCAGATTATTAACAAGTTGTTTGAGTAGGCTATAAACAAGTTATTGACCGGTTATCTAAATAAATTGTTCTGTTAAAACGACATGAAATAAATCAAAACAAGGACCTTGAATGATGAAAGGTATTAATAGTTTATAAACATACCTAATAATCTAAAGTAAAAGAATATACTTGGTCTAAGTTAAACAAGTTAGGGCATTTCAATCTTTAGCTATATACATAGGGTACATGAGTTGTTAATGAGTTTAATAGTAGGGTAGATTATATAAGTTAAAATAGATCACTAAATGAGTTCACAAATTTTCAACAATCAACCATAATCTATTTATTTAACTTAAATAGGTTGTCAAGTTAATGGGTTGCAACTCATTTAAATAAAAAGGTCAACCTTAATCCATTTATAAATGGCAGGCAAATGGGTTAGCTTGTGAACTATTTATTATGCACCCCTAAGGCCAAATACACATTGATTTGGCTCTCCCTATATCCGATTTGGTTCTCTAATATCTCTCTTATGTTTTTGGGGTGTATTTTTCTCAGTGTCGACTCTATGCTTGGAGGTTCTTTCATAGATGTTCAACGGGTTCTTGAGTTCATGTACTTCAAGGCATATATTGTTAATTTCATATCTATGTCATTGACAATATTTTTTCTATTTTATAAGTAATTGTGTAGCAATGGTTAAAAAATATAGTAGTTGCATAAGAAAATGTAAAAAAATAAAAAAATAGAGTAGTTGTAGGCATTGAAAAGTTTTTGTTAGAATAGCTTTTGTGTTTGCCAAATACATCCTATGTAAATAACCGGTTTTATAAATTATTATAATATTCTAATAAATTTGTGAATGATATAGTGATTTTATATTTCATATAAATTATAAATATTTTAAAGCAGTTGTAACCCACATGAGACTTTGGCCAAAATGATTTTTCTTGTTATGATAAAAATAAATTTGCTGCTCTCGTAGCAATGGGTAACTAACGAACTACGCACTTAAGAGGAAGGGGTGAATTGAGTACAATTAATTATATTAGTAATACAAAACTTGGAACTCAAATATTCTCGGTATGACAATATCATTACTCAGCTAATGCTATGATGTCACAATTCAAACTAAAAGAAAATCACATAGAGGATTAGAGTAGTTTGGCTAAACAAATTCCACGCTAATTTACAAGCATTACCTGCTTAGGTTCCACTAATCAATTGACCAATCAAGGTTGCAAGTATTACAGTTTTTTCAAACCTGACTTATGGATTGAACTCGGCCCCAAGCAACCTACTATGGTAATCAACCAAATCTTATCCACTGATTGAGTCTCTTTCTCTTACAATACTTACACGATCATCAAAATAATACACATTTTAAATCAAGAAATAAATCTAATGTTACAACCAGTGATTTAAAACCCTTCCAACAGCAACACTTTTAGATTCTCATATTAAAATGTTATTATTCAAAACTTCAACGTGAGACAGAGCATACTAATTGATCAGAGCCGTGAAGTTTCGAATCTCTGCAAAAGTTCCTCTCATTGGGATGACGATCATGTTGTCTATAGACTTGCAAGTCCTAGTCACATGTGGCTCCAACACGACAAAGTCAAGCAACGAACCACATAATTTGCATTAGACTCAGGCAACCTCGATACTAAAAATGGTTAGACGTTTCTCAAAACTCGTAGACGTTCTCACGCAAAACAGTTGATCCTTAACGATAACTTCAATTGTTTTTCTTTTATAGCATTTGTACAGCCTATGCAAAATGCGAAGTTTTCCATGGAAGACATGGACATTTTTTACAATTAAGAAAACAGCTTATTTTGATTGATTTTCGAATCAAATTTCGGAATATATTTACATGGGAATTAATTTATTTAACCAGGCATATTAAGAAAATAAAAACTTGTCATGACGCGTGCGATATTGTGGTAATTCAGTCCCCCACTTACCAACTGTGCTGAGTTATCCATATAGCAAAAATTCATATAAATTTCAATGGAAGCACCCTCGTTCATGTTCACAGTACGATTTAAGCATATGACTTGTTGAAGCCAAAATCATCATCACCAAGACCATAATGTCTTTTCAAGTCATGTTCGCCCTGCAAAACACGTTGTTAGCGGTACAAATAGTCGTCATTCATTTCCACATATAATCCCATCCATGCATTCTCATCATTATATCCTGTACATCAATGCATTTTTAAAAACACCATTCCTGCTTTACAGATATGAGCTCATTTCATCACATTAACACAAAAACAAACGTGACCTTCAAGTTGTCTTTTGAAACTTGGTTAAATAGATTTTAGGTGTGTTTGATAATGGATAAAACTTTTGGTAAAAAATTATGTAGAGTAAAAATTGTCAAATGATGTGATATGATAGGAGTAATGATAAAGAATAAAAAAATAAAGTTAAAATAAATAAGTTAGTTGTATAGATAATTGTATAGAAATTATTGAAAAGTATGATGGTTGTATAGGAAAATGTAAAAAAATAATTGAAAAATATAGTAGTTATGAAGAGTGAAAATTTTTAGATTAAAAAGTTTTAAGACGACATTTTATAGTCATTACCAAACATACCCTTTGAGCATTCAATTCAAAATGTGGATATGCAAAAAACCTATAAAACAGTTAGTCCACATGACACAACAGGAACATGACTTGCACCAGTTTAATCCATTCTAATCCACGATAAAATAGTTTTAGACGTAACAATTTTAGCCAACACAAATACAACGCCTTCAATAGCTTAGTTTACCATAAAATCAATCCTGTTCAAATTTCAAAATTCATCATGCACCACATTTGAAATAGTAAATCCGACATTAAAATAATTAATTCTAACAAATTCACTTTCACGAAACACTTGTGCCACCATGTCATCATCAAACGCTCTTACACAATATACGTAATTTACATGATTTGATTTAATTATCAAAATGAGCTAAAACCAATTTTATATTCTTGACTAAGCAAGTAATATGAAATACAATTCATACAATAAATGGGTTAGATTTGTGGTTCAATCATTTTAAGGTGGCCCAAACCAACCACTCTCCCCGAATTCACTTCCTTGGAGAACCCGAAGGGCTACTTTATTGAGCTTGCTACGGCAAAAATGGGGAAGAACACAAGGGAAAAAGAAAATCCCACCACAAACGGAAAAGAAGCAATCAGTCAAGATGGTCCATGTGCTAATAATTACTAATATTGACAAGAAACAGATCATCAGTCGCTCACCAGGACCAACGCACGGGACGGCCCCACCTGGATTTTCACAACGATCCACGGTCCAAAGACCCCTTATGTATGTGGCATGGATGAACGTGCTGACCCATCTCATGCAATCTATTCTATTCCTTTGAAATTTAAATAGATCCTTCGTTTGATGGCTTAATGAATTAATTATGAGATCTAAGTGGTTATTATATTCTAAAATTTATATTTATTAAGAAAGAAATTATCATATTTATAAAAATATAATTTTTATAATTTTTTCACGAATATATAATTCTAGGCAAACATAATTCATGCATGTATAATTTTTTTTTTTTTTCTGGACTCACAGCTGAGGTCATACACGTACATCACACAGTGTGAAACTACTAGGCGATGCCCTGTTTCTAGCTCACCAAATCTTTAATTTAAATAAAATTGGGTTTCTAAACTAAACAAATGATTTAAACATGATAGGTGAAATGAATTTTTCTTCAATTATCAAAATGGAAAAAAAATGAGATTATGTGTTACATAGAAGGAAGACTCATATATAAAATTTGTGTGCAATATTCAAATAAAATCTGAGCTAGAGAACTTTATATTTTCCTATAGATGATATCATTATATTTATTTTAACTGGAAGACAAGTCATTGACTTTTTTTTTTATTATGTTGTATGAAGCCATTTTTTCTCCTGTGGACTTGAAACTAGATCGTACGCCAAACTATGCCCTAGTTGGCAAGGAAATAACTTTTGATTTAGCTACGTTTGGGCAAGGTAGTTGAAAGCTGTTAGGCTTAATAACACTTTAACGCCAGTCTTATCTAGGCCAAAATTGATCTAGACTACTAACTAACTTCCAATTTTTTCATGCCAATGGTTTCTCTTAAATGCTGAATTTTTTTCTTTTTTTTTTTTTACACCTTCTTTTTAAATTTATGACAGTGTTTAACTTCAAGCTTTCCGAATCCCACCATCATTCATGATAAATTTGGATTCATAATATTCAATTAATTGGACGACAACAATGCATTTAATTGATCTTTACAGCATATATTTTTGCATGTATACTTGTAGGTCACTGGCACAAATGGTTGGCAATCTTTGACAAAACTGACGTCCGGAATCAATGTTAGCTAGAAAACCCATTTTCAGTTTTGTCTTTTGTCGGTTAATTAGCTGGCCATTGTCCACCACATAGGTTCCATCCCTAATTTCTTAAACGTACAACACTAAAAAAAAATAAAGAAGAAAAATAGAAGATATGTGTTTAGGAAGACGAAATTTTTTTTAGTGTATAAGTTTTTGAAATAAAAGAAAATAATGTGATATAATAGAGATTAATAATTAGGAGTAAAGATATTAAAGTTAAAATAGATAGGTTAGATGCATGAGTAATTGTATGGAAATGATTGATAAAAGTAAAGTAGTTGTATGAAAAGAAATTTTTAAAAAAAGTAGCCGCAAGGAGTGAAAGTTTTAGTTTAAAAAGTTTTTTGTTTTAACAAATACCTTTTAATGAATTATATAAATTTGGAAGTCGTGAATTATGTGAATTCTTTATACTTGAAAATTACAATTGAAGCAAATTACAAATAAAGAAACAAAGCAAATATTAACAAAAAGTGCAATGGAGCACCGAATACGAGAATCAATGTCGAAATTAAATGGGTTGAAAAGTTCACAATAGCATTGGGTATTATGATCCTGCCAGCCCAGAGCACAAGCGTTTTTTAAAAAAAAAAAATAAATAAATTTGAGAATATGAGTCAAAGTGTATTTAATTCACATGCTAGAATTTTCAATCTTTTAAATAAATAAATATATATATCTATATTTTTCTGCATTTTCAAAACCCAATCATTCTTGGTATTTAAGTAATTTTCACCTCTGAAAACAGTTGATTTTTATATATACGCAAATCCAAAAATTATAAAATTTAACATGTTAACCAAATGCATTTGGGGCTCATACTTTCATAAAAAAAAATAAAAATGTGCAAATGAACTTTAGCCTAATAGGATTCGGCATGTTCAAAAAAAATAAAAAAAGAAAAAAAAGTTAAGGGTTCAGCTAAGATGATTAGTATCCTCGGATAAGTGGGCTGTCTAGATTTAGAAAAAGGGCAGACGAGCTGAATAACCACAACCGATGACCAGCCCATTTACTTACGGAGGTTGACATGTTGACGTTTTCAAACCCAATGGTTGATGATTTCCCAACTCAACTCTGAGCAATCATGGTTACTAGCACCTCGTCATTTCAGACAGTCTGAAATAAAGAAATTATAAATCAGTCTAAAATACATTTTTTATTTTAAAATTTATTTTGCAAATTTATTATTCTAGTTATGTTTAATTTTTATCAATTTTGGAGAAATATATATATTTATTTTAAAATTTTAAATATAAGAGTATTTTAGTCATTTTAAATTGTTAAAACATGACTAAAATACTATTATGTTTAAAAATCCAAAATAAATAAGTTTATATACCTGTCCAAAATTGGTTAACATTAGTGTATAAATTAAACAAAACTAGATTGACCGTTTTGCAAAAAAAAAAAAATTTAAAATATTTTTGAACCGGTATGAAATGGTCATTTTTGCTCATAAACTAGGCTACTAGGTCAGGTTGGCCGAGTTACCGGCTGGTCGCAGCCCAGTTACACCTTTGATGAGCAAGCTACAAAACCGGCTCTTAATAGCAATCCTACCGAGCGGAAGTGAGTGGGAAGATCATCAAAGTCGGCACCCGTCGATTCAGACGTGGATAATATGTTCAAACGAGTCTTGTCTGGTGGTCGCTTTCGTTTAAACTGGACCCCCACCAGTCCTTTCCCATATTTCACTTGCATGCGTTGCTCTGGACAAATCACAGCTTCCATTCGATATATTGTGTAGATCTATCTCCGAATCACATACACAGTGAAATCGATATTACAGGTCTAGGACGTGTTAGAATCGGAAAGATGTGGGGTTATGCAGCCTTTTGTCTGTGCAAGGAAGGGCATCTGCGTACTTCTCTCTGGCTTACGGCTAACCATGCCACTTGCGTCCTTTTCAGAGAGAGAGAGAGATCGAGATCTTTTTCACCGGATCGATGAATGAATACGTCTGCTGCATAACATCCACAGCTGATGTGTCGGTATCGGATCCTTCTGCACTCCTGCTGTCGTGTAAAAATTATTATTTTTTATTGTATTACAAGTTTACAACTTTATTTTTCAACTCATATTATATTACATTGAAGCTCACAAATTCTTACAACGTTTTTTAAGGAGACCACAGCTCAGTTGCACCCAGAGAAGACAACTGCTTTCAATATACAATATACAAAATGGAGACATCACATCAAAATTTCCTTCTTTAACATCACGTAAAAGATATAACATTTAACGGGCTTTGCTTTGTAAAATCAGTCTCCTATGTAATCCCGTTACTTTTACATTCTTAATCATTGATGAAAAATTCATTTTGTTTGTTATATTTAATATCGTTTACATTATATTGTCCTAAAAATTCTTTTATTTTTTAGTGTTATTACTATTAGCTTCATCTAAAAATGTGTAAAATTAATATAATAAAATAGTTTGATATTAAATATCAATTTTAAAATAGTATTTTCAATATCTAACCCATCAAAAGTATTATTAAAATGTGGATAAATAATTTTTTAAACTATTGTTACATTCTAATGTATTTATTGACGGATCTATATCTCGATTTCTTAGATAAACGAATGACATTCATTAAGGGATGAAGTAGATATAGATGGAGTGGATTTTCTTTGTGTAAGGAAGATATTAAAAATATAGAAATGCTTACATAGAAGCAAGACTGATATATAATAATCCTATAAAATACACTCTTATGTTACTTTGCTAATTAATGACCTCATATAATATGAATTTTTATTTTATATTTTTATATGAGTTTATTCATATTTAATTTATATACTAATATTTACAGTTGTATTCTAGTATATGAAATTTTATCATCTTTCATTTGACGAAGAGTATGTGAGACAAATGAAAATTTTTATCTTATTCTTTTTATTCATAATAATTATTATTTTCATATTACATCACTTTTTCACTATTTTAAAATCTTTTCTATAAATCCTTCTCCACTTTTTAAAAGTTTTTCACCAAAGGACCAAATGGACCCTATACAATTTTTCAACGACATGCAAGGCTTCAAAACACGTGACATCAGGGTTACAGTGATAATTTCCATTTTCACTAGAGACCTATTTTCGTGTATGCTTCAACTTAAAAAATTTATTTCAATGCCGTGAAAATTTTTTAAACAATTAAAATGAAATTCTGTTTGAAACATATCATTATGAATTCACCTTCATGTAAAATTATGATCCTCACCAAAAGTAGCAGAACAAAGGCTGCTTGATTGGTCCAACATTGCCACTTATTCTCTTTGACATGTAAGATACACGCAAGAGGAACTTGATGTTGTGCACCCGGTGCATATATTTTTATGAAATTTTTTAAATAAAATTGTTAATATAAGTGTATTTAACATGTGTATCAATTTTTATCATTTTTGAATATTTTTAATTATTTTTAAAAAATTTTAAAAATAGTGGCATTTTTAGTAATTTAAAATTACTAAAATGTCACTAATCTTAAAAAATACAAAAAAAATATCTATGACCTCTAAAAATTATAAAAAATGATATACATGTTAAAAATATTTAGATTAACAGTTGTATAAAAATATTTCAAATACATATATATAGTATTTACACCCGAGTATACCAAGCCTGGGTGCACTGAGCCTAGGTGCACTCAAGTGTACTAAATCACTTTCCCATGCAAGAAGGGGAAAAGTAGAAAAACGTAAAAGAGTAATTAATAATGTCTACATCAACGATAGAGATGCCCACTTAGAATATGCAGAAAATGTAAAAAAAGGGGTAGTGGTAAGAAAAAGAAACCCACATTGTTATTCTTTCCATACTCACAACATTTCAAAATTACCGTGACACCTGCTACATTTCATCTATAATTCTCCAAAAGCACATGTTGTTACTCTCGACCAAAACAAGCATTAACTGCATGCGAAAGTATCAATTTTACTCCTACAGCATTTGTAAAAAAATATTTCAAATAAAATTCCTATCATATTTTTTTATAAAATAGATCTGATTTACTTTTGTTTAAATTATAATAAAAACTGCCACGACAGTAATGCCATTGTGGTAACTCGTCATTCATCCAAAGGTGATGAGGTGTGTTCAAAACACCATGAGAGCACAGTGGAGGCGTTTGTGGCATTTGTCTCTCCAGCTTGTGAGAGTGTTCACAATGTAGGAAATCATTTATTAGAAAATACAAAAATGGACAGATGATTGTAGAATTGTGTAAGAAAACTTATAAAAATGTCTCAAGAGCTCAATTGTAAGACAACTTTGAGATGATTATAATATATAGACACTAATCCAAACAAAAATTATGATAAAGACTAAGCAAGAATTTATTTCATCTTTATTTACATAACAATGTGGGGAAAAGCCAACATTTTCACATGCAGTTAACGTCGATTTTGGTTAAGAGTAACGACATTTGCATCTGAGAAATTGGTGGTGAAATGTTGTGGGTGTCAAAAAAATGTTTGAAATATTATGTGTACCAAAAGAAAAATGGCTAAATATTATGGGTACGAGGAAAATTTTTCCTTTTATTTTTACAAATATTTTTTGAACGGCTCCTAACCACATTCTAACTACCAAACATATCCAATGTTCGGATGCAGTAGGAGCCCCCGCCCAACTACGTAGGAAAAAAGAAAAAGAAAAATTACCACATTTTACAAAAGGCCTCCCTGATGCAACTAATGCAACTAAGGGGACTTTGTAAAATGTAACAATGGTTTTTATTTAAAAAAAATAAAATGCATAATGATTTTTTAAAAAAGAGGACTTTTGTTTTTAAAAAAGACTAGTAATATTGAAATAGAAAGTATACAAAATTACCATATTTAACTGTTTAAAAAAATCTACCATTTTGTCTTGAGCTGAAGGCTACAGTGGCAACTGACCGTTGAATTGCTAAAATTCACATAAATACTGTAAGAATGAGAGACTCATCTCAAAGCAAGAACACCACGGTAATATTGAAAATTTTTAATCCGAAATTGGGATAGCTGTTAAAAAAATTGAAGGTTTTCAAGAAATCTAAAAGATCATATGTAATAATTATATGGCTCGTAGTAAATCTAGTTTGGAACATATATATATATATAGATTAAGCAGAAAATAATCAAGCAAGAATAATCTATGACACACAAGGACCAGTAACAGGTTTACAACTTCCGATCTTCCCCTTAGGCCTTGGCAAATTGAGAAGAAAATTCGCAACTTCAGATGAAGTGCTGGATTGAATAGCGATGATGGCTTACTAGCTAGTGTCGGTCACAGGACCCCTTCGAAAGATCAGTTATGTCCCATCAGCAATCCTCCCCATTTCGATATTATCAAAAAAATTAATTATTTTAATTAGTTCCTTACCACACACGAGATACATCCAATGGAAGTAATTAATCAGTACCATCCCGACCGTGAATTGAATCTCGCAAATTCTAAAGTTCCGAGGTTAATAATAAGTTAATAACTATATATATATATATATATTTGATTTCTTAAAAAGGATAATTAATTATTTGTGAAATTCTCTCATAAAGTTGGTGAAATTTCCAGTTCATGACCAGTCAACCTTTGCTTGCAGGTTATTGATCACGTCCTTAATTAATTACAAAAGAATCTTACTGTCTGATCGTGCACAACGAATTGAAACATGGGGGCCGGGCATGCACGCCTCGTGAGTAGAATATTCTAAAACCGCGTTTTGCCTGATCATTTTTGGTGGTCTCCAGCAAATAAAACAATAAACCTCCACTGCAATTCATGCGTGATGGAGAGAGGCGTGCAAAATTAAAATACAGTACAAAATGACTTGAACGGGATGAGGATACAGGATCTAAAATGTATCATTGTGTCCTGGGAATCATTAAAGTTGAATAGGAATTGGAAAAAGTTAATATGAGAAATTTTTTAAAAAGTAAATTAATTAATATATTTTTTAGAAATGAAAAAAGTATTTTTGAGAAATATTCCATCTCACACTTATGTCATTCAACATAAGAGCAACCAAAATTTCTTTACCGAAGTTTCTTTAGTTGAGGTCTTCTTAAAAAAACCATAAGAAAAAGGATCTTCATTATATATATAAAAAAAAAAACGACTAAAAATGTCCCTAAATAAGGATTGATAGATGTTAGATTTTCCCGCATTAGTTGCGGAAGTGACAGCATATATGGTTAAAGCGTGAGAGAAAGCCTCACTCCTTAGGCTAACTTTTAGGATTGAGAAAGCCTATGAGGACCCAATAATAGATAATATGGTTATCTTGCTAGTTAGAATGGAGTGGACAAACTAGCATTTACAATATAAAAGTTAACACTTTCATCACAAATTTTGAAAATCTAGCCAAAAAAAGGTGATTTTATCAGAGAATCAAAGGTTTTGATATGCAATTTGTAGGCATTGAGTGTTCATCTCTAATGGCAATGTTAGAAGCCCATGTTGATCTACATTGATTCACTAGAGGCGACATAAGAAATGATAGACTTGACGCATATTACGCATGATGGTGGACACTCGAGGCTAAGGTGATACTCTGAGACTGGATTATTACTTGATCAAGATTATTATATCCTGAAAGAAAATTAGGGTGATTTGCAAATATATCTTACTTAGTTTGACTATAATTACAAATATGCCCAACATAGTTTTAAAAAATTTAATTTACTCGTATAATTTAACCATAATTATAAATATACTCATGTCATTACGGTACCATTATTGCTCTATAACAACATGAGTATATTTGCAATGATATATAAACTATTTTGGTATATTTATAATTTCAAAGATTAAGTAAGTATATTTATTTTTTACAAATATATCGACGTAGTTTGCAAACATTTGCAAATATATCCATGTTATGAAGGTATAGTAACGATATCACAATGGTATAAGAATATTTGCAATTACGGTCAAACCATGCAAAAATAATTTACGATTTTTGAAATCTTGTAGATATATTTGCAATTATAATCAAACTATGTAAGTATATTTATATTTGCAATTATAATCAAACTATGTAAGTATATTTGTAAATTATCTTGAAATGACTGTAGCTTCAAAATAAATAATTTTAAAAATGATGAGTAAGATAAATTTTAATTTTATAATTGGTTCCGGCGATTTGCAACGGACTGCACCGTGCGGGAGCCCAACTATAATGGAAAATTGTAGACCATCTAATTTAAATCGAGAGGTGGACACCGGGGCCATCACCGCCAGAGCAAGGTGCAGGCACGTGCAGGTACAGCCGCCTCTTGTTGACTCTTAAGGTGCAATGTTTGCAGGCGCGTAACCTGATGCCTCGCATGCACGGCTGTTGGTAAGGGATCCTTTTCACCATCTTGTCACTCTTAGTCATCGTAATTTCACGGTGCCGCCGCAACTTATCTCTTTGAATGTAGCTAATTTTTGGACCGCATACATCACAAAAACTTGCCTGCAATCAATTGTTTATCTGCGCATATTTTTTAATGTTACATCCTCAAACTAATTTACAACATCTCTCTCCCTCTTTTTTTACAACTCAAATATCCTAAGTAAATTTTCATTTTTGCTCATCGCACTGTGCCTGAACTTGTGTTGATATGAGAGAACAGTTCTAACAAGGAGAGAAATGTTCTCATTCAGGGTTGAACCACTAAGACATTGATGTGAACCAACTATGCTAGCGCTTGGTCTCTTTGGCCGGGAGTATTTGGTTGCTTAAGGGTAAAAACATTGAGTTAAATGCATTTATTTTTACATCAAAAGCATCCAAAAATTAATGTTTGATACAGATGTTTAAAGCTGGTTGCAAATAAACGAACAATATAAAGGCTTAGCTTTATTTTACATCAAATGCAAAAAATTTAAATTTAACTGCAGAAAGCTAGTCGCATATAAGAAATTTTGTTGGAGCTATCTTATGCTAGCTACTCAAGAAGAGGTAATTAATTAAGTAGCTGACATTTTTTTTTTTATGGCAGTATTTACAACTTATCTGATTCTATATTGCTAAGCGAATTTTATCTTAAATAGTAGAAGGCCACACTCTTAGTATAAAATGAAAAGAAAGCTGTTCTTATTAAATTGGAGATAAACATTACCTTCTCTTCACCTAGTTTGAAATGGAGCAAACTGGCAGCCTGGCACAAGCTGAAGTTAGAACTCAGAAGCCCAAATCAGCAAACCTCGGGCATCTAAGTTGGAACTCTTGCTCGACAATATCTGAAGGGCCTACACTATTTTCCGCTGTTCGAATTCAATAGTTCTCCTCTGACTTCCAGCGCGCGTTGATTTAATTGAAATTGAGATGTGAAATTGGAATTGAAATTTGCATACAGTTGGGAGCACACAGAATTAATTAATCAAAACTGGGTCAGAGATTGCATATGCCACGAATATTATTGAACATAAATATTCATTAATTATTGCTGACAAAATTTTCTGGCGGTTAACGCATGCAATCCAGCTAACCTGCTCACAAAAGTACAACATCCATTATTTGGACAAGTTAAACCTTGTCCGCTTTAGAAGATTATGTGAAATCTACCCATGTTTGTTAACTCAAAAAATTTTCAATTTAAAATTTTTCATTTTCTATAATTATTCTATTTTTAAATTATTTTTTCACATTTTCCTATATAACTACTTTACCTTTCAATTCTTTTGATATAATTATTTACACAATTAACCTATTTATTTTAACTTTATTTTCTTTAATCCTCGTCACTACCCTATCAACTTTTTAAAGTATTTGTTTAGATGGATTCAAATAAAAGATGCGCATGACCTCATTCCATAATATGTAAAGTTAACATAAAAAATTATTTGACTTGTATATCAGCTTTAAAACAGTTAATTCAATGTGTAAACCATCTAAATCATCTAACATAAAAATCCATAATTATATATAAGTATTTTTCAGAATTTTTGTGTAAGCACTATAATTTTTTGATTAATTTGTACCATGTTACAAATCATCTGACGTTACAATCAAGTCTAAATTTTATAGAAAGGCAACGACTCGCTCTCACTCATTTATATGGGAGACAACACACTCCCCTGTTATCAAAAGAGAGACCAAAAGTCGCACATGCGGAAATGAGATTCCAACCCCATCCCCAATGATGCATAGCAGCGTCCTTATCATTGGGCTGACAACCCTGTGGCTATAACTATCTATATTTCTAAGGAGGTATGACACATCCAATACTTAGATTAAAATATTTTTTAGTAGTAAGATAAATAAACGATTTTAAATAATGTAGATGGTTAAAATTTGATTTTATCATCCAAGTAGGGTTGGTTCCCATAAAACACCTTGGAAGTGTGACCGAATAATTTAAAACAAACTTTTTTACAGTACGAGATGTATAAATGGCTGTTTTTTTATTTTTAAATTTTTTTTTACATATAAACTATTTAAATTAATAATTAATATGTATGTTTATACCAAAAATGACTTTGATTGTGAGTTCCAATTCCATGCACATGCAAGCATTAGATTAAATACTCGTGGTCACTGTACCTGTTCTTTTAATTTTTAAATTATTTTTCATGCATATGTTGGTCTAGGCTTAGATCGATTCAATGCCCGAACTTATATTTTTAATTCTTCAAAAAATCAAAATTGAAGAAATATAAAATTTGGGCAGTGAAGTAATCTAGCCTTGTTTGCATATCTACAAAAAGAAATAATTTTTTTAATTAATTGGATACAAAGACAACAAGCATTGAGTCTCAGTCCTTACGTGCTCACAGAATCAAAACTTATGTTTAACACATTTTGAAGGTAAGTATGAAACTCTTAAAATGTATAAATTAATATGTAATATGTAAAATTTTTAAAATATTCTTTTTATCGTCATAACTAAGTATCTATAGATGAGCATTAAAAAATATCATGGGAAATAAAAATCATTTGTACAAATCACCTTTTACACAAACATTTATTTTTAATCATCCCTTAATAATAAAAAATGCTTAAATCCATTAGCAGTTGCATTAAAACGTAATATACAAGATCATTATCTACCTAGGATGATATTTTAGACTTTCATTAAAACAGAAGATGATATTTTAGACGGCTTAAATAATGAAATAGAACTTTGAAATTGATATTTGAATCAATAATTTTATTCGGTTGGTTTTCTATTTTCTTATATGTGGGTCATGCACATTTATGATCTTAATAAAACTTGGTACGTTATTTAAATAAATAATTTTAATTATAATGGGCTGGTTGTATTTTGATTTAAACACCTAAGTGGGTCCATTTTAAGCCAGCTGCTGTACCTCA
Organism: Annona squamosa; assembly: GCA_035584095.1. Taxonomy (NCBI): domain Eukaryota; kingdom Viridiplantae; phylum Streptophyta; class Magnoliopsida; order Magnoliales; family Annonaceae; genus Annona; species Annona squamosa. The sequence continues at coordinate 47,169,095 of JAXCLR010000001.1, read as the reverse complement.
GCATACAAAAGATCATCATCAAATTAAGCGAGGAAATAAAATCTTGGGATAAGAATCAACGAAGTTTCCCTAGCTAGCTAGTAGAATGACAACTCCTCTAAAAAGATGAAATCATTTCTACAGCTAGCCCTAGAGGTTGGATAATTATTTTAATGAGTAGACGCTCAACTATGGGCGGGCTAGCTAGCTATCTTGTATATCAGCTAGGAGGGAAATTTTTTTTTTTTTTTATTATTGGTAGGGTAACATGGGAGATTATTCGTCTTGGGTATGTACTTTTCCCGACAGCAAAGGACACCTATTTTTTTTGGGTTTTATGTATAAAGATGGAACCAATCCAAATTAGTCGCTTACTTGAAATTTCAAAGAAATTGTGTGGTTTAATCACCTAATGGACTAATTTCTATTATCCAAACTGTTAAATATTATCTTTAAGAACATGTGTTTAGTTAAGGATGCATTTACCACATTAATGTATGGAAGTGTTGATAAGCAGTCAAATGTTCACTTCAAAGTGATTTTGTGTTATGATGCACTAAAACCTTTTGCCATTAGTAATGAGTGCATAGTCTCAATTAACTAAATAAAAATAATAAATTGTTTGTTAAAATACATTGAAAGCATATATAATAAAATAGGATTAAATAAACAACAATAATGTCATATACAAGAAACACTAGAAAACTCTTCAAACTATAAGGAAAAACTAAAGGAGAGAGATAATAATTCATTATAATAAGCAAATTATAAGGATACATATAGAACGACTTACACCCATTTTCTAAATGTCTCATACACATCTTCAAATAAGAAACTCTTATAGCATTCTCTCTCTTTCGTGTCATATCAAACCATTATACAAATAATCTATATGTAGAACACAAGACATAAACTTTAACTATCTCTACCTTAGATTGGATTCTGCACATGTCCAACTAGTACACCGAGAAACTGTGTCTTCAGCCATTCTACAATTCATCAATTAGTTTATCAATCATCATACTTCAACTCAAAACACAAATCTACTCCACTTCTATACCTAAATCATCATGAATCCACATACACTCCATCCTCCATCACTAAATCAAACATGCACTCAATCATGCACCCTCTGTGCTTTAGCTACAAAACAATCATAACTTGTGTTTATTTTCCAATACCATTGCATTCACAAGACTTGTTTCTACTGTGGAGGATATTGACATCTTAAGAGTTTGTATCGTTCTCTACAAATCAAGAACTCAAATTTCAGATTTAAGAAAAGTGAAATTTATAAATCTGGAAGTGACAACAATATCTCTCCTTCAATTAGCTCCGAATCTGAAGGTAAAATAGGAAATTTAAGATTCATGACAGATCATTCTGAGGATGATACGGGAACAGAAGTAATTTTTGATAATAATTGTAAACTACAAAAGGTATATGATGAACTATCTCATAGTTTTACTTTTTAACCGAAAAATATCTCGAAATAAAAAAGGAACTGAAGAGCGAAAGGTTGAAATATGAGATTTTCAAAATAACGGCAAATTAGCAAGTCTGCATAAGCAATATGACTTGCATAAGATTTTCAAAAGAAGACTTGAGTAGCAACTTCATCTTCAAGCTCTTTTCATAAGTTACTCTCCAAAAATTCTGTCTTTACCTTGGCCTTAATCTCCCTTTTATAGCCATAAATCTATCTTAGCAAAGGTAGCTTAATGGTGGGAAAGGATAGCTATAACGGCTTACACAAGCTGCCTTTTCTGTTTTGCTAATTGTCAGCAAATGGTCAACCTTTTGTCTAAACAATCGACCTTTTGAAAATATATGATATTTTTGTCAAAACGGTCAACCGATTCAGAGACGGAGTTCATGATGAATTATTAGTCGAACTTTTAGTGTCAAAACATATGATGTTTTTCCTATTTCATAGAAAATGATTTTTTCTCCAAAAAATCTAAAACTTATCTATATAATCACAATCTACATGAATTAAACTTAAGTTAAACATCCCAAGTAATCATGAGTATGAGATTTCTCAAACCAGCTCATCCTTATTAAGAGTATAATCAATTTCCAACTCATCTTTATTTAAAGTACAATCAATCTCCAACCAAAATACAGTTATTCACAACCAATGGCAACCAATTACATTTAATGAAACCAATTGCAATTATTTCCAATCCAAGGATATGCTCTTATCTACACATATGATCAATTTAAATCAAGATCAAATACATTACCAATCACAACTTTTATCATCAAAATCTTCAATAACATAATCTAATGGAACTCCTAAGCTTTCAATACACATTCTGGTACCATCACATTTTTAGATTCCACAGCTAACACTCAATGCAAAACTTAAAAAAACTAGTTTATCTTTATGTGCTCTTCATGCATCTTCAACAACTCCACAATTATAGATAATTACATAATGCGGGAACATCCTTAGCTCTGTGAAGTCTATTACTCCATCTTGATCTGAAACATCGTTGCACAACGTTGACTATGTGATTGCACTAGATCTACTCATAAAATGATGCTTCACATTGAATCGAAATTAACTTATTTCAATAAACTTTAATCTCCATGATTCAACTTGACCACAACCAACAATGTATCATCCTCTTAATATGCACCGTTCACATAAATCACGATACTTCAAGTTACTAGACTACATATTAAAATCTCTCTGATCACTACATGTCCACTGATTTGCATACTCATCAGATTCACACCACTGAAGAAAATTTCACGTAAACGGAGTCCACAATTATGTTCATAGCGTAGTTGGAAAGCATAGTTGGAATACCAAAATTTGACTCCGGGATTACGTAATTTAAGTTGCATATGCACTTGCTTTTGTGCACCACTAGTGCATCGTACCATATGCACTTAACTTCTTCAAAATATCGAAGAAACCCCACGCGCAAAGCCTTACTTACCATGGCCCCTCTACACAGTCTCCACCGTGCCACTACCATGTCACATAGCAACCGCAAGTGGCTCGCTTTACCCACTCGTCGTTGTCTACATCTGGCATCTTCCTGGTTGCTGGCCATTCTTCTCTGGTGAAGAAAACCCATTGTTCTACACTTCCATGGCACCCGGATTTCCTCAATTTAGCTGCCGCACCTAATAGATTCAACCTTACCTAAATTTGTCTGCTAGTCACCATTGTTTTCTTCCGAAATGAGAAAATTCATCTTCAAATATGCGAACATAACCCATCACCGACACCTTCCTACCATTGCAACCGTCCAAAAGAGATCTGCCTAAATTAGCAGCTTTCAAATTTTATCAGATCAGTCGTAGTTAAAATCCATGGATGCTCATAATCCGGCACTTCATCCATCTTCCTTATCAATGGCCACCTCTAACCACCGTGGCAAAGGCACTGCCAAATCTTAATCGTCTGATTAAACACTACAAAAAATCTTGTGCATTCCAACTAGGATAAATTATGATCTTGCTATTCAAAGTCATTAGATTGACCAAATTAGAGTGAAATCATACATAAGAAAATATGATCAAATAAACAATAAATATTATATTATAAGACATACTAAAATTTATGTAGAAAATTCTTCAAACTATTGACTTATTTGGGAATTGGTAAAACTTTTGGATAAAAAGTTTTTGATATAGGAGCAAATGATATAATATGAGTAATGATGATAAGCAAAGATAATAAAATTAAAATAGATAAGTTAGTTGTATGTGTACCCATGTAAAAATAATTAAAAACTAGGATAATTCTATAAAAAGATATGATAAAATAATTTAAAAATAAAATAATCGTAGAGAGTACAAAATTTTAAATTGAAAAAATTTTCATGTAGCCAAACCTACCTTATAAGGAAAAAAACTACAATAATTAGATAATAATTTACTACAATAAACAATTTACAGAGATACAAATGGAACAACTGACACTCATGTCTTCAAACAAGAATACTTTGACTATCTCCTCTTACATGTCCCATGAAGACACTTTCTTGAGTTCCCAAAAATCTTTAACTGATACACCCATAAATAAAATTTTCATAGGTAAGTCTCTAACTAATACAAATATAGATAAAAACTTCATACATACTTATATAAAATTAATATGCACTCTTTGGGGCATTCACCGTATAGTATTACATGTGAAATCATCATGCAAATAACTCATACGCATAATATAAGACACAAGTCTTAACATAATTTAGGTTTTAAAAATTAATCTATTAAGCATTAAAACTGTTAAAAACAATTTGTTACAATGTATACATAATAATCAATCTAAATGAAATGTAGTATGAAGACATGGCTAAGCATAAGAATTTTAGGGAAAAAGGAAAGTGAGTAATGTAATGTAACAGGCATAATGATTACATGTAAAGTAAATAAAGCTTTTCAGTCATAGTTAAAAGGCATAGGAAAAGGGTAAAAATGGTAGAAAATTTTTGTATCCATTTTCCCTTCTCACCCAAAGGAAACCTTTGGTGGATAATTTGGTGCGGAATAGTGAGTTTTAGCAACATTTCATTTACTTGTCTACTAATGAATTTTCAGAACAAGTAACTTTTAGGAATAAGATTAATTATCTTATTGCAACAAGATAACATAATAATCTCCCAGTAGCCCATTCAGCCAACTAACAAAGCCATGAAAATTGCCGTGTCTTGTAGGTAGGTTGTGGATCATTGAATACGTTTTGCTTTTAAGTCGTTGGACATGCAATATCTTCTGACTATTGTTATAATCAGGCTTTGAGATATTCTTAAAAATTTCTAACAATATTCTACTAATATTTATCAATATTAGCCAGTAGGATGCTCCTATAAACTAAGGAGAATAATGCCACCACTCACATGCACATGCTGCGGCCAATGCCAAGCTTCAAACCGAGGTCACTCCATCTGAGGGTCAAACACTGCGTAAATTGGTGGTAATTAATGCGCCAACGGTTCAGATCATCCACACGCATGTATGTATTGTGGGCCCCGCCGGTGGTATTCTGGTTGAGAAACGCAAGTAACGTATCCAGCTGTCAGATATCTGGACCAGCTTGCAAGCTCTAGAGCCACCAATATCATGATCATATGGAACCCACTTCAATTCCTAGGCGCCCTAGTCCAAAAGGCCGTAGGCCTGGTGGCCCACACATTTTCCAGCTTCAACGTCTAACCCGTAGTCCCAATCATTTTTCTTAGGCGGGCTGAGTTTTAAGGGAAAGGATTTCCATTTTGGGACATCCTACCTTCATGTATTAGGTGTGTACGCGCGTGTGAATCAGCATCCATCGGGTGGAATTACTTGATGGGAATCATCAAGGCATCTCATCCATGCCGACCGGAAGCAGATTAGAGCAGCGAACGCCTATTCTTTCGCACTTATAAGGTAGAGGTTGAGTAGAAAGGTGGATGAGGAGGGGAAGGGGGTGGGCACTGTTCTAGTTCGAACACTTCCCACCCGGTTTCAATCGACTTTCGCTAGCACAGGAGCCCATTGGCCATCAGGAACTCTGATCTTGTCACCAGCTGTATGTCATTGGCTTTATCCCAATTTACCTAATCAAGAACTTGACAGTGATGTTATCCGTGACTGTTTTAAGTTCTTCTTTAGGGCCGGTTTGGACATGCCGATTAAGAGCGAACGTCTAAATGCGGACGACCACAAGGGTAGTTACAGAGGATTCGTTTATGGTTATTTAGAGCAACTAATGTGGAAGAAAATTTGTGGAGGCCATTTTTTCTGAGACTATGCTTCTGTGAAATTCTTGTTCTATATAACTTTTTTACTTTTAATATCTTTATAATTGAATATTTTATCTATTGTATTGAGTATGATTTGTATTATTATGGAAATTCTTTTATTTGTCTAATATTATTGTAGATGAGTTCTATTTAAAAATGTGCAAAATTATCATAATAAATTTTTTTAATACTAAATATTAATTTTAAGATTATATTTTCAATGTCTAAACTATTTAAAATATTACTACCATGTGAATAAATAATTTTATAAAATATCATTATATTCTAATATATACGTGAACAGATTTAATCAATTTTCTTAATTTACATATAGATATATCTATTTTTAAGAAAATGTGACTTATTTACGTACTTTTTTATTCAAGTTACATACATAAAAAACACACAGTATAGCATATTAAATTTATAGTAAAGCACAACTCTCACACAAAAAATATGGAGATACACTACTCTCCCCCCACAAATATGGAAACTTGACTCTACTTCTAGACGGCTGAGATCGAAACATAGGCCTACCTCAAAAAGGACACCATCCTATGTCAGCTGCACTAACAATGCTTAGCAACTTATATACATACTTAATTTAGATAAAAATTAATCTCTTAGCAAAACAAGTGATGTTGAATATAACGAATTCATTGAATTTTACATCAATTACTGACATCTGAAATTTTGAAAAGTTATAGGAAACCGCTGCTACCAGAGAGTCTTTTTGCTAAATCTATATTCTAATGCTTCCACAAACGCGCTTTTGATGGCGCTGATTTTTCATTAAAAAAAATATAGAGATAAAAGCACATACACATATATACACTATACGTCCAAATATTTTTTTAAAATATAGTGTTTTGTATAATAGAAGACCATAAGTTTGCTTGACAAGGGGAGTCAAACGGACCCTTAGAAGGATAAAATTAAGCATTTATTGTTGATCTAAAATATACTTTGCACCTTTTTTATTTTCCGAAAATTTTTTCTATCCAGCTCATCCAACATATTTCCCTAGTTGAATATTTGTGTGTTATAAAAATTATTTACATTGGATTTGTACATAATCCATAGCAATAAGATTCCTTACAATTATATTTAATATTATAGATTGTAAAAATTTTCAATCAAAGTTGATCTTTTACATTCATGATAAAAAAAAAAACCAACAATTTTAGCTACACTGAATAGTTTGGATAAAAAATTTTAAAAAAATGGAAAGTAAGTTAGGGTAATAAATGTGATTGACTCCGGTTGATACCATTTCAACTCTAACTACGTTTGTAAAAACTAATATAACCCTAACTCCAACTCTATTTTTAAGAACTACAACCCAGCCCTATGAAATTAAATTTGGATGACTTTCAGTTGAATTTATGGGGTTAAAGAAGTTTTGCAATATTCTCATTAAAAATTGAGGTTTTAAAGGTTTCTCCCTGATATGGGAGTGTTTAGAGGAAAATTGCCTCTGTAATGTGAGGGTTGTAAATATCCCCATTGAAATATATTAAAACGTTACATTGTACAAATACCAATAAATAATCTTCCTATATTTTTTAATTATGTGTGTGTATATACCTAACAAGAGTTTGTTGGGAACTAATTATCTTACTTCCGTAATTATTTTCATCGTTTTATAATGCTTTAAAAACTCGTCACTAAGAATGGGAACTAACACCATAAGGAAAAAAACAATTATATACCAACACTTCCTAAAGGTAAAATTCAGTGGGTGCTCTATTGCAAAAAGCTTTCTATAGTTGATAAAGGCAAAACTCAGTAGGGGCTTTATGGTAAAAAGCTAGTTGTAAAAGGTTTCTGCGAAGGAAAGAAATTCAGCTGGTGTCACTAAAAATTTTCTTTTGTGACCATCTTCTTTTTGTTGTCCGTAAAACTAAGGTTGAAACCACAATAACTAGTTTCAGCACCATAAATATTACCTTATTGTCTCCGATAATTACCTTTTGCAATGAAAATAGTTAGTTGCTCCTGAAGGCTTTCACGGAAGCTGATTTTATTCGTAAAAAACTCTGTTTTCTTTTTTTTTTTAAATCACTGCAACAAACATGATTTTTGAAATGAAATTAACCAATCGTTTGACGCCAACATCGTTATCGAAGGTGCGTTACTGATGCCTGTCAACAAATTTTGTTGCTAATATTTACTTTGTTGCAGATGTCCATGGTTTTTTGCAGATCATCCATTAGCCATAAAGCATCAGCAATAATATGAGCAACCAAAATTTTTACCAAAAGTACCACCTGTTGTGGAGCAACCAGCCCAACTTGGAAATTTTCAAGCCATGCAATTTCGATGATGTGGCCCACAAAATCAAAGTTCCAGATCAACAAAGCTCCTATATATCACTAGAGCAACTTCCACTTTCAGCAACGATACACTAAAATCCATCATCCAGCGACAAAGCAACAATAACCATATCAATTTAAACTAAAAAATAACCATGTTAGTATTTTTTATATTAAAAAATATGTTCATCTTGCATATAATTAGGTTACATAGAAGTGGTTTCATATCATCTATTCCATTTTTAATATCTTGATGCTTAATGAAAATTTCACTTCATTTATTGTATTTAATATCATTTGTTTTGTTTAGCTAAGAAAGCTGTTGAATGGTGAATAAAGCTTGGTTAGAATCTCATGTGAGCTTTGTTTTTGCTGCTGAAATTTTAAGAAAAAAAGGTCAACATTGCAATCACATATTGGATGAGTGGAAAAGGAAAATAAGGGGAATATTCTTAAAGCAATTAGGGAAAAAACAAGTAGTGCTCCAGAATCTAAAATCGAGGCCAATAATTGATCAAAGAGATGATAAATTTAGGAGAGTGGAGAGAGGAATTAACCTACTATTGGAGGATGAGGAAATATTGTGGAGGCAAAGATCTAAATCATACTAGTTAAAAGGTGGTGACAGGAATACAAGATTCTTCCACAAATTGGCTTCTAACAAAAGAAGATCAAACATAATTGAGGGTTTCAAGATGGTAAAGGAAATTGGGAATCTGATCAAAATGGTATGGAGCAAGTGGTGGTCAAGTATTGAGGGATGTTCACTTATTTGAAAGAAAAAAATTAGAATAGAATAATCGTCCTATGGAACAGGAGAATATCTTAAGCAAAAAATATTCTGATGTGTAGGCCCATTTCTATGAAAGAAGTGGCAAAGTTTTCAAAGAATTGAATCCTACAAAAGCCCTGGAACCCAATGGATTGTTTGTAGACTTCATTCAAAAATATCAGTAGACTATCGGTTTAGATATGTATAATATGCACAAATCTATCTTGAAGGATGGGCCTCAAATCTTGAATTGCAAGGCAACTAGCTCAAGCTTATAAATGACACCACAATTGTATTCATCCCAAATAAAAATGAAGTTTGCAAAACGATGGAGTTCAAATCTATTAGTTTATGCAATGATTCTTACAAGATTTTAGCAAAAATTCTGGCTAATAGAATAAAAGTATGTCTTCAAAATTTCATCTCTGAGCAACAAAGTGTGTTTATTCCAGGCCACTTCATTAAGTTGCATATGAGGCCATCCATCATCTTCATTCCAGAAGGAAAGGAAATAAAGAAGATCTAATAGTCAAACTTGATATGTCAAAAGCCTACGATCGTGTGTCATGACAATTTCTTTATGAAATGATGGGAAATATGGGCTTTTGTACAAAGTGAATCAGATAGATAAGAGGTTGCTTGGGATCAGTGGTGTATAAGGTTTAACTAAATGGTTTCCTAACAGAGCATATCATTCCAAGTAAAGGCCTAAGACAGGAGATCTTCTTTCTCCCTATCTTTTCCTCTTTTACATTGAGGAACTTTCATCATACTAAAAGACTTGAACCGAAGGAAGCAACTTTGTCAATGATGCTCTCATCTTCATCAAAGTTGTGCATGAGGAAATTTCTAGGTTATTGAATAGCTTAGGTGTGTACTTCGAATGTTTAGGCCAAGTGATCAATACTGACAAAACCGGTTTGTATTTCAGTGCAAACACAATGGCAGAAACTAGGGGATATATTCAGTAGCAATTTGGATCATGTGGCCATGAATTCAATTCATATATGGAACTTCCTATTTGGCTTGGAAAATCCAAAAAGACTATCTTCAAAAGTTTCAAGGAATGCATTTAGAGGAATGTTTAGGGTTGGAAGGAGAGGTTATTATCAGTTAGAGGGAAAGAGGTTATGATTAAGATAGTGGCATAGGCCATACTAGGCTATACCATGGGCATATTCTTCCTACCAAAAGGTTTTTGTTATGATCCAAATAGTCTTTTGAGCAAGTTCTGGTTGGATGAAAATGGTGGACGTAGAAGAATTAGCTAGGTTGCCTAGGTAGAAACGCATAAACAGAAATTGACTGGATGTCTAGGCTTTAAAGATCTATTGGTCTTCCATTATGCATTATTGACCAAACAATTTTGGTAATTGCTGGAGAACACAAAGTTGTTATGCTATAGATTCTCTAAGCAAGATATTTTATTCATGAAAACATATGGACATGTAGAGAGAGTCTCAAGGGCCCATTCACTTGGAGGGCAATTCTTAAATCCAAAACGATTCTAAAGGCAAGAAAAAATGAAGAATAAGAACAAGGCGAAAAATGAGATTCTTTCAAGATCATTGGACAAAAATGGCCCTTGAAAAGATAGGGCCTCTTCTTGAGGATATACAAAAGGATGCTCTGGTTCATAAGTTTATTAATCACCAAATAGATCAATGGAAGAGAGACAAAGTAATCGCTATTGTCAAGGAAGTGGAATGGAGACATGTAAATCTCTATCCCGTTGCCGATGCAAGAAGCGGATGATTGATGGTATTGGGCTGTTGAACTAGATGGTAGGTTTAAAGTAAAATCAGCTTATAACGTGATGAATGCTAACAATCTTTGTCTTGCTGATGTCAACCTGATGCGGAAAAGAAGAAATCAAAGGGAGATGGACGAATTCTCAAAAAATATGACAAGCAAATATCCCAAGTAAAACTAAGATATTTGAATGGCTTTTGTGGAGGAATACTCTTCTAACGAATTTACGAAGGAGACAAGTTCAAGTGGAGCAAGTATGTGCTTTGTGTAATCAATCAAACGAGGAGATCAATCATTTATTTATTTATTTTTCTACTCAAGTATCTTACCAGAAGGAAAATTCTAGTTCGGGAAAAAACATTTGGACTCCAAGAAAGGCTATTATTTGTATACGCAAACAACTAGCATGCTTAAAGGATGAAAGTCAATTAGATCTGTTTATACTTTTTTGTTGGAGGGTATGGTTTCTAAGAAACCAGATGAGAGAGGGGAAATCTAAGGATGAAATATCGACTTGAAGGATTGTGGATCAATGTAGGTCATATTTGGATGCTTTCTCCACAGCAAACCAGAAGGAAATTACAAGCTATCTTCATTGCCAACTTCATCCTAGATGGAGGAGCGATGAATATTGATGGGACCAAAAACTCTAAGGCAGATTGCATGGGGTTGGGAGTAGTGTTGAGAAAATCCAAGGGAGAGTTCTTAGCAAGTAAAGGATGGAGAATTGAGGGTGCTTCTAAATCACTTACAATAGAAATGATAGCCCTACTTTTTGGACTTAGATGGAAAGTAAAAATGAAGATTCATAGACTAGAAGTTGAAAGTGATTCTATGCAGGTAGTATGTTTCCTAAACAATGAGTTCTCAGTACTATCAAGCTTCACATTGTTGCTTTCAAATACATTAAATTTATGCAAATACCAAGGGAAGGCAATCATATGGCTCATAATATGGTGGTAATCTAGTAGCTCATAATATGGCAGTAATGGTAGCTTTTACAATTGAAGCAAGTCATGTTTAGTGGGGATGCCCATTGAGAAATATTGTAAACATTTTGTATTTTGATCCTCTAGTTCCCAGTAAGGAACCTATATATTTGACCATAAAAAATATCATTTGTTTAGCCAAAAAATTAAGTTTCTTGTAAATCAAATATATACACACATTTGCAAAAAAAAATATATTCGTTTATAAATTATAAAAATTGCTTAGATTTATGTATATATATTAAAAAGTAATATTACTTTATAAAATTATTTATCTACATACTAATGATATTTTAGATATTGAAAATACAACTTTAAATTTAATATTTATAATTAAACAATTTCATCATGTTGATTTTATACGTGTAAAAGAAAGCCCTGTACATTGATAATAGATAAATAAAAGAGTCTCACGATAAATATAAACGACACTAAGCATAATAGATAAAAAGAATTTTTCATTAAGTATTAAAATATAAAAATAAAAGAGATTATATAGAAGCATGGTTTTATGAAAACAAAGCACTCGAAAAATTTGTGCAATATTGATATTGAAGATCAACTCTACTAACGTAGTAGTGTATGCGGTACATTAAACATGGAAATTTTCGAGCAATGCACCTTCAATGACGTGGCTCACAAAATCAAAGATCCTGATCAACGAGCCTCGTGTGTGTGTATATATATATATATATATATATATATATTCAAGTGCAGTGTGGTGTAGTTATCTCAAATTAAGCCTCATATGATCATAAAATTATAATTTACTCTACCCATTGTATTTAGAATTATGTAGTCTATTATCATACCAATTTTCATCCCAATTGAATAAGTGTATGGACTCCAGATGAAAATGGTACAAATTCAACGTAATAAAATAATTTAATGTAAATAACAACTTTAAAGTTGTTTTTTCAGCATATAAATCATTTGCTGTAAATTTTATATGTAGATAAATGATTATATAAAGTATAAATACATTTAGGACTCATTTTAGGTCAAATACACCGTTAATTAGTGCGAAGGAAAGATTCTCATATATATATGTGGGTGCGCGTGCATGCACTTGTCTAGTACAATCCATGGGAAGAGAGACATCCTACGACTAACATTCGCTAATTAAAACAAAAGCAGAAATATAAATCACCCATTATGCTTCACCAATTAATTAATTATAATAAACGATGGTTACACGGGTCAACTGGACCCCACCAATGGCTACCTTCATTGAAAACTTTGGGGAAAAAAAAAGGCGCCTAAATTTCTTTTCTTAACCAAAAAACCTTTCAAATCACCTCCTAATTAAGAAGGCTTTGATTTGAGCATTAAGCGGCTAAACGCATGGCGCAGACAAACATCTTAATTTCAACGAAAAGGAGATTGAATAACCACAACCTGATATATTTTAGTCACCACATCAAGAAAAGAGACAGATAAGAAATCGATTCATTGAACATATATTTCTGTCTCCTGAGAATCCTTCTTGGCAGTGGCCAAGCCACATGAAGCTCAAAGGGGCAAATTTTTTTAATTTTATATTGAAAATTCAAGAAAATATTCAAAAATTTTAAAATATAATTTTTTTACATACGATTACCCCCTCAATTTTCGAAAATTCAAGAAAATCTTCTAACATTTTCAAAACGTTTAAAAATACAATTTATTTATATGTGATTGTGCCCCTAACTAATATTATCTTCCCTTCATGTGAACCCCGCAAACTAATATTATTCCCCCTTCACGTAAAGACCCCACCTCCTTTACCAAACAGCTTCTTAACTGAACTACTTTAACTTGGATCGGATCTAAATTATGCTTGTAATTAACCCCTTGGTTAGTCTTCTACAGTGTTTACCCTAGAACGGGGTGATAAAGAGCCATGCTTGCATGGTTTACGTATCTTCCCTCTACGAAGCTACAGTTCCCAAGAACAAGATCATGCGTCTCATTAAAAAGTAAGAACAACACCATCCTAATGCATGCGGATATCATTGCTCATGTGCATGCCAACTTACATGCATGCTACATACATAAAAAACTTCCAGTGGCCGCCGTGTTGCGTCAGTATTTCTACATTGTCAACAGTCCTACGCACATGTATGGGCCTGCTCAACGACCCCTATCAAATCCAAACATGAAGCGTTTCTGCAAGATCTTATCCTTTCACCTCGTTCGTGATACGGCTAAGATCATATGAATTAAAAATTACTGACTTTTGGATTTTGTGGACGACGTTTTATTATGAGAAAATGGACGGGTGAAAATCTTTTGGATGGCAGTGAGAAATGGTACTGGGTAGCTTTTGTGGTAAGAAAATTTCCTGAGGAATCCAGCCAACCTGACGGAAGGCTCTCGCGCAAGCGACATGCTCGTACGATAAAGCGTCTTCCGCGGATCCGGATACTTCCCCATGCGCGCGCGGAAACAGCGAGGCTCAAGAGGAATATGATGAAATACGAGGATTCGCGATTTTCTAACGCTCCTTACATCTATACATGAAACAAATGTTAGTTACACCAGAATGAATGATCCATATAATTAAAATTTAATTTCACTACATGAATTTGAATAAAATAATTAATTTCTTGAAAATGACTGAAAATGGACTGTGTATCAAACCAATAATAAGAAGATAAAATAATTAATTTCTTTGAAAATTACTGAAAATGGACTGTGTATCAAACCAATAATAAGAAGAAAATACAATAACCGACCCTCATATTAGAAGGATACGACGTTAAATCCCATGTTTGTGCAAGATTTGTAGATCAGGTGTGAAAATCAAGCACGTTGTTTCGGAAAGCAGCACAGCTTAGTGTGTCTGAAACGCCTTGGAATCTAAAGACCCGAAGGTTAGCTCATTTCCCACAAGACACGCGGTCACACGCCAAAGGATGATACGCCTACTTAAGATGTGAGTCCTCTATAAGGTTAGAAATAATTAAGCCGTTCACAGTTCTGGATATTGCGAATTGGTATGAATTAGTGGGAATGGAATAAATTTTGAAATATTATGTAATATGGTTGGAATAAATTATGCAATAGATATGATAATTGTAAAAATATGAAAAAAAACAATTTAAATATAAGAATAAAAATAAAAAATCAGATACTTATGTAGCTATAAAAATATAAAAAAAAATTACATGCATATGTAGTTAAAATGTCCAATTATAACAAAATATCAATAGTAAAAAGTTTAAAATACGCATTTACTTCCATCGCCACCAACCGTTGCAAGCAAAACCCTTTCTAAGCCAAATAAGGCCACGTTTGGGAACGGGCAAATGCAGGAAACGATGGCAAATAGTGAGATTCCATTTCCGATCGTCAATTATTGCTTCATCAATCATGATATATTTTTACCGCTTTTATTTACACATTTTAATCATTTTTTCTATCAAGTACATACAACAAAATTATTTATTCTGACCATACCCATATTATTTTTTATCATTAGCGCATTTATTTTCTACTATTTTCCACAATTTCATAATTTTTTACTCTACCAGACATCCTTTAAAATGGAGAATGGTAAGGCCAGATCATTTTCATAATAGGACTAATATATTTATATATTTGAAAAAGAAGAATACCTTAAAAAATAAAATCCACAGTTCGCACGTGTACTGCAGAAGAAACGCATGATCCGCGTGTAGATCTCGACGTATCTCGCACGCTTCTAGAATTAGAAGACCCCGCTGTTGATGTGACTGTATGTTTACAAAACGAAAAAAATAAACCCCGTTCCGAGTCAACCCACTAATCTTGAAATTGCTACGTTCTCTCCAATCACTCATTGCTTTCGCTACTTTATTATTCGGTATTCTAGTTCGGGGGGGAAAAAGAAAAAAATATAAAATATAAAAAATTCAAGGTCTGCTGCATTCTCTCCACTATAACATCATTTGATGCTCCTAAAATTTTTAAATCATGTACAACGTTTCTTTAGCTGCGTCATATGTATTTTGTACAATTAGTTGTTGCAACGCTCAAGCTACAATTAATATAACACTTAGCTACATTCATCATTAAATTCAACTAAATTAAAATTTGGCTAAAAATGACCATATCTAAAAAAAAATTAGTTGTATATAGCATATATTTGGAAAAATTAGATGTATTTTGATTATAACTGATTATTTAGCCACGAAACTCGATTGATGACATGTCATGGAATATAGTTATCTTTATGCCAATTGCAGTGAAAAGTAATATTTAATACAATTATTAAATTTTACAATAGCTGCATTTTGTAGCAGATGCAACTGAACGAGAACTTTCCTACAAAAAGGTGATCACATATAATAAATTTTTTTTTTGTTAGTGCAGTATGATCCATGTGGGTAAAATAATATCATTCCCCAATTTAGTATTTACGACTTTGAAATCCCCATATATAAATTAATTACTAATTCTCAGTCCGTTGTTATTTGCCAACCCAGCTGAATAAATATGCTGATATGTAGAGTATTAGCTAGCTGGTGGTAGTGAGTTAGTAGTGAGTGTGGAAACACGGCGGTGAGGTGGGGTATATGTATATATAGATATTTGGTTACAAAGGACATAAATAAAGATGATGACGGTGGCTTACAATAATTGCTATTACATAGGACAATGTAAAAAAATAATTAATAGTATTAAGAGGAAAGTGAAAACAAAAGCAAGAAGAGGTAGATAAAGAAGAAGAAAAGCACCTTCAAGGGCCATGTATGTCCCCTCAACAGGACTAGGATGTGATTTCCATCTTCTTCTATTGAAATCCTAGTCATTTTCCTCCTCCGCCTCCATTAATTGTGCTCCCTTCTCCACAAACCTCTCCCTCTCTCTCACACACACACACGACGCAAGTCCATCTGCTGCTGCCGCTGACGCCGCCAAAGCCCACGATGGCGAACGAGCCTGGAGAAGGATCGTCCTCCCAGCCTGCGGCGGGAAATGATCAGCGTCCGGCGGTGCAACCGTCAGTTCAGCTGAGCCGGTATGAGTCGCAGAAGCGGAGGGACTGGAATACCTTCGGGCAGTACTTGAAGAACCAGAGGCCCCCAGTTCCGCTCTCCCAGTGCAACTGCAGCCATGTGCTGGAATTCCTCCGCTATCTAGACCAATTCGGGAAGACCAAAGTTCATTTGCCGGGGTGTGCCTTCTTCGGCCAGCCAGAGCCGCCGGCGCCGTGCACCTGCCCGCTCAAGCAAGCATGGGGTAGCCTCGACGCTCTCATCGGCCGGCTCCGCGCCGCGTATGAGGAGAACGGCGGCTCGCCTGAGACCAACCCGTTCGGAGGAGGAGCAATCCGCTTGTATCTCCGCGAGGTGAAGGACTCTCAGGCCAAGGCCCGGGGAATTCCTTACAAGAAGAAGAAGAAGAGGATTCGGACGAGCATCAGCGACGACCGTAAACCCGTGGTGCAGTCCTCTTGAACTCCTTCCTCCACAGGCTCCGGAAAATGGTAAACTTCTGTGGAACTCGATCCATAGCTTGGTAGCTTCGATAGAAGAATATGGAAGGCTGAAAACTGAAATAAGACAGTTCTAAGAAAATTATTTTAAAAAATTACAAAATTACAAAAAAAATAATTTGGGGTTGTAAATTGTAATAGTCTTCGAGGTGGAACATCTTGGCCGGTTATGTGTTCTTTACTTTTTTGCTTGGAAACCTTGAATTCAATCTCATGGTTTGGTTAGAGCAAAGAAGAGAAACCGGAAGTTAAAACCCATGTGTGACATTTTCCTATTTCTGTCTCCTGCTTTTCTTCTTGCTTTTTGCTAGTTTAGACTGTTTGGGCTACTGCATCAGATTGTGGCTCCCAAGGTTAGCATGTGGCATGAGATGTCAGCTTATTTCAGTTTAAATGAAGACTCATTGTTCCAGCTACCATCTCAACTAAGCATCTTTAATTTTAGTGGCTGCATAAGCAAGCTTCTATTTACTGGTTTTTGGTACTGTTTGTGAGGAACATGTGTGCAAAATACCTAATGTTCACGGCATTTTTAGATAGAGTTCTATATATCAAACCAAATAATAATCATATGATATTCATTTAAGGCCTTTTTGTGTGTGCCATCTGAAAACATGCTCATGTCTTTCAGTTGGATGAAAATAATTAACTACGTATTATAAAATCCATTAATGTCTTTGTACTGTTTTTGTTTTTAAATTCCGATGAAAAAAACTATTAACGACTACAGTATCTAATACATAATTAGTGCTCAACAAGAGGAGATGAAGATTAATTAAGCATGTTTCTACTATGCATATTCAAGGTTCCTACTCACAATTTTCAGGAAAATTAAATGCAATTACATGCACTTGTAGGGCTACATCATAAACACTGAATACTTAATAAAGATTTCCTTCCTTCTGCTGAACTGAGGTTCCATTAGGATGAGGACATGAACTAATTTCTGGCTTTCGATTTAATCAAGTGGAAACGGGAGCCATTTTCCCTTTTGTTAGTAATGCTGGTCCTCAATTTGAGGACCAAATTTTCTAAAATTGCACTTGAAAATTAATAAGAAATCTAAAGTCCTAATTAGATTCGATGAATATGAAATTCTAAGAAGCAAATAATAATTTTCTGAGTTTTTTTTTCTTAGGCTAGTTGTTTCATTTCAATTAAAATAGTAAAATTTAATTGACATGAGCAACCAAACTTAGCATAGGGCTCTGTTGGGATGAAACAGGAACAAGATGGACTAAACCAATTCCTCTTGCATACATTTTTTAACCGAAGTGACTTTTTAACTACTATTCACAATTATCATCTATTTTTAATTATTTTTTCCTTTCTTTCACTAAAATATGTTATTTTACCATACTTTTTAGAAAACTATTATACCTTCTCTCTTTAAACCTTATCCCCCCAAATAGACTATAATGAGATTTGCTTTAAACATAGCTACAGTAGGCTTTCATTACCCTATCTAATTAGATTTTATGTTTGTGAGAAAAATTAGTTCATTATTTGCAGCACCAAAAAATTAATATATATTCTAATACATGATTGAATATTTATGAAACAAGGATAGCTCTTTGTCCCCAATTTCTTCAGATAACCAATTTCACGCACTGTTAATGCACTTTACTAGTTGAAATGTGGATGATTTTTTCTTTTATTTTTATCAATCCAGATCGAACACTTACATATTTTTTTCTCTAGGCACCCAGCTTGTACATATTCAAACCAAGGACAAGAATAGTAGATTATGTACAAAATGTTTTCGCTAGCATTATAGTGGGAAAGAAAATCAACTAGCGGCCCCCACCATTATCTTTCATTGTCTCTCGATCCTCCGAAAATACATCATGATCTCAAAAAATTCAAAATAAATGAATTAATAAATACAATTACATGGAGGCATCAAGAAGTACAAGTGGGAGAGGGAGACCGTTAGGTAGTCTAGTTCTTTGATCTAAACTGTCGATTAGGTGAAATACATATACAGCAAGCTCTCTGATTAACCTTCACCGGTCATACAGAGTTTGTGAATTGATAGTGAAAATTATCTCTTAAAGAAGCAAATGCTTCTAACCCATACCCGCCACCACACCCCCCACCCCGACCCCACACCCTCCCGCCCCCAAAATGACAGCCAGTGAATTTTTCCTAGAATAATCGACAGTTTAGATCCATATTGGAATGGCGCACTTGGAATAAGACATTGATCTAAATTATGAATTTGTTAACATCTTGTTACTAATCTCAGAAGCATCTCAACAAGATACAGATCTGGTCATCCAATCACTACTCTTTATAATGGATGATCAAGATCATTTACATCAATTAATTAACCTCCGATCTTGTCAACTCATCAGCTAGCATTTTGGACGCATAAATGGATTGCTAACAAAGAAATCCTAGCTATTTCTTCATGGGTCGAAAAAAAGGTTGGATGCACAAACAAAAGAAGTTAAAAAAAAAAAAGGAACAGCTAGTAAAAGATGGATGGATCACTGGATCAATCTGACTGTTTTTGGACATATATAGATAATAAAGATAGAATTTTTTGGAAATTCTTAGACCTGGTGCATCTAAGGAAGTGGGACTGTCAGTGTGTCCAAAACTACACATTCTGAGTAAGATCAAATTAAAATGTTATAGATCGTGTAATCCAAAAAGATGCATCATATGTATACCGATTAGATTTCGTAATAAATTTTATTTTTTTGATTGGTTCGAATGTTAATTTGTTTAAATTAATCTTTTTTGTTTGGTTCGAACGTTAATTTGGTTTTTTTTTTCTTTGGTTCGAATATTTGTTTTCCTGTAGGCCACGTTATGGTGAGGAACTAGTGGCAATTTTTAGTTTCTTTCATAGATGGAAAATCTTACAAAAACAAATTGCTTCTTAGAACAAAAATAGGGCTTTCAAGCCAGTAATGTCTCCCTTTTGCTTCAAAAACTATTCTCCCATTTCTCAGTGAAAAAAATAAAACTACATAATAGTGCCCAACTATACGTTATTCAATTCTAGATACACTCATTACAGTTCCACTTCCCACGAAGACATTTTAAGCAATAACGATAAGCAAACAATGTCTTGTGCATCATAACCACTTTCCACTATTTAAGTTAGATTTGCTTAAGATATAATTTAGAAGACATATAAACAAACACATACTGTCCAAAGACAAATTTTATTTTAGGAAATGAAAGTTTGAATAAATAAGGTTGTTAGATGATAGTTTTAAAAAAATGAGTAGAATATGAGGTAAAATTGGAAAATAGAGTTATCAAAACAAGTTGTAATGATTATTAATTTTTCACACAGTTCACTACAATACAAAAATGTCCAACTATAAGAACTTATAGATTATTCTAACTTTTATCTCAAAAGGCATTTAATTTTTTGTTATATTATTTAGAATAGTTTTTGTGATTTAGATAGTAAATATAATAAAATGACTTGGTTTACAATTGTAAGCTTAAGTTACTCATCATGACTTATAATAAGATTTTAATATGTTATTATTAAAGTTACTAGGACTAATAATTATTGAAATCTCAAGAATTCCACTAAATTATCTTTACTTCAAGCTAAAAGCTCAAATTTTGATTTAAGTTGTAAAAACATATGAAAATATCACTATAAGTAAGGTATTTTTCTTATTTTCAAAAGTATGATCCAAAGTAAGAAAAAATTTTCTAGTATTTGCATTTTTTGCTAATGAAGACTTCTTGGTGTTGTAAGGATTACCAAAAAATCAATTTCCTCTTTCTCAAAAAAAAAAAAAAACAATTTCCTTATAGTTAGCTTATATAGTTTTGTGCTTTTGTACTTGCTTTTTAGATGAAAAAAGTCTTTCATGTAAAAGGGTTAAGCAATTGGGATATCAAGAGTCTAACAAATTCAACATAATGTTGACGATGTTTATGATGGTGGAGCACGGTAAGGATGAGATGACAAAAGTAAATGAAAAGATATTATTGTGCAATGAAAGATTAAAAATTTATTACGAATGAAAATGGTATTTAAAAATGAAAAAGTAAGATTATTATCTATTGAGAACAAAAGAAAAAATTTATCCCATTTTCATCTCATCCATATCCCACTAGCTCATTTTGAACAGATCCTCAGTGCCCCATCATATGAACAAGGATAGCATATTAGGTACACATAATCATAACCAGACAGTAATTTTAATCTCATTTGTTTATATAACCTGTTTAGTTCTCAGTTGAGGAAAAAAAATTACTCAACTAACAAAAGATAAATAAAAATTTTGGCTCTCTCATATCTCGAAAGGACAACTAGCTCAAACTATTCCATTCAGAAATTACTTCAAGATGGCTTAAAGGGATGTAAATGTGCACTTGTTAATACTTTGTTTGGCAAAGCAATGTGATTCCATATTCACGATGTGCAGTCGTGATTTTCTACAATTGTGAGAAGCTAAAACTTGTAGCTTATTGGAATCATGCAACTGGGTTGCGATTAAGAGTAAAAATAGGCATTTTATTTATTTTGATGAGGACATTTTATTTTTAAGCACGAGTTATCTTAAACCTTAGCCAAACAAGTATTACTAGTTTGTCATGCCTTTCGCAATAGTATAAATCGTAAGGCTAAATAGAGACTAATCCAAATTTTCAAATAACCATTTCTCTAAAGCAACAATGACTTATATTTATCAATCTTTCTCAGTTGAATTAGTTCGCTCTATTGGTCCTCGATTTTTCCAATTTCTCTATTGATTTGGGTGGATGAATCAATTAAACCCATAAATTGGGTATGGTTTGTTATTAGATCAATTGATTGCCAGTCCAATCCAATTTTGATAACACTATATGTAATGAATGCAGTCTCAACATTCCAAATAAAAAATTTTCTCGTAAACAATGGAATGGAGATAAAATTTTTCCTGATAAATGTAAAAGATGTTACAAAATTGTCAGTATTTCTTATTCTTTCTTTATTTATCTGTTTATCTTCAATTATATATTCTTATTAGCTTTCTTTTTTCTTTAAATTTTTTTCATTTTCTTCCTATGTATTTCTTTCTTCATAATCTAATCTTTCGTTTTAATTATTTTGGACTAATAGTGTTTATTCATTACTAAATAATCTTAGCTTTATCATTATGTATTAAGAAAACTAACTAATAAAAAACTCTAAACTAGACTAAAATAACTAACACTAATCAACAATAAAAGAACTAAAACTAAAGTTGTAAGTCGTTGTAGGATATACAACTACATGCATATTAATTAATTTTTTTGTCAGAAAATTTTCGGCAATCCAGAAAAATATAAATACACAGCTTAATTAAGTCAAACTATTTGATATAATTAATGTTTTTGAAAACTGAATTGGACCCTACGGTTGGACCACTTTGACCGCGAACTAAAAATCATGCGCTTTGATTTTCTTATGGTTTTACATATTTTTTTGAAAATTGTAAAAATGGGCTAGAACAGTGGTTAGATTGGGGAATATCGTTCATATCTTAAAAAGATTTGAACTAAAAATTGAACCGACTTAACTAGGTATAGAAACAATTTAACTTACTATTCAATTTTGACAAAATTGGATTTAGTAATCTTTTAATGCAAACTTAAATCGCATTTATTTAGTCTAAGAAATTCATTAAGGTAGTTGTATTAAGAAGTGTTTAGGAAGTAAGGAAAATGGCGAAAATTTTGGGAAAATTTGTTTGAAATAAATAAGATAATTATAAGGAATAAATAAAATAAAGTAGAAATATACACAATAGTTGTATAGAAAGATATGAAGAAATAACTAAAAAGTATGATAAATACATGAAAAAATATGTGAAAAATAAGAGAAAAACTTTTTCTTTTCCCACTTTCCAAATGCTTCCATAAATAATTGTACTAGCTAAAGTTACCCTAACACCACACTAAATTGACTACTTTAGTTAATTAAAAACCTAGGTCTCCCCAATTGAGCGTCATTTAGGTTAGTCACGAACGTTGATGCTATTACCAACAATGTAGGTTCAACTCACCATGGTGGGAGTTCGACTTTGTGGGAGCTTGGTCTTCCATATAGATATGTGAGAGCTAACTATCTCCCATGTGGATAAGCAAAAACTTAATTATAACCCTATTAAGCTTAATCGTAATATGAGATGAGATGTAACTTTTACAATTAATCAACAAACACTTAGGTCTCACATTATAAAATATAACAATGCATATATCTTTTTTCTTTATATCTTATCTCACAACTCGAATCATCTTAAGTCCATGGTTTTATATTTTTAATCAATAAATGTAAATCTAACAAATATATATGAGACATTGCTCTTAAAAATGAAAGACAAAGCTTCCACAACTAGATCAAACTTGGGATGCTCAGCATAATAGATGAAAACTTTACTAATCAAACTATGTTAATGCCAATGACACTTAAAAATGAAAGACAAATCTGTTGCAACTAGATCAAACTTAGGATGCTCAGCATAATAACTGAAAACTTTACCAATCAAACTGTGTTAGTACCGAGGACAAAGGATATATCTAAGTAATTTTATTTAGAAAATCAATATGAAGTTAAAAGAGATCTCTAACATATGACATGCTTACTTTAGAAAATAAGTCAAATACAATTCTCCTTTCTCTAATTTTTAAACATTCTTATTTTTTCCACGGGAGTACTACCTACTTACAATACTAGCTCATATGCTTTGATATCATGCCACAATAACTACTTTAGCTGATTTAAAAAATTCAGGTTTCATATTATGAATCATGAAGGAGGACATATCAAAATAATACAAGATTTTATTGATAAATATATTAAAGAGGACTAAAAGTAATTTTACGTTAAGAATCGTAATAAAGTTTTAAAAAGCTAGCCGACATATCATACGCTTACTTTAGCGAATAAGTCAAATATAGTTCTCTTTTCTTTGATTTTCAAATATTCGTATCTTTTCTACATCTTTTCTACTGTAGTAATACCTATAGTTACTTTACAAAATAAGAAAGTAACCATAGTTAGTTAAATAGATCTTTCTAATGATGTCTTAACCTTGGTTTGTGTGAAAGAGCACCTTATATGATACTCTTTTTCTCCAATCTCTAAAGCTAAACAATGAAAGTTCCTATAGTAAAATTAAGCTAATTAGAAAAGAAATTTAAACTATTGAACTTGAGAATAATATATAATTATGTTAACATTATATAAAAAAATCTTCTTCATTGAAGAAAACGACAACATAACTTATAATAATGCGATCTTTGATGTGAGACAAATGATGTCTTTTCAAGAATTTTGCCCTCGTGACCTCCTCTAAGGTTAAGGAGATGACAACTTTTTAAGAAATATATGGGTTGGAATTTAATTTATTCAAAAAATCATAAATCTAATTCATGATTTGATGAAAAGTACAATTTAATTAAATTCGATTCAATTTCTAAATTTTTTTAAAAAAATTATTTTTCTAGGTTACATAAAGTTGCTAAACTAAAGTTTACAACATATGATTTTGATGATGACGATAATGACAATAATAGTAGTGGCAGTGGTGGTGGTGGTGGTAGTAGTAGTGATAGTGATGATGCAGATGATGACGACGACGACGATGATAATAATGATAACAATTTTTTGTCATACATATATAATGAATAAATTACATATTAATCAATTAAAATCTAAGTTAATTTAAGTCCATTCTTAAGAATAATTAGATTAATAGCTCAATGGAATGCATGCATATGGAATATCCATTAATTATTGAAATATACATTAAATAAATCAAACCTAAATTAAGATGATTGCTTGACATTTTTGTTCCTCTTATTTTTTCGTAGAGCTTAGAAAAAAAAATCGAGTAATGGAATGAAATATTGTTTTCTCAGTAGTTGTATGCCTAATTGGACACCTATTAAGAATCAAATGCAACCCAAGAAATCCGAGTCTCTCAGTAGTAAGATGGTGATAAGGACCATACCCTTGTAGCATCTGAAATTAAACTTACCTGATGGACTTAGCATGCAGCAAGGCTAATTCTCAGAATAGATATTTAGAAAAAATAAATACTCAAAATATCAAAATAGCTTCATTGACAGGTTTTTCCCTTATTTTTTTCTGTACTGTTTCGCAGAGAATCGAGTGGCGTATGGAAATTAGCACTCATAAGAAGGGGAGATCTCTGTCTGGAGGCATGATGAAAAGGATCCGAAATATCAGGTGTGGAGAAAGAGCAATAAAGAGCGATTAGGATTATCTCCGAAAGAGGATGAGAAATAAATAATGAAGTGTTGTAAAAATTAAATGGTTTCATGAACCATAGCATCGCAAGTACGATTCAGATTTTTGTGATGGTGTTCTTAATGTAGCAGAATAGCCTTAAATACTAGTCAAGATCCAACAGATAAGTAAGATTTAGGGTTAGCGCAAAACACATTGGGACTAGCTAAAGGAAGTAGTCCTTGTACAGACTTTGTGTAGGGTGTACATCTCATCCAAAATTTGCAAACCGTTAAATCCTTTGGACCCCAAAATGAGATTGTTTGGATGATCATATTGCACTCTCCAATCACAGAAAATATATTAATTTTCTGTATATTGTTTTTAGTCATTATCTCTATTTTGATCATTTGATTGCCAACGTTAGGAGGTCTTATTGTCGGTTTCCTACTTTATTTGAGTTTTTAGGGTGCTTGGAGCAATGATAATATACATGTACACCTAGCTATCTACACTATATACTCGTATGCATGTGGATGCCTCACCACTTGTATGCTTTGTGCGCTTGGCGTTTTATCTTGAGTTCTTGGAAGCGAAGGAATTAAATTTTAGAACTTGGATTCCTTGTTCCGAGTGAGTTCACTACAAGAGAAGTTTACATGTGCAACCATGTTTTTCAGCCAAATGTGAAGCCGCATGCAAATAATGGTAGGGGCATCGAACAAACAAGCTCAATTCAAAACTATTTGCAGCCAAACTATAACCGTTGCATATAATGTTACGTCTAGCGATGAATTTGGATTTGTAACAAAGTTCATGAACATGGCAATGTTTCCTCGTTTCCTCATATGTGACGGCAGCCAAAGGACTACATAATCCAACCAAATCCATGTAAAAAATAATGGCTGCATTTAATAAATTTTCTTGTAGTGGATGTCAGCCAAAAAAGGAGAATCTCTAGGGAGGTCATCATTAAATAAAGATATAGGGGGGAGAGACCGATTTGCGCAGTCGGACATTTAAATGAGGATGAGTATTGATTTTCACCGAATAATTTTCTGTCTTATTTTTCTAATAAAATGTCTAGACTATCCCTAACTATGACATTTTTCATTTTGTTACCCAAGATAAGCATGGAAATTTTAAAATTTCAAGAGACGGCAACGAACAATTTATGGAATTAAAACTCGTTACACTATTATAGAAAACCTCATATCACTATCGTACCCGAAATTTAAGCAATTGTTTAATTGTCTCTCTCGAAGAATCACCTGTATCCAAATGTTTCAAACAAAGGTTTAAATGATTCTTGTTATCATTTGATACTCTGACTGCTTATAAGTCTTGATACACAAGCTGCCCACACCTATTAAATATTAATCGAATTCCCAAAATGGGTATGATGAGGAGAAACTTCTTGCCCATGCGGAATGTGACCGGCTTGTCACAATAATGCTATTGGATGATCTCATGTTTGAAAATGCACCGATTCCATCCACTAAGTACATACAACAAAGCAACCAGGCGGAAATTTGTTATGTGTAATCTGTTATGTGAGAAGTATGAGTAAGTTGGATGGTTTTAATTTGGAAATATCCGATTTATTTACAGGCCACTAAGTTTCCCCATCTCCAAATATGACTACGTACCATCGCTACCCTTCTTCCGTAGCATCGAAGCTATTTTCTTTATTCAAATATCGCCTTGCTTTTCGTTTACTTTAATTCGTCTTGGCTCTTTTGTGATTCTGCCAGATATTGTGGCCCCCCACGAATGTTAAAGTATTTACTATTGCGTGATTGCCATGCCCATATATGTGGTATGTCATATGGCGCCATTCCCAGATTGATGTCCCAACCTCGTCATGCATGCTTCTCCATGGGAATCGAACAAAGCTCTCGTGCTAACCATGCATGGTATCAGGACCGTTCATCATCCTTTATCCCGCGAATATATCCACCACCCATCCCAAGATTCAACACAACAAATCAAAAGCAAGTATGTCCCACCCCAAAGTAGCATTTCAAATGTAATACCTAGTTAGCTCCCTAGTGTATATTAATCCCTTTACTAACGCCAGAGTATTTTATTAGAATTTGATCGAAATATGAACGGGGGCTAGGTCATTTGTTTCCGGCAGGAAAATATAGCAACTGTCCGTACGGAAAAAATATTTTTTTAAATTTTTTTTCAAAATCATTTGCGCACGCGTAGACCCCAAAATTTTACCATTTCGAAAATTCTTTTGTTATTTTATTTTGATTTTTTGAAAATAAACGCAGCCAGATTCACGTGCCCTATTTCATTCATTTTCGGAAATCAAATAAAATACTTAAAAAATTCAAAAATTACCAATTTCCATATGAATGGAGATATAATTAGTGGAGCCAGCATATATATATATATATATATAACTTACAAAAATTTTAAAACTTATGTTGTCTCGCCGGACGCAAATGATCACACCCAAATGTGCATATAGTTGAAATTAATTTTACTGTGAAAACCAGAACCAACTTAAAATAGAAATTTTTGGATGCATGCCTCACAATCTCCATGAATCCATATATAGATGATCAAAGAGCACAATGAATAGTAGGTCCCATCCAGCCAATGATGAAATGTCCTAAAACTAGGCTAAAGTTTGGAATTTACATCGTCATCCACGTCCTTAAGTGGGAGTCATGTGCGAGATTCTAGCCATTATTATGCGGGGCCGTCCTTTTTCAACAATTTGGTAGGTCCATTATTTCTCACCTACCAATGTGTTGAATTTAAACCCCAATCCAATTTAATTTTGCATACGATCGATGCATCTGATGCATTTGATTTTTCGATCTTCAGGTGGATCCGTAGCTATATCGCTAGGGCCCGGCTTGGCAGGCATGGCATGGCATGAATATTCCATGATCGCATGCAGCGAAGGCAACTTGTCAAACACCTGCAGACATTGGCACCTTTGCCACCACCAAAGTGACGAATTTCCTCGTGGCTGGTTGTACTCGATCATATTGATTGGTCTCCATCATCAAATGGAATTAGATTGGGTGGAAAAAGATTAAATGAGGAGACATGGTCGTGCCTGAGACCAAAAATTACATTATAAATAGAAAAAATTAAGATTATTATGCATTGATCAAGCATGAAAGATTATATGAGATATTCGAAAAGTAATATTCAAAATGAAAAAAAAAAAAAAATTGAATTCCATCCAGTGGGATCATTTGAACATGCCCTATTTAGAAAGTAAATAAGGAAGAGATCCAAATTTTGGTTTCAGATATTTGGTAAGCTTTGATGGTGAAAATCAACCAGAGTAGCGGCTTAATTCGTGGGCTCCCATCTTGATTAATTACCCGCTGTACATGTAATTTCTGTCTAGGATGGTGTTCAAATTATAATTAAAGTATGGTAAGAAAAAGAAAAAAATAAAACCAACATAATTGTGGGGTAGACGCTAGACGGTAGTGAATTAAAGTAATTAACAAAAGGATCAAGTTGGCGACAGGTGGGGAAGATGTGTCTCATGTGAGTGATCATTGAGACAAAGAACAAATATAGAAATTTGATTCGATGGACGGCTTTCATTCTTTCATCTTCGAAAATCATAATAGAATCTATTTTTATTTTCTTTTTTCATTCCCCTTTTTTGGAATATATTCATCACTCCATGCATGATCTAATTAGTTTCTGTTATATAGTCATGATCACGATTTTATTTTGATAATTCACGATTTGTAGGGTTCATCCGCGATTCCAATCGTTGTGGACGAATATGCCGAACAAAAGCTTTAATGTTGAATTATGGAGATTGAAGAACAAAATTAAGTATATATTATCATAATTTATGTAAGTATTCAAGATTTTTAATTGTATTGACTACAAAAAATATCTCTTTCTGCAGCCAACTAAGTTTGTTGCATATGTTTCCCAAAAAAAAATGCTGCATACGATATAGAACTGGCCGCATATTAATGTTTGTAACAAATATTTCGTTACATTGCAACAACGCACAACACAGTGGTAACACATTTGGGTGTGTGTGTTTCTGAGATCGAATCCCACGAAAACAAGTGGGATTGTGGCATATAATCAAATAAAATAATAATAGTGAATGAGATTATATGCGGCAAAAATTCCTTACATATGTGCACTAGTTTAGTCGCTTGTAAACATTATATGCAACAAATCGTTAAATGTTGTACATAATGTTATACACATCACTCATGAGTTGCTTAAAACACCATATGCAACAAATATTAATTTTCTGCATTAAGATTGTTGTCTAAAGTGATATTTATAATGTATCTAAAGTTTAATTTAGGGTATGTTTTGTAAGTGATAAAAATTTCAGAATAAAATTTTTAATGTGAAATAAAAGAAAATGATATAATATAGTATGGGCTATGATGAGAAGTAAAGATAATAGAATTAAAATAGATAAGTTCATTTTATGAGTAATTATGTAAAAATGATTGAAAGGTATAGTAATTGTATAAAAAATGTGAAGAAAACAATTTAATTTGAAAAGTTTTTTTTGTGTTTGGGATGAAATTCGTATTTTATGTAGATTTCTTTTTAAAATGATATCAAATTCAAACAGATTTAAGATATTTATGTATGACAAGATACGATTAATTAGGATTATATTAGGTCCAAAATTTCGAAAACAAGTACAGCAAGAAATACAAGTATACAACGATCGATCAAAAAATACAAGAAGAAATTTTCTTAAATTTTCTGTATGAGCCAGCATTCGGATGCAATTACCTATACCAAGAAATACAATGGGGACTCAATTTGCTACTAATATCTAGGATAAAATATACGAGGAAAATTTGCCATTTTCGTTAACTTTTTTATGCAACTAATTTCAGCTGCAGGTAATTGTATGTGCAGCATTATTGGATACTTTTACTGTCGTATGTAGTGGGATTTACATCTGCTAATTTGTAATGATTTAGTTGCATATGCTAACCTCTTTTTAGTGAAAGTTACATGCATCTATACTTCTATAGTAACATTTCCTCACGACTAGCTTTCAATTTTGGAGCACATCTAAGACCACTAAGCAAAAATAATAATAACAAAACAGATTTACGCATGATCCATTATACTTGTCAGTTAACACTTGCAAACGCGAGTAAAAAAAAAAAAAATGTGAGAATGGATTATTTGCGTATATGCGATTTAAAAATAAAATAATTGCATTGTAACAATGGTACTATAAATGCAAGAAAAATATAAAAAATATTTATTTTTAAAATATTTCTTACGTGAGAAAATTAAATTTGGTGTCTTTTATAAAACACGTTTTTAAAATTTTTTAAAATTTTCATATTAATAATTTAATAATATGCATATTGAATTTCACGCGTACATAACGGTTTAAATCTCATTTCTGGATGCTAGTTATGACCAATTTTACACATACTTATTATATTTAATATTTCAGTCAGTGATTCTGATGAGATAAATATAACCAATGAACAATTGAGGTAGAATTTTGAAAGACCTTCGTCCCAAGGGAAGAGCCCCCTCTGTTTAAGATCCGGGTAAGATGACAGCACCCAGGCGTACCATCCGATTCCTTTCAGAAATAGTAAGATCCTTCTGTCCATGAATCCATTTGGAGCTGTGAATGGACGTAAAACCCTTTCAACTTACTAACTGAGGCCTCCCAAAATCTAAACTTTCAACTTAGGCCTGAGAATGGACGTAAAATCCTTTCCATTAATCCATTTGGAGCCCGTGAATGGACGTTAGATCCTTTCGACTTAGGCCTCTCAAAATCTAAACTTCCATCTATAGATTCTCTCATTTTATTTCATCGAATTTTACCCAAGGAAAAAAGTTTTTTTTTTTTTTTAACCTCTAATTTGTTGAATTGATCAAAAGTCGACTTTGAAAAATGTCTAGAAGACTTTAATTTTACACCTTATTACAACCCAAATTCACCTCGAAAAATTTTAACCAATTTAATTGTAATGTGACATTATTTCAATTATCCAACCATTTTACTTTTTATCGGTATCACGAGCATTTTCTTTTTTTTTTATTTATATACACACTAAGTCATCTAATACTACAAATCAATAAATGCATAATCCTCACAATATGAAATAAATTCAATAATATCCCCATCATCAGGGGAAAACTAATTCCCAACTACAAAGGGAGGAGGATAGGTTGAACACCCAATCCATGGGCACAATGCCCATTGCGCTATCCAACGAAGCTACAGCACTAGAAGCATCAAGTATTTTCAATTACTATGCTTCGTATCTTCATTTGAAAAAATTAACCTACTTTTATCTTTATTCTCTTTAGTTATTAGTCATACTCTCAATCTTTCTTTCTTTTTTTTACGAAGATATTGCTCTAGAAATGGAGATAAACTCCTGCTGGAACTCGACACCTAAGCCTCTTACATCCTAAATAAGACTTTTTAACAATTGTGCAAGTTTTATGCTGGTTTCAATCCTTTATCCTAATTTTCCTAACTTTCCTCTATTCAGATTTTATTTCTTCTAATCTTTTTCATGGTCCTCCTGAGTTTGGCAAGCAGTATACCAATTAATGACCTCTCACGGGGTTTTTTCATTTTTAATTTCTAAGTTTGCATATTTACGATTATCAAAAAGAATTCTATTTATTTTTTGAATTTTTTAAATTTTAAATTTTTTATTTGATTGCATTTTAAACCCTAGATGCTAATAATGTTAAAAGACTCCACTTTTAGAAGTGATTTTATGTAATCTCCTTCATTTTTAAGATAATGAAGATTAGTGCAAAATTCAATCCATTTAGTATTGTGACATCATTTGTTTAATTAGGAAACTAAGTTTCATCCAAATCAAACACATCTATAAGCCACATTTACTAAAAAATAAACACATTTATGTGTAAATTAAAGAAAATTCTTAAATCCATTCACATGCATATTAGAAAGTAATAATATTTTATAATATTATTTATCCATATAGTGGTAATATTCTAGATGGTTTAAATGTTAAAAATATTATTTTAAAATTGACATTTAATATTAATTATTTTATTATATTGATTTTATACTTTCATAAATGAGACATATATAATGATACTAAACAAATGAAAAGATTTTTATAATTATATAAATAATGCTACATGCAATAGATGAAGCGAATTTTCCATCAATTATTAAAATACTAAAATGAATGAGATTACGTTAAAAAAGGTATCACCGATGCTACTGCGGATTAAGTCCTAGTGCGAGCGAATCTCCATGGTAGGACTCAAAAACAGTAAAAAAAAAATTGCGTGTCAATTTCAAATGGCCATAATTTTTAACCAAGAGGAAATTATAAGAATCATAATATATCAACAAAAAGTATTTTTCAAGCCTGTTAATGATAACTTACACTTGCAGATTTTCCAAAACACAAATCCTTAAATTCAAAGTGAATCAACATGTATTTTTTCTGTACAATGTCAACAACATTGTGATGGAGATGATTTTTCGGCATCAATGAGGGTCTGTCGGAGCAATAGGAGACAAGTAGTTTGCTCAGTACCTGAATGCAAATGTAAGCCCTAAAATGACCTGCTCCAAGCAAAACACACGTGCATCCTACCTACCAACCTCAAGATCATTGTCTGGTCAACCTCGCTCATGTAAAAGCTTAGCACTCCCAAGAGGTCCCTCGTTAAAGAGTATATGAGCACTCCCATGGAGCCTTGAAAGAGGGCGGTCAAGACTGTCACTTTCGCACAGGTTGCATGCCACTTGGCGGTTGGTCTTCGCTGTGGTAACCACGGTGTTAAAAACAACACCTTCGAAGGTGAAGATGTGAACGAGACTGAGGAAGAACGAGGAGAACGAGGAGATGAGGTGGAAAGAGAGGAAGAAAATAAGAAGTAAACGGAGATGAAGATGGCAGGGAAAAATAAAAAGCATAATTGTTGGGCTCTATCAAAGTTAATCGATAGTCAAAATATACTACCAGAGCATCGAAACAAAACCCAAAAAATTAAAAAAAGCCTCCTTCCGACCACACTTGCTGCTCAAAGCTACTCTCTAGCGCTTGTTCGAGAAGGGATCGACTTTGACCACCTGAATGATAACGCCAACGCTCATTGAATGTGTATTCTCCAACACTGATGAAACGTCCTCATCAAACCCAAAGCAAACTCCCAATGATTGTTGTCTTTTAAAAAATAACCACCAAATATGACATTTTCAGATTTGCTAATGATGAAAATCTCCTCTCCTATAGCCCCAAACCGTCATTGACGCTGACACATTCATCTCCATCACGGCATCACTGACATCGTCTGTAAAATCCATGTTAACTCACTTCGATTTTTACGGAGTCAGGTTTTGAAAAAATTGAGAAGCATTTTAGTCATTGTCTCCTTAGTTACTAACACCTATTTCCCACCTTTTTTAACACCTTCTCCTAGAGTTTAAAATGTACCAAATTAAAATTTTCAAAGTCTATACTGCAAATATAGGAAAGAGAGGCCAGATACCGTGGGGATTCAAACAATGCTCTCCCACGTTCTAAATGGAACAGTGGAGCCAACCGTGTGCCACCTAAGACTCACAACCTCCCCCTGTATTTGGCCCATCCCACCCATGCGGCTTGAAGTGTAGGTGTGCGCACGGTCCTGATCCACTTTCGCAGGGTACACGAGGGAGATGGGTGGCAGGAGGGTTGGTGGCGCACCATGGGGCTCGCACTGTTCCCCCTGGACAATAGGCATCCTCTCCTAATTCAATGTTCCCAGGATTGGACGTGGAAGATCCATCTCTCCCTACGAGATACCAGTCAACATAGTGATGTCATCTTTAAATTTCAATACTCTACAACTGACTAATTGTAAATCAGACCATACAAAGGGCTTAAATATCTGAAAAATAAACCCTTTAAATTTTACAATAGTGCAAAACAAACCCCCACCTGTTTTCAAGATCAAATAATAGGTTGAATGCGATTTCGAATGCATACCAAAACACTAAAATTAACCGATTTCATGGTCTAACATCATAGATGCCGGAGCTCATTTTGCATCACTTTCAAATGGTCCATTGTGCAAAAACCCAAACCATACAATCTAATTTGTAATCTTTGTATGGGTATATTTACATACATCTCAATATGTATTACAATGAAGCCTTAAAAAATTCTTACAAATTTGAAGACAACTCTACCTAAGAAATTTGAAAACAGCTCCACCTAAAAATTAAAAAGACAGCTCCTATTTTACTAAAGGGAGACAACTGCTCCCAGAACATTTTTTTTTAATGAAAATCCCACTTGAGGCGAGATTCAAAAACACATCCCGTCAGCCGCAATGCCTTATGACCGTTGGGATGTCGTATTTAAGCAAAGCTACAAGGTCTACTCTGGTGTTCTTATTGTATGAACGATTGATTATGAAACCTGTTTGGGATCAGCCAGTCCCATCCTCGCAAGAAGTCACCGTTTTCCCAAAATTCCGTGTGCTTTCACACGTGTGACTTTGGCAATCTCAAAATAGTCAAGCCCAGATGCACAGCCCTGGCCCAATTAACTAAAGATGTATAGGCTAGCTCTTCAAACGACAGTTGTTCCGCACAAATGAATGCCGAGTTGCTGACAACAAGAATGCAGCAACAAATAACAACAATAAAACACAAAAACACACATACAAGAAACAAGAAACAAAACAAAACAAAACAGAAAGAAAAAAAAACAACAACAACAACAACAACAGCAACACAACATGTGCCTGAGATTGTAAAACATGATGACGTTTCTGCTAAGCAGTCAACAATGACGGAAGGAGTAGAGCGAATACAATAATAACAGATAATTAGCTGCAGCACTATACAACAACTTATAATAAGAGATTCGTGGATTTATCCGATGCCACGCGCTGGTTTACCTACATTTCCGAAGATTGAGCTGAATCATGCATGTATTGTCACAGCTGTTGCTAAAACTAGTGCTAGGAACTTCCAGCAACCA
Source organism: Annona squamosa (assembly GCA_035584095.1). Lineage (NCBI taxonomy): Eukaryota > Viridiplantae > Streptophyta > Magnoliopsida > Magnoliales > Annonaceae > Annona > Annona squamosa. Next base: position 47,133,888 of record JAXCLR010000001.1, on the reverse strand, counting down.
ACAAGGAAATGAGTCAGGATCTAGCTGCAGATTCAACAGCTGCCTTCTTCTGCATGGCTAACTATAACTGTCTGTAAACAAAAATAACCAACTAAAATCAATTTCCGCTGCTCAAAAGGAGAAACAGGAATTGAAGAGGGCATCAGATTCAGAAATTTCTATGCATTTGTAGCAATTCCAAGCATATTATTATCTAAACATCCTCTTCCTAACCAGTACTGTATCATGAACATATTCCTGCATAAATTACTAAAACTAGAAAGGGAAAAAGCAGAAAGCACAGTTCAGGCCCAGCAATAGTCTTGTCCTAGATGCCTTCTCTTCTGCATGTAAATTACTGAAAATAGAAAAGGGGAAAACAGAAAGTGCAGTTCCACGTCAGCCCCAGCAATAGTTCTGTCCTAGATCCCTTCTCCTGAATGTGCAATGAAAACATCAGCATTAACATATAGAGGGTGTGTTTGGCAAATAGGAAAAAAATATCGAGCTAAAATTTTTTAATTTAAAATTTTTCACTCCCCATAATTATCCTATTTTTTAATCATTTCTTTACATATTCTTATACTACTACCCTACTTTTTAATCAATCTTCACACAACTATTCGTACAATTAATCTATCTATTTTAACTTTATTCTCTTTACCCTTCATCATTACCCCTACCATATCATATCATTTTATTTCAATTTAACAACTTTTTTTTATCATACAATTTAACAACTTTTATATTAAAAACTTTTCATCCAAAAATTTATAACTTCCCAACACACCCAAAAACAAGAACTAAATACTGAATGCTGAAATGATGGATATCGTTGCCTTCTCATTCTACTTCTTTTCTCCTTTTCTATTTCTTTTTTCTCTTTTTATTCTTTCAAGTGAGTTGACATCACAGTTTTCCATGTTGATTTTGTCTGAAATAAATTTGTGCGTATCATCAGTAAAATATTAAGATAGAAACCGGCGAATCAAATCTCCCAGTTTATCCCTGATAAAATTGATTTATTTAACTACCAATTTTATCCTCAAGTTATCGATTTTGTCAGAAAACCATTGCTAATAAAATTGATTAATGTGCTTGAAGTCTGGAACCTATTTTTGCTGGCTGGAAATTTTCTTTAAGCCATTAACTTGTTTGCACGTGTCAGACATATCATGGAAAACTTCACTCTAGATTTGAAAAGAGTTCAAAATTAATTGTCATGATGTTTGAGGTTTGTTTCTGTAATCTTTTATAATTTGGTGGTTCTTTTAAGATTAATATATAGGAAAAATGCTTAAATCGTACTCTTTTATAAATTAAATTGTACTTTTTTTAATTACATTAAAAATAGTGTTAAAAATTAATTGTCATGATGTTTGAGGTTTGTTTATGTAAATTTTTATAATTTGGTGGTTCTTTTAAGATTAATATATAGGAAAAATGCTTGAATTGTACTTTTTTGATAAATTAAATTTTACTTTTTAAAATACATTAAAAATAGTGTTTGGGTTTAACATCACAAATATGTTTTAAAAACTTTTACCACTCGTGAAACAGATATAAGGGTTAATTCGTTGTTTTCATAATTTTGAAAATTAAATATGAGCTTAAAAAAATTTAATGAATAATTGAAGATGGGTGTCTCATAACAAAAAAAAATTATTTCAAATATTTTTATCATGCATTTCTATTTGTATTTTTATTTATTTTAGAATTTTTTATTGTTCCGATAAATTTCCTCTATAAAATTGATATAACGGCCAATAAATATGATTTTATCTTTTTTCAAAAGACCAATAAATCAAATTTTACCAACAAGATGAACAATGACTGTGATGATATTTCCATGCCTAAGAGCCTGAGAATGCATGAAGGTAAAAAGTAAAATAGGTAGCCAACGACCCCCAAAAAGCCATTAGCAAATTTGTTCCCATGGCCTCCAAGAACTCGTCCACAACAAACATCAGCATTATAATATAATCAGTTTTTCCACCTCTTCACAGCAGGGTGTCATTATTTAAATAAAAAATAAAAAATCAGTCTTTTCACTGCTCTCTCTATATCCCCCCACACAGCAGAGCATCTCTCTTATCCCCACACAAAGCAGAGATCCTTACAAAATAATCCTTTTTGACATTATCGGTAGCCTAGAGAAGATAAATACCACCTTATATTTTGCTTATCTCCAATAGCAACCAGTCCATAGTCTCCTCACCTCCATACACATAGCATACCAACACTTGCAGTCTCCATCCATCAACAGTATAAAGAATCATACGAGAACTCAGGACTCTCAAAAGGAATATGCAGTTGTCTTTTTTCCCTCTACTTATAAACGTGGAATTGAAGGATGCGTCTAACCCAATTTTTCTAATGAATCAGGACAACAAAAGATAAGAAAAATCCCACTTTCTTGTTTTGAACCTCTCATGAACCTGAATAGGAATTAGAATCATAGTGACATAGCTAAAAGAGAGGACTGGCAGACAGAAGCAGGCATGATCTTAAAAAGAAACAAAACATCTTCTAGAACCAAGTGTGATGAAAATAGAAAGCAATTTTTCAAATCTGTCTATTTTAAGTGCAAGAATCTTGTAAAAAGGAAATAATCCTAGGATATTCTAAAAAGAGTTTATTTCAATATTTTTGCTATTTTTGAAAGATATTAGAAAATTCCTATGATATTTTAGAATCTATTTAAAATAAGCATGTACCTATTTTAAGTTTACTTCCTTACGAAGTTTACTTAAAATATACAATTTCCTTTTCTAGAAAGATTTTACCTTTAATAATTAGTTAAGATTAGGTGGCATATTCACCTAAAAATACTACCCTTGTAAGCTCTAAAGAGGCATCAGTTTTGAGAATTATAAAGAAGTGTTTCTTTGGTTTTTCTCTTCTACTCCTCTTTTCTTTATCTTCTCCTTGTTCTTCTACTCCTACCTTCCTTCTTCTATTCTTATCTCTTTAGAGATTCATTCCTCTTTCTTCTATTTTCTCCTCTACCCATCCTACATCAATTGGTATAAAAGTCAAACTTAGTACTACTTTCACCCAATTTCTATTGTTGTTTGTTACCCACAAACTGTTGTTGTCCACAAATCATTGTTGTCCATTCTATTGTTGTTTGTTGTCCCTGAACTGGTGCTATCATTGTTATCCATTACGTAGCTGTTTGATGCTGCCTACTGCTGCCATTACAACAACATATTGGTCATCGCAAAGATACTACTAAGAAGTTGCTGAAATCATTTTCAAGTTGTCTCTTGCCAAACTTGGCAAGATTGGGCCAAGATTAGACCTCAACAGGTACATTTTATCTAGTTGAAAGTGCTTAATTCATATCTATTTCAATCAAGTTCTTAGCTTTTTAACCTTTAAAAAAAAAGAGAGAAAAAAATTTCATTCTTAGTAGTAAGTTTTTCCTACATCAGCATAAGTTGAATTTTGAGTCACTATGCCCACTAATGCTGCAATTGAATGTCGCACTTGAAGCTTTATCCAATTCTAGTGATAATCGATTTGAATCTTTAACAACCTTTTGTAATACCTTGGCCCAAAAGTAAGAAGATTTTCAAAAAGAAATAACATCTTCCATTCAATCTCTCATTTATTCAGTAAAAAGGTTGACTAAAATTATTGAAAAATGTCCTATGATTGAGACTAGACAATCATTTCGAAATAGTCAATTACACAATACTCATGCTTATAGTGGCTCTCCTATCATAACTAATCTTCTCCCAAATCCAAACACGAATGCTAGAGGTCATTATAACTTAGAGCATTCACCTATTCCAGAAATGCATACAAATTCGGAAAATCATGAAGATGACAATAATTTTTATAAAATTGGTCTTGCAAATAATCTTAGACATGAGAACCACCACAAAAATTATAATATACCTTTTCCACAACAACAACGACGTGTAACTAATAATTCTTGGTTGGCAAAACAAGTCAAGGTAGATACTCCTAGTTATGACGATCGTCTAGACCCTAATGCTTTCTTAGATTAGTTGGCAGACATGCAAGATTTTTTTTGTTAATGTGATATGGATGATGTCCCACGATTGAGATTTACAAAAATGAAACTTGTTGGGTCTGCCAAACGCTATTGGCAAAGGGTTCTAGATAAAAGTCAATACGTAGGAGTACCTATCACTACATGGGCTGAAATGAAAGCTAAATTGAAAGAGAAGTACCTTCCTGAATATTGTCAAACTCAACTATTGGAACAACTGGTTAACTTGAGACATGGATCATTAAGTGTAACCAACTATCTTAATAAGTTTGAAGATTTAAAAATGAAATGTGAAACATAGGAAGATCCTTGGGTTACACGAACAAAGTTTATCAATAGCCTGAAACCAGAAATCAAAACTTTGTTGAAATTGCATTTGGTTGTTTTTGTGAAAAACGCATATTATAAAGCTCTAGAATTGAAAAATTTTCAAAAATCTTTCACTAACAAATGTTTGATTCCACAAACTAGAGAGACGAGAGTATCCAAATTAAATTCTAATCTAACGTCTTTTCGATAAACAATACACAAATAGGAAAAAGAGTAATTCAGCTTTTCGATTTGATGCCACTGGTAAATAGGTTAATAGTCCATGTTTTCGTTGTAGGGGTAAAAGTCATATTGCATCACAATGTCCTCAACGCACACTCACAAGTAATCATGAAGAGGATCATGAAGATGTGACCATTGATCAAGTTGCTGAAACTTTCGAGAAACTATCAGATTATTAACTTGATGGAGACTATAGCTATAATGAGGACTTACAATTAAATGTTGTATTGCATTTTTAACTACTTCAAATAGTGATTGGAGACGTATAAATATATTTCATTAATTTTTTAAATGTGGGAATACAATATGCAAGTTTGTTATAGATGGAAGTAGTTCCATGAATGTGATTGCCAAATCAGCTATAGTCAAATTGAATTTGAAAAACAAACTACATCCTCATTCATATGGTGTAGCATGGGTAGACAAAACTACACTTCCTGTTAATGAAAAATGCCCAGTTCCTATATCAATGGGTGATTATTCTTATCAAATTTAGTGTAACGTGCTACCTATGGATATAACTCATATTCTTCTTGATTGTCCATAGCTATATGACTTAAAAGTAATCCATTATGGGCAACCAAATACCTATATTATTAAGCATAATGGAAAATCTATCCTTTTAAAGCCTACTAAACCTAAAAAAAGTGATAGATCCCACAAGGAGTCTCCGGTTAATACATCTGAAAAACAACCTTTGCATATTCTTACAAGAAAACAATTTGAATAAAGACAAGATTTATGACTCATTCTAGCTATAGTAGTCAAAGAAGAAACAAATACTGTTCTTCACGAGACTAATGTAGCATTACCTGAAATCCAAACATTAACAAAAGAATACAAATATGCGATTCCTGATGAATTACTAAATGAGCTTCCACTTTTGAGGGATATTCAACACGTTGATCTTATACCAAGATCTCAATTACCAAATTTGCCTCATTTTCGTATGAATCCTAATAAGCGTACCAAATTAAAAAGACAGGTAACTGAACTGCTTAATAAGGGGTTTATTCGTGAAAGTCTTAGCCCATGTACTGCACCAGCTCTATTAACTCCTAAGAAAGATAGACCTTGGAGAATGTGTATTGACAATCGTGTGATCAACAAAATTACCATAAAGTATAGATTCCAATACCAAGACTTGATGATATGTTAAATCTTTTGACTAACACATAATGGTTTTTTAAGATAGATCTTATAAGCGGATACCATCAAATTCGAATTAGAATAGGGGATAAATGAAAAACTACCTTTAAAATTTAAGATTGATTATTTGAATGGTTGGTTATGCCTTTTGGACTATCAAATGCCCCAAGTACATTTATGAGAATCATGAATCAAGTATTTCAACCTTTCATTGGAAAGTTTGTGGTAGTTTATTTTGATGATATTCTCAGTTATAGCCATTCTAAGGAAAAACACTTGCAACATTTGAAAATTGTTCTTGAGACGCTTCGATCTGAAAAGTTCTTTGTAAACCTTAAGAAATGTTATTTTTTGACAAATCAAGTGACTTTCTTAGGATTTGTAGTATCAGCTAATGGAATTTCTATGGATCCCTCAAAGATAAAAGTCATTAGGAAATGGCTAGAACCCACATCAATTTCTAAGGTACGAAGTTTTCATGATTTAGCTGCATTTTATAGGCGCTTCATTAAAGGATTTAGCACAATCATGACACCTACCACAGATTATTTGAAAAATAAAGAATTTCGATGGTCCACTTCTGCATCTAGGGCATTTAAGGAGATTAAAAAGAAAATAACTAAGACACCTGTATTACAACTTCCTGATTTTACCAAAGTTTTTGAAATTGCTTGTGATGCATCATGAGTTAGGATTGGGAGTGTTTTGAGCAAGGAAAGTCATCTGATTGCGTACTTTTCTCAAAAACACAATGAAGCTAAACAAAAATATTCAACATATGATCGAGAATTTTATGTTATTGTGCAAGCACTTAAAATTTGGAGGCATTATTTGCTACCTCATAAATTTGTATTGTATTTGGATCATATGGCTTTGAGGTATTTGCAATCACAAAAACGATTAAGTGTTAGATATGCAAAGTGGATTGAGTTTTTGCAAGAGTACACAATTGTTCTCAAACATCAGGCTGGAATTGAGAACAAACCTACAGATGCTATCAGTCGTGTCTCACTCATTCTTCATACTATGAATGTTAAAGTTGTTAGATTTGATAGGTTAAAAAGTGAATATCCACCATGCACTGATTTTGAAATTATTTTTCATGAAACACAAAATGAAAATCGTAATGATTATGTGATTCATGATGGATATTTATTTAAAGGAATAAAGCTATGTATTCCCAATACATCACTTCGAGACTTTTAATTTGGAAATTACATGCTGGGGGTATTGATGGTCATTTTGGTATGAATAAAACCACTTCGTTAGTTAAGGATAAATTTTATTGGCCTACATTGAAAAGAGACATGTTAAGAATTGTTTCACAGTGTCGTAGATGTCAACCTGCAAAAGCTCAAAAGAGAAACATTAGATTATACACTTCTCTGCCTGTACCACACATTCCTCGGCAAGAAATTAGTATAGACTTTATTCTCGAATTGCCAAAAACCTCATGAGGATTTGATTTAATATATTGCAAAATTATTCTTTAGAAAAATTGTTAAGCTTCATGGTTTACCAACTTCCATCGTTTCTGATCAGGATATTAAATTTGTAATTTATTTTTGGAAAACATTGTGGAAACTCTCGGGTACCAAATTGAAATTTTCATCTGCTTTTCATCCACAAACTGATATTCAACTGAGGTAGTCAATTGGAGTTTGGAAAATCTGCTTAGGACTTTGGTGAGAGAACATATTGGAACTTGAGATTCTATATTGGTCATTGCCGAATTTGCATACAACAATTCAATCAATCATTCTACTAAGAAATCTCCTTTTGAAATTATTTATGGTTATATTCTTCGAGCTCCTATCAATTTAATTTCTTTACCCATTGATACCTGTTTATCTACTACTGTTGAATCTTTTGCTCAACATATTCATATGTTCATGTTGATATTAAAAGAAAGATTACTCTAAGCAATAAAATTAGAAGCTTGCTGCAAACGTTCATAGAAGAAAACAAGAGTTTGATATTGGGGATTATGTCATGATTCGTATACGCCCAAAAAGATATCCTAAAAATTCTTTTAAAAAGTTGCATGCACAAGCCAGTAGCCCCTTTAGTGTTTTAAGAAAATTGGGATCCAATGCATATGAACTTGATTTGCCTTCAGATATAGGAATTAGTTTTACTTTCAATATAAAGGATTTGTTTCCTTACCAAGTTTGTCTGCAGGAGTTTCAACAGATAATAGTTCAACATCACCACATGTGTCTATACTTCCACGAGTACCATCTACTTCTTCAGATCAAGTAGAGAATATCCTACAAGATGAACTTGTCACTACTAGATTGGGTATTATGTGAAGATTTCTTGTTAAGTGGAAAAACAAGCTTGATTATGATATTACATGGGTTACTTAAGATGATCTACGCCACTTGAATCCACATATTCTTGGGCAGTATCAAAGTCAAAACTCTCTAGTGACGAATTTTTTGAAGCCGGAGAGAATTGATAAACATAGAAAGCAATTTTTCAAATCTGTCTATTCTAGGCGCAAAAATCTTCTAAAAGGGAAATAATCTTAGGATATTTTAGAAAGATTTTATTGTAATATTTTTGCTATTTTTGAAAGATATTAGAAGATTTTTAGGATATTTTAGAATCTATTTAAAACAAGCATATACCTATTTTAGGTTTACTTCCTTAAAAAGTTTATTTAAAATATGCAATTTCCTTTTTCTAGAAAGATTTTATCTTTAATAATTTGCTAAGATTAGGTGGTATGTTCACCTATAAATACGGCCCTTGTAAGCTCTAAAGGGGCATTAGTTTTGAGAATTATAAAGAAGTGTTTCTTTGGTTTTTCCTTTCTACTCCTCTTTTCTTTATCTTTCTCGTTGTTCTTTTCTACTCCTACTTTCCTTCTTCTATTCTCATCTCTTTAGAGGCTCTTTCCTCTTTCTTCTATTGTCTCCTCTACCCATCCTACATCAAAGTGTCAAATCTATCACTAAAAAACTACCTCTGGATTGTGGATTTAATGCTACAGATCAATGCTAGCATCAGCTGCCTATAGGAGGCATTCCACCAGCAACCCGGAGTCCCAACTTATGTACAAACCTGTGGCTACCAATAATATGGAAACCAACTTCAACCCCTTCCATCAGCAAAATTAGAAGATGGTTCAAATAGAAAGTGTGCTTATTGTCTAACTGTATTACAAGTCTTACCTCCAAACAAATCAACATGACATAATTTTTATTTTGAACATTTCATTTAATTTGATGTGAGCTACAGGTCTCGCCAACAAAGTAAGAAGGTTTCCTGGGACTAAAAAAAAAACTCCAAGGCTGCCATATATCTAAAGGGAAGAATCCAAAACACCACAACCAAGTAGATGCTGCCTGATGTAAACAATTTATAAAGGTTCAGTGAACCCCATCATGAGAATTTGTATTGATTGTATATATATAACCAACCAATGCACATGAAATGCTACATGGCATGGAAACTGTGCCAGACCTTGTACATTGTTGGATTGGATGTTACTCAAACTTGTGGTCCCAGATATGGACTAAGATTTCAAACATTTTCCTGAAGGGCTCACATCTAACATCACTCCAAATAAAGTTATCACAGTTAAAATGGAAATGCATTATTTAGCTAAAGATGCTCTTTGACTTGAAGGCATGCATCATTTGTCGACTTTCCGCCAATGAACGGAGAGTTTTGACCCAATGTTACCCAAACTGATACAACATAAAAGGAAGCCTTTGTCCACAGCAACACATAGGTTGAGCCAAAACCCAAATTCTGAAACTGCAGCTCCCAAGATGTTGAAGTGAAGCACCATATATTAGAGAATAGTAGAGGGTACGCATCTATATCAAAAGTTTCCACTTTCAGTCAAGTATTTAGCAGGGTTAAGAATAAGTCTAAGCACTTAGAAAAGGAGACTGCATTGATAGAAAGATCCAAAGAATATGAGATGATCTCAAGACTTGCTTGAAGATTCCTTCCAATGGAAAGACTTGGCTTCAGGGTTCTGTGTTTTTGGAAGGAGAAAAAATGACAGGACGGATGTACAAAATCTCTAATTTCTGGCTCCCCTCCAGACACATTGCATGCAAACCCCTTACATGTTCAATGAGGTTAGCACAAGTTGCATCATCATCCATCTCCATTGCAGTGCTGAGGAGCAAGATATCACAAGCAAGAACAGTTTTTAATTCCTAATCCCCATTCAAAAAACAAACAAAAACTCTAGAATAGTCCTATCCTTAAGAACTGATAGCCAACATCGATTCCTTGCAATTAGCATTACAAGCAAATCACAACTAATCTCCAGTCATTCAAATTCCTAACATTGAGGCACCCATGTGCTGGCCTTTTTTTATTGAAATGCGCTAGCCTTAAATGGAAAGTAAAACAATGATACCAGATAGTTATCCAATGCGTGTTTTATATAGTGCAGTGCGACTCATAGCATTAGTCCTGTAAGATAATCCGACCAGTAAAGCTTTAAAAGGCCACTGTTCTTCTTTATCCTTTTGCAGTATTTAATTATCTTTCTCTTTCAAAAGAATAGCCCACGACAGCCAGTTGCTTAGTTATATAAGACTACATTGCAATAGGAAAACCACAGACTGTCGAAGACAGTTTAAAGAAGAAAAAAAACATAGGTTTTCTTACTATAGCCAACCGCGCAAAGATAACAGAAAAGCAGAAATGCACAAATCATAGCTTGGCTCAGATGAAAATTTCAAAAGCAGAAGGACAATAGTAAAAGATAGATCTTTTGCAAAAAAAAAAAAAAAAAAAACGCAATCTGGAAGCCGTGAACTGAAGCCCAAAAAAGCGCATCTGGTAGAGGGGTGGGGAAACTTTAATGATGGCAAAAAAGATGCATTCAATTGTAATATTCAATGAACGGATAACACAGACATTAAACTATTGAAGAATTGAATTGCGATAGCGGAAACAGTGGAAGAAGGGAAAAACCAAAAAAAAAAAAAAAAAAACGAGAGAGAGAGAGAGATTACACTCACCCTTTGCAGCAACACGCTTCGCGCGCTTGATCTTCTCGAGCTGGACTTGCGAATCCATAAACATCTGCATCCTCTGAAACTCCAGCCCTTTGGCAAATTCCATCCGCTGCTTTTCCAGCTCGATCATCTTTCGCTGCTTCGCCGCCTCCACCCTCTCGTAGATCTCCCCGAACCGCACGATCGCCTGAGCCAGCTCCCGAAACCCATCGGCGTCCTCGTCGCCGTCGTACTCTTCCTCCTCGTCCTTCCGCCCGCTCTCGGTGCTCGATCGCGACGACCCGGAATCCACGTCGGCTGCCGCGGCGGCCGCGGCAGCAGCATTGTAATTCCTTCGGAAGAAAGCGTCATCGACGCCTGCGACGCTGGCCGACCGCTTCTCCTTGACGGGAAGAACAGCCGCCGCCTGCGGCAGCAGCAGCGGGGAAGTCTTCCGGTAAGGCAGCGGAAGAGCGAGAGGGGGCGGAGGGGGCGAGGGCGATGGTTTCTTCATCGCGGCGGCGGGGCCGATTAGGGCTTCTAGACGGGCGAAGAAGGGCCATTGGGAGGCTACGTTTCCGTCGGCGGCGGCGGAGGAAGAAAGCTTGGCCTTCTCGATCTTGTATTTCTTCTTCAAGGTGTCGATGCGATTCTTGCACTGGACGTCGGTGCGACGCTGCTTCTTTGTGGCACCGTGGCGGGCGTTGACAGCATCGGCGACCTCCTGCCAGTGCTTCTGACGGAGGTTGCCGCGATTGAGCTCGAGATAACGACTGCCCCAGGCTTCGATGAGAGTGGAGGTGGCGCCTTCGCTCCAGCAGTCCTCGCGGATGGGAAGAGACGGCCGTGCCGCCGCGGCCGCGGCCGTTGCCGCTTCCGCTCCGTCCATGATTCCGTCGGCCTTCTTCGATCGCTGGAAAGATGAAAGACGGAGGAGGAGGAGAAAGCGAGGGAGAGAGAATGAACGGACGGTCGAAAAGACGGTAGATGAAACGGCGAGGGGGTGGGTCGGTTGTCGACAGGCGCATGGGCCGCATGTGTAGGTACGGTCACGTCGCCGGGAGGGCGGGGCTGGAGCGCGAGCAGAGGATGGCGCGCCGTCTCTCGGTGTCGGCACGGAGGCTGCGCGAGCCGAAAGAGCCGGCCCCGCTCGGCTCGGCTCGGGTGACGTCGCCTGTTTCCGTGCGCCTTTTTGTTTTTTCCAAGTCACCGTTGGACGGGGAGAAGTGCCGGTTAGTACGTATGCAGTGACGGTAGTGGCCCTGGGGTCTGAGGGAAGAATTCATGGGTGGGTTGGTGATTTTAGGAATTCCAGAAGGGTAGAATGGGGAGTGCGCGCTGGCCGGTCCTCGTTTCTCTCGCTGTTTGTTTTGGCAATTGGCAGGCGTTATTTCTTGCGGCGTGGGTGGCGAATTTCCTACGGCGAGCGGAACATGTGCGTGACTCGTCGTTTGCGTACGGGATGATAGAGAGACAACAGCTCACGAATGTTTTTCCTTTATCAGGAAAATAGCTCCCAATTGTTTTTTCTTTAAAGGAAAATAGCCCACGATTGTTGATTTTTTGTTTTTTTCCTTCCCCCGTGAAAGAAAGCTTCAGCGACTTTTGTTATTTTCGTTGAACAGTTCAGTTCTAAGTCACAGAGGAGGCGTCTGGTAACATGTTAGCGCAGTAACCATGGTTTTCTTTCGTATTTGGTTTTCTAAGACCAATCCATATTTCATCAGTCACACTATTTTTCTCACTTCTACCTCTCCATTTTAATTATTTTCCATACCAATTATATACAATAAATTTATTTATTCTATCTATACATCTATCATTTTTTATTAATCATACATTTTTGAAAATATTTTTTTTATTTTTTAACATTTTTTACGGTCTCATAATTTTAAATATTACCAAACTTCCCGTAATTGTAAGGACCGGCCAAATTGTGTCATGAGATAAGTATGCATGGAACTGGGAAAAGGGAAGGAGGACGTAAATGTGGCATTATTATTTTCCAGGATTTCTGTAACGGTGTCAAGTTTGGTGGAAATTGCAACCATATTTTTTAATTTCATAAATTAGAAAACATCCTAAAGTATTTTTATGAAATTACTATCGTATTCTTTCTATTAGAGTTTGGTTGATGCTAGTACTTTTATGGAATGACAAAAATGCTCTTGTTAATAATAAACTAATTTATTCATTTTTATAAAATATTAGTAGTATTATTACTTTTTAATATATTTATTATTCAAAACGATTTTACAACAATTGTAGCAAAAATAATTATTAGGAATAAAAAATATTATTCTAACATATATTAAAAGGGTATTTTCTTTAATTTTATAAAAAAAAAACTTTAATTGATGTCTGTCAAAGTTTAATGAAAAAGATATGCTTGTAATTTAGTACAGATGTTGCATAGTATTTTAGAATTTTATAAAATTGTAAACACATGTATGATTTAGTGCAAATGTTGCTGAGAATTTTACAATTTTATAAAATTAAAAATACACTTGTATTTTGCTCAAAACTCTTATTTAAAAGAGGAAATAGAAAATTCATATGAGAAAAAGAAAATAAGGAAAGATAAAGGTTCTTTGTATATATATTTCCAAGTTAAGTAATACACAAATGGGATATATAAGGGCGCACTTGTTATAACCTATTTAAGTTATATTATTAACAAAATTAGACTTACATTGGTCACAAAATTGAAATTTAACCAATTGAATTGTTTAACATTATTTTCAATTATGATACTAAAATTTAATTTTCCAACGTTACCTCTATTCTTTCATATCATTTACACAATTTTTAAAAGTATTCCTTTTCTTACTCCTACCTTGTCTTAAAATTCCACCAACTTCTCATTTTCCAAATGTACCTTAAAATTAATATGTAAATCAAATAATTTTATTATGCATTTACCTTTATCATGTAGGGCACGAGCAGATTTAAAATAAAATTTATATTTCTTACTCAAAGATAATTTTTTTTTATGAATGGAAATACTCTATCTCAACTCCCTAACCATGTTGGAAGAAAGGGGGGAAAAAGAGATCCGTGTAATGCATTGCCAAAAAATTGTCTGTACAAATATTCCCAATAATAGATTGGAAGGTTACTCCACCAGACCAAATGATCCACAAGAGAAACAGATACAAAATTTGCCAATGTATGAGCGACAGCGTTATCCTACCTCAGCACATGGTGGACTGACATATGAGATGAGGAAGAGAATAGGGATTTGATCTCCTCAACAATAAACCCAACTAGTGAGAGCATGTGGCTGTCCATCACCAAATACTTGTAAAGAAGAAGAGAATCCATTTCAAAAAGAACCCGATGTAGCTTTAGTTGAAGTGCCCATTTGACTTCGAGAAGAAAAGTTGTTGCTTCCATAATAAATGGTTCTAAAGTACCCTTCCTCCTCCATCCCTTGGTCGCGATGAAGAAACCCCTTGAATCACGGATGACAGCAACAAATCCCATGGGCAGGTGATCGCCGTGTTTGCGAGCATTGACATTAATCTTGAAAACCCCCGCAGGTGGCTTAGTCCATCTAACCACCAATGGCTTGTCCAAAATACCGTTTTAGATGAGGAGCTTTGCCCTTCTATTAAATCCAATGAATGAGTATATTTTTATTTCATTATCAAGTGGCTCTAATGTTATTATGAAGCATGGCGCAATAGAATGCTCCCAATATATCTCATATTTACCATGGGATATGCAATATATAAGAGTACACCATAATTAACTAGATCATGTGGTTTTATACAACCTCTTCAAATTTTAAGTTTTTTTATATTTGATGGAAAATATAAACTATTTAAAAATATTTATTGTATTTAATATTATTTATTTATTCAAATTTAATATCATTTATTTATCTAAAAGATCAAGTATCATCCAAATCACATATACATATGGTTACATTTGCTTAAAAATAAGTATAATCATATGTAAATTAGGAAAAATATTTAGATTCATTAGCATATTTATTAGAATTTAATAATACTTATAAAATCATTTATTCATATACACATGATATTTTAGACTATTTAGATATTAAAAATACAACTTTAAAATTAATATTTAATATTTAATTATTTTATTATGTCAATCTTATATATTTGTAGATGAAGCTTATGCACGATAATATTACATAAGTGAAAGGGTTTTCAAGATACTATAAATAATACTAAATATAATAAATTGAATAGATTTTTCATCCGTCATCGATATATTCAAATTGAAAAATTACATATAAGCAGAATTTTACAAAAGCATTCCCTTATAAGTCACATTTTCATAATGAAATCAGAATTGGCTATATTCACTGAGTTTCTATCATATAAAGTTTCATAAAAAATTAAATATGTACATAGTTCTCTCTAAAAATATATAATTAACATGATAAGATTGTTTAATTTTTTATATCAATTTTAAAGTTGTCAATCTAATATTTATATTGTCTAAAACATCATTTCCACATGCATAAATGATTTTATATAAAAATATAGCATTCTAGTGCATTTATGAATGAATCTAAATATTTTTCAAAGTTAATTACATATTTTAAAGCAAATATAGATCTAAGATGTCGACATGATTTTTACTATCATGATATATATATATAGGGTTCAACCTTTGACACGTTAATTTTTCTTTTTATCATCACTTTAAACCTTATTTCATAATAATAGAACTAAATAAGGGGCGATATAGCTTTCCATAGTATGGGTTATCCTTTAATTTAGCAAATTAGAATTACATTTTCAATTAATTTTGTAAGTTTTTGCCTTATCGAAGTTGGGATTTATTTCAATGCAATTGGATGCATTAAAATTTCAATGTATCTAGTTAGAAATTTCATTTTTATTATTTTAAAAAAATTATTGTTTTTTAAAAATATTTTTTATAAAATTCTTAATCTAGGTATATTTAATCTATAACCTAAATTTTAGTATTTTTAGAAATATGTATATATATTTTTATTTTTTGAAAATAAGAGTAGTTTAGTCATTTAAAAGTACTAAATCCTTATAATTTTTAAAAAATCAAAAAACTATACACACGCTTCAAAAATGGTAAAATTTGAGTCATAATTTAAATACATCTAAATTAAGAGTTTTATAACAAAAAATTCAAGATTAATAATAAGAAATGGAATTTTCAGCTGTATGCATTAAAATTTCAATGCATCTGCTTGCATTAAGACATCCTCCATTAAATCTTAGGTTATTTGCAAATATACTTATATAGTTTGCAAAATGCTGGTAAGTTAATTTTTTTTAGTTCCATAAAATTACAAATAAATTTTTCTAACTTTCAAAAAATTATTAGTATACCGCATATGGTCAAGGTCCTGTTATTCTTGACAACTAAAAATATCTGTAGGAATTTTCTTTCCGTTATGAACATTACAAAAATCTTCAAGAAAATAACTACAGGAACCTGATGATTATTAGTGGGTGATAGTAAAAAATTGAAATGACGGTGAGTTTAGGCTAAGGTTTTAGTGATATTCATGATAGGGAAGAATATACGTAGTGGAACCTTAAGTATTTCCAATTTTTTAATTTAGCGAATTTTTTTTTTTGATAACGTAATTTAGCGAATTGAGAAGTAACATTAACAACATGGGGTGTATTTATAAGTTTTTTCAAAATTTGTGGAAGTTATTTTTAATTTTGCGAAAATAAGACAGTTGCAATATCGAGGAATATTTACAAATAACCAATAAAAATTTCAAAATATCCCAACTTCTGTTTTACCTTTAAGTCTCAACCGTGATTAATACAGAAATCCTAATCCTTCTTAATTTCCCAGTCTAGCACGTTCTTTCGTTGCTCCAACTTCACAAGTCACAACCATCTTATGGACCTACCTGTGCTTGGACTGGTTATGCTGATGGCGTACAAGACAGAAATGGGCGCCATTTATTATTATTTTTATTATTGTTGTTGTTATTGTTATTATTATTATTTATGGTCTCAAAATCTGATCTCCCAATCTTAAAGCTACTCTCGGGAGTCGAATGGGCCAGAAGGAGAAATGAATTGGAACCAGTTAACACGTGGCCCTCTTTTCGTGGGTGTATCACTGATGATATGGGCCTCTTATCTGCAAAGCCCAAGAAACATATGACTATATGTATTGTTTAATTAATTGCAATCTTATGAAATTAACATATTTATAATATTTCTCAAACTATATATATGTTTCCAAATAAACCAAAAGATAAAGAGGATACAGGTAAATTAGGAGAAAAGAAATTATTAGGAGCAAGGAAAAAATTTCCTTTTCTTTAAAACCGTCACAACCAAGAAAAATTTTCAGTTTCTTGTATGTATTTTTCTTTCTAACAAAGTTTTTTTTGGGTTAGTAATAAGGATGATCGAAAATGTATTTTCTTAGTAGTGATATTTCACAAAAATAAAAAGTTGACCACAGTTTTTTCTCAAACAAATTTCTGTTCTTACTTAAATTTTTTCAAGTATGTTTGGAAGATTTTGGCATTAACTTATTTATAGTAAGTACCAAATAATTAGTCTACGATTTCGAAAGAAAAGAGAAAAAAAAAAAAAACTCTAAAGCCAATTTATTGAAATATTGACTGACAAAACTGGACAGATCTAATTAAAAGTCTGGTGCCGTTTGGTCTGAACTATGGCTCTGATTCTGTAAAATAAATAGGCAAAAATAATGCAACCATGATTTGGAGTTGCGGACGTTCCTTTGGCAATCAGGTAAGCTTATTACCATCAAGAGCTACTGAAGATCATGCCTCCCCTTTTTAGGCCAGGCAGAGCAAACTCCCGATTCTAGGCCCAGGCCTAACGAATATATATATACATACATAGATATATATTAATCATGAACCCCATAAATTTAGAAAGCTCCATCACATTATTATTTTCCATTCGTTAATAAGATGAATATTATTGGGTATTGAAGCACCAATCTAGACGTATGTGCCATGAAGTAGGATCCACAATTGGAAGGCACAAACAGAATAAAACGGCTTAGAAATTGTCATCGATCATATTATAATGCATATAAAAATAAATGTTCTAATTTTTGTAACCTTCTCTGTTACAGAAAAAAGTCAGGAAAAATAACCAGCAAAACAAAGGCAAAAAAAAAAAAAAAGCCATTATTTCCCAATATCTCGGTTAAACTACCCAACATTAACAACCGTTCCAAGAAGCAAGTGCAACTTCCTGATCGATCTGAGAAGGAAAACAAAGTGCAGCTGTGCAGACAAGAAAAGATACGGTAATTTAGCACCATTTGTCCTGAGGTTCCTTTGGCATCTAATTATAACTAGCATATGACAAGAGTATTGTCATTGGGAATTGTTCCTTGAGTCACTTAGCTTTGGCGGGTGTAAAAATTCATTTATTATTATTATTTTTATATAATAGGTAATCTAAGTATGCTGAACATGTGGATTAAGTTTTACATTTTTGGATATTTTTAAATTTTTTAAAATTAGTGGTATTTTATTAATTTTAAACTACAAAAATGTCATTAATTTTAACAAATCGAAAAAAATCTAAAAAGATACAAAATAATAAAATTTAATACACATGTTTAATATATTTAGATTAAAAATTATATAAAAAATTTTCAAAAAAATAAAAAGTAAAATACATACACCCGAGTGCACCAAAATTAAGTGCATCTGGGTGTATTAAACCACTTTCGGTTGTTATTTTATCTAAAATCCCATCTCAACATCTCCCAGTACCACCGGAATTCGCATGTGGAATAGCTTTCAAGTGCTGTTGGCCAACTTTGACAAATAGAAAGTGCTAGCTAGCTAGGGAACCTTGTGATCTTCCCACAGTAGAATCGGATCAGAACCGTAAAAAGAAGCAGACCCCACCAGCTCAAATTTCTAAGGCAAGCAACAGCCAGTGGAGCTGAGGTTGTTTCCATGAGGCAAAGGTGATAACGCTATGCTGCTTTCATGCAAGAACTGTCCACGAATGGTATGTGCGAGCAATTCCAGATTGGAGGCAGCTTCCCGGCCGTTCATCAGGTAGGCCTGTCCATCAATGCCCTTTCCGAAACCCCTCCAGTGCACATGCCAAGATCGTCAGCTGATTGCCCCATACGGGTGATTTTCTTTCCAGCCGTCCATTTTTATATGAGGATTGTGGTCCATCTGATGAATATATCGATCCAATCTCTTAAGGGGTTTATTTTGACACATGGGTACAACTAATTAATGGTTGAGATATCTTGCATATGGGCGACATTGACAGTTGTCCCCTGCTCCCCAGAGAAATGGGTAGTTGTATTAACTCGAAGAAATATTCCGTGCAAATTTGGAAGATATTGTAGATAATCTTATCTGCTCGGCGGTATCAGTTGCATGCATGTCAGTCGTACAACACACAAGCCACCCCAATGACATCATAATATCCAGACCATAGATCATAGGGATCTTCGGCTTTGATTCATTCAATAAGAAAACAGTACTGCTGAAATTGACTGATTTAAATCTTTCAATGAATGGTATGAATTTCTCCTGCATGTTTTCCAGTGCTTTTCCATGCTATGTTCGGAAGGGTTCGATTTCAATCAACTGTAACAGATTTTAGAACATAGGTTTTCAACAATTTTGGCCCACCCAATGAATGGTCATGATTTAATGTTTGTTTATCATTTATCGGCCTATCACATAAAAGTGTGCTCCCAACTTTCCATGCCTCGAGAGACACTTGATCACGTCCGAAAGCCATTTTCTTGTTACGAAGATTATTAGAAGATATGGGTTGTTGTCATTCCGGGCTGTTTTTCAATTATCAGGAAGCTTCCTTTTTAATGGCGTTGGACCCCTTGTTTTGTAAGTGCCTATCCCTGTCGCTGCCACGTGTATTAGCCATCTCAAAACATTCAATACACTCCATCGGTGTCTCACGTGGGCACAACTTACTCGGTTAAATTGGACGCAATTCCCTGCTGTATGTGGCCCACGTAGACATTTTAAAATAAAATAAAGGGGTTGAGGAGTCCATAGGGTCACAGATGGTCAAGACTATTGTGGTTTTCAATAAGTTTTGTAGTTTGTTATAGGTTTCACAAATAATCTTTCCCTATTTTAAGTGGGTTCTTTTATGACTCTATTGTTCAAAACAAAATTAAATTGTTTTTATTTGATTATGAGGCTTTTTTTTAAAAAAATTAATTTAGAATTTTTTAATTTCTATAATTATCTTATTTTTAATTATTTATTTACTTCTTTTTATATAACTACTTTACTTTTCAATTATTTCTACATAACTATTCGTATATTTAATATATTTTTTTAATTTTATTCTTTTTACTCCTTATCATTACTCATATTATATCACATTATTTTTTCTTTATCTCAAAAAATTTTCATTAAACATTTTTCATTGAAAGTTTTATCATTTTTAAAACACATTCATTAAAAATGCATATTTGAAAATAATTATCTATCTGCTTAATTCTACACTTATTTTTTTTTTGATAAAAGAGGAGATCCTGCTATCCCTACATCCTCAAAGCATTAGAGGGGAAAGAGATAGAAGGATCCTCGCAATTCATTGTCAAAAAATTGTCTATACAAATGTGCCTAACAATAGCACTGGGAGGATCTCCGTGCCAACATTGTTGGCCTTCACCAGAACCCAAACACAATTCGGCTAAGGAGTGAACAATAAAATTACCTTGCCGAAGAACATGGTAAATCGAGAAGGAAACATTGTTAGAGAGGATGGATCTAATCTCTTCAACAATAAAGCCCAAGTCAGAGAGGATAGGAACCGAGTTTAAGATGAAGTCATACAAAATGAGGGAAACTTATTAAGAGATTGTATTTTGCTATCATTTTTAGTTAGGAAAAAGGAAACTACTTCTAAGAAGATTCTTTTCCTGTTTAAAAAGAGGTAAGAAGGGTGGAAAAGTATGAAAGAAAATACTTTAAAAAAGTAAGTCATTGATGTAATTTGAGAATGGTAATGGTAAGGATTGGAGTACTAAAGAAAATAAAAATAAAATAAATAAAATCGTTCTGGGAAAATGTGAAATCATATAAAAAAGTGAAGGAAACAGCCAAAGATTTTTTTTTTCCCCACTTTTATCATCTCACTGACGGGCATACGGTCTGGATATTATAAAACCTTCATTTTTTAATCATCCCAATTTACAGAATGCGAATGGCCGCAAGTGTTAAGCGACCATAAATGAAAATTCGGGCTACCATGAGCCTGGCATTTGAACGTGGATCCGGATTATTTCTTTCCAGAAAATGTTGATATATAATATTTTAAAGTGAGGTGAATAGTTTCTTTTTGTTTAGTAAAATTTTGTTGCTAAAAATATACAGTTTTACTAGTATGATGCTCAACCGGTCCAGGGACTAGAATCAATCAAAAAAAAAAAAAAACTAGCATATGTCATGTAGCAAACGTCAAGAAGAAATTTAATTACTATTTTATGCTTAAGCAACTAAATTTTAATTTAGTTATAAGAATATTATCACGAGCATAAAATTTTTCTTTACCCCTAAAATATTATCACAAGCAAGAGAAAATTTCCTCATCAATAATTATTACTAGCTAAGGCGTAAGTTCCTTGCAGCAAATCTTTAAAAATAATCTAATAGTTGATTGCATATACATTATCCTTGCTAATGAAGAAGCTATGAACCATACATATGTATCATCTAAAATATTCATTCAATATAAATAAATGATTCTATAATTATTACAATATGTGGATAAATTTATGAATAAATCTTAGTAGTTTTTATATTTGACATATGATAATTAAATTTTAAGCTATTATGACCCACTTAAAAACTTCTTTCCAAAAATATTTTTTGTTATTATGGTAATATAAATTATTTTTTAAAAATAATATTATTTAATTTTAATTTAATCATCAAAGTATACTGAAATTAGATAGCAATATTGAATATTTTATTAACGTACGTGCCACAGGTTGATGTTCTTCCCATGTCGGGCCGGTTCGTGGTTGGAAGGAAGTATTATTGTCCTTTGGAAATAGGAAAAGTATGTTACTATTTTTTCAAAATGGTAAATTTTTTTTTTTGTAATAGAAAATTTCATTTTATCTTATTATCTCATCTTAATGCGTGAACATACCCAAAAATTAAGAACGAAGTCTTTATGTATTTAAGTTTTCTTATTTTTCAAAAATATTATGTGTACGAGTAAAGACATGTCATCATATCCTCCTGTTTTAGGACTTGAGGCTTGTTGGGTGGGGAATTCCGATCCGATTTGGTCGTGGGTTTGCCTAGATGCCCATGTAGAAAACGAGCTCGGAGATCAGCAGCTAATCCAATCTGTGGTTCGAGGGACATGGGTAGATCAGTAGATGGCAGACGCAAGGAGAAAGGGAGCTAGAGGAGACTGAAGAGCCTTGAGTCAGACGTCTCATTCGATTTCGAGGAGGGCCGGAGGAGCTGAGAAAGGGAAGAAGGACAGGTGGATATATAGCTGGTATCCCTCTGGGCACGTCGTCTGACATTCCAATCAAGTGATTATAGTCACTTCGTGTACTTATCTTCAGCCGTCCACTTCCAACCATTTAGTGGTACACCTCATCTCATCTGTACCAACCATTTCACAGCCGCCAAAATGTAAACATCAATCAATCCAGCTCGTTTTCTAGTAAGCGGTGTTTCGTATAATATATTTTTTTTTCTTCCTGGTACGTTTACTGAGCGTGTGTTTGGTTGAACATAAAATTTTTAACGAACAATTTTTAAAGTAGAAATTGTCAAATCAACAGAAAGTGATGTGATATAATAGGAGTAATGATGAGAAGTAAAGAGAATAAAGTTAAAATAGATAGATTAGTTATATGGGTAGTTGCGTAGAAATAATTGAAAAGTAGGGTAGTTTGTATAAAAAAATGTAAAAAAATAATTAAAAAATAGAATAATTATGAAGAGTAAAAAGTGTTAATTGACAATTTTTTGCCCTAAACAAACACAGCCAAAATGATAAAATTTGTCGCAGAAAGTTGTCAACAGTAGAAATTGTCAAATGACGTAGTATAATAAAGGTAATGATGAAAAATAAAAAAGATAAAGGGTGTGTTTGGTTGGAGGTAAAACTTTTGATGAAAAGTTTTTGGAGTAGAAGTTGTCAAATCAATAGAAAATGA
>JAXCLR010000001.1:47099691-47110937 GCA_035584095.1 Annona squamosa | reverse complement strand
AAATAATTAAAAAATAGAGTAATTATGGAGAGTGAAAAGTTTTAGTTGACATTTTTTTATGCTAAACAAACGCACCCAAAGTTACAATAGATAGATTAGTTGTATGGATAATTGTGTAGAAAATGATTGAAAAGTAAGATAGTTTGTATAGAAAAGTATAAAAAAATAATTAAAAAATATGATAGTTATGGAGAATGAAAAATTTTAGATTGAAAAGTTTTAACGTGACATTTTCTATCAATTGCCTAACACACCCTTTGTTACACAAGTTTTTAAATAAAAAATAATGCGATATAATCTAAATAACAATAAGCAGTAAAAATAATTGAAAAGTGGGGTAGTCGGAAGATAGAAAGAAATAATTAAAAATATAATAGTTATGGATAATTAAAAATTTAACATGAAAAGTTTTAGTTTTATAATTTTTTTACACTTTACCAAATACACTCTTAGTTGCATGATAGGTAATTTGCATTTAAACTATTCCTATTTTTTATGTTGAAATTTTTAGCAATTAATATTTTAAATATTACACAGTTTAATTTTTTTCATTTTAAATTTTGCATTATTTGGTTTCTTTTTCATTTAAACATTGAGCCTTCATGGGTTATATCTTATGACATGTCTATAATATCTTTGCATTTTAAACTTTGGGTACTTTGCAAATATACCAACCTAATTTGATACTAATTGTAGGTACTCCTCATGTTAACGATGACATTTAATAGAATAAAAGGATTGTTAAGAAAAATATGTCATTTCAAAATTGCCCTTCCAAAATTTCTCTGATATTATTTTCTATTTCTTTTACCTTCTTTTTTAGAAAATCTCTCCTTCAACCCAATTTCTTTTTAACAAAATTTTCCACTTGCATAAGTAAATGTTTTATAACTGTGAAATTCTAATACAACTTTTAACATGATCGTTTATGTCATTATTCATTTTTCTAACCACATATTAATAGTTTCTGACGGCAAGAGGGTCTTGCGGATATGCTTGCAATTTTAGTGAAATTATATAGGATAATATGCAATTCGTAAAACTATATGAGTGTATTTATAATTAGTGATAAACTAAGTGTGTATATCTCCAAATTAACCTTTAAACTTTCTAAGTTTGAGCATTTGCATTTTATATCCTAAAGTGAACTCTATCCATTTTTCTTATAAGCTTGGCTTTTTTGGTCACTCTTCTAATTTGGGCTTAAAATTTATAATTGATAATTCAGAAATTTTAATTATTTTTATCCATTCATCCTTTTTAAATCATTCTTTATAATTTTTTCTCAAGAAAATGAATATCGATCTTAAGAATTTTTTTTGTAAAACGGTTAATCTAATTATGTTTAAGCTATAAATTAATTTTTATCAATTTTGGAGATGTATATATATTTGTTTTGGATTTTAAAACATAGGGGTATATTAGTCATTTTAAACATAGGCTCTAGGTTTAAAATGCAAAGAAATTAAATAGTATAGAATTTAAAATGCTAATAGTCAAATTTTATTATTTATAATACAAATAAACATTGTTAGGTAGTTTAAAACGCAAATTACACCCTAGTTGATTTTTCTATTGACATTTCAGAATGACATTTGGTAATGTGAAAATGGCAGGAAAGAAGGAAATGGAAAAGAAGATATTTTTTGAAAGTACGAAAAATAATATAAATGATAGGAGTAAAGTGAGATAACTAAAATGCAAGGATAAAAATGAAAATATAGAATAGTTAAGCAATTAAAACGTTAAATTATTTACGTGGTGACCGTAGTTTTCCACCTTTTTCCTGCGCTTTTTTCCATAAATAATTTGACATCTTAATTACTTAATTACCTTATTCACTAATTTTTACTTCTATATCTAATTATTTTTCGCACAATTAACTTATTTATTCATACTTTACCTTCATGATATTACATTAGTTATCACTCAAGGGTAGGATTAGGTTAAAACCTTTGACCTATATTCAAAAATAAGGCTAGGGTAGGTTGATCATATCTCGACTTACTCTGCATATATTAATTCATTAAAAATTATAAACATTTTTTAACATTATTCTCGTTTTCTTTAAAAAATTACATTATCCATAATTGATATACTTTAATTCAATTTAAAATTTAACTTGTAAGTATAATATAATTAAGTCTTTAAATTAAATAAATATTTAAAAAATCAAAAAAATTAAAATTAACTTAAATTATTAACCTAGAATATCAATTCAAGTTGCCATCCAAAATTTAGTGAACTATGTTTTATTAACTTATTCAGTAAATTTGTTACATGGTTTATATTTAATAATTTGTTTGCTATAGATAATAATGTTTTATTCAATAATTAGTAAAATATTTGAACACATAACCTTTTGCCATGATTTCATATTGAATAGGAGTATAATTTCTTAAAATTATCATACTTGGCTATTATTTTTTACTTGCACTGATACCATGTTAAAAATTGTCTCAAGATCTATTGCAAAAAAGTAAAGGTTGATCTTGTCCTGAAATAAAAAATAGGGTCAAATATTATGTTTAAAAAATAAAATTAGGGTTGAGCAAATACTAACTTAGTCATCCTAATTTCCACCCGATGACCAAATGAGCTTTATGCACACCTAACATGTGTATTGATGATGTAATTTTTAATTTTAAAAATTAAGATAAAACATTAAATAAAATTTAAAAATTATTAAGTTTTATAAAATGGTAAATTTATGTGAATCTTGCATATCAAAATAAAAATATGTTTCTTTGTAGTCCTATCCTTTCCTTTAAAAAAAGAACCAATAAAGAAGAGAATTATTTTTGCTAATGTTCAGACTGAATACGCTTTTAGTATGAAATGAAATAGATATGATAAAAGTAAAGTAAAAATAGATAAAATAGTTATATAGAAAGATATAAAAAATAATTTAAATATATAAGGTAAAAATGAAAAAAAATGTAGTAGTTGTGTACTTAATAGAGTTGACTTTTGGAATTTTTCTAATTTACATTTCACTTCCCAGCACTTCCTTGTTCATTACTGGGACAGAATAAGGATGAGAATAAGGATAAAATGAAAATTTTCATTTCTCACGATAAAGATTTTTTCCTTCATAAAAAATAATAACTTAATTTTACAAATTTCCATACAAAATTTTCCAATTCTCAAACAATTTTTAACAATTCCGATCCTATACAACTTTCTCATTATCAATGCAGTTTTTCTTATTCTTAATACACTTACATTCCACATCCTCGTTCCATCATCCAGTTTACATTCGTTTGTTAACGTGCAAAAGTAAGAAACTCCCTTCCTACTTTTCCCTATACACATTCTCTTCTCTGATTTAATATATTAATAACTATCCAACAAGCCTTTTTTTTATATTATGATTTAATATCTTAATAACTATCCGATAAGCTTTTTTTATATTATGATTTAATATCTTAATAACTATCCAACAAGCTTTTTTATATTATACTCCTATGTTTTAAATATTTTTTATAATTATCATATTAATCTCACTTTACCATGGACGAAAATTTGGAACAATGGCCCTAGTTCACACCCTCCTCTCCCCCGTGCTATGGCGATACGCCAAAGTGTCAAGAACAAGTGCATAGTTTTAAAGGAACAGTGCACACACTATTTTAATCTGCTGTATTTTTACGCTAATGGACACGATTTGACAGTTCTCCTGTTCTCATTCTTACCAATTCCTATCACAAGACGTAGAAAAAAGTTGCATAATTTACATCGGTTGAGTAAGAATTGAAAAAATTAGGCACTTGTGATTATTGCAATCATAAGATAAGAGATAAAAAAATTCATCTCACTAATAATCATGGTCCCCAATCAGTCAACCAATTGCAGGGCAATTTGCATGAATCCATCTTTTTTTTTCCTTTGGGAAATAATCAACCCGCAGTTAGTCCAACTAGAATAATAATCTGCAAAATGTAATCCCACACACATATATCCACAATTGGGGGTGTTAATGGATTGGGTTAAATGAGTTAGAGCCCAATTCTAATCCTAAATCATTTAAATAATCTCAACCTTAATTTGTTTATTAATCATTTTAAAGAAACTTTAACCATAACCCATTTATAACTCCTTTAATAAATAAATTGATGAATAATTAATGAGTTGTGTATATATGTTGCAAACAAGTTAAAATCAAGCTAATTTAAAGTTGAGTGTTATTCTTTGTAATTGTCATAATGAATTAATTTATAGTGGCGGGATACATGACATGGCTAAATCTTCATTAGGAGAATGTTGTATATTTGTTGTGCTAGTACAAAGAAAGACAACGAATCGGCTAGACAAAGAAAGAGAGAAAGGACAAAGAGGAGAGAAATAGTAATAAAGATAGAGAAGGGAATGGTTTGAGACGAAAAGGAAAAGATAGAGGGAAGGAAAGAAGAGAGAGAGATAATTGAAGATGGAGAGGGGAAGAAAGAGAAGAAGAGAAAGAAATACAACTAGATTAACATGTTTAGTTTATAAATATATACATATATCTAAAATGGTAAAATTTAGTTTATAAAATAAATACAACTAAATTAACATGTTTATAAAAAAAATTTCAAAAAAATAAAAATAAAAATGTATTTGGACAAGTTTGAAATTGCCAAATTTTAGACCAATCTAAAAAGATCATCAGGCAAATATTTAGAGAGTTGGGAAAAGGGCTCCACATGCATGTAGTAAGAGGCATATGGGCCCCACATGCATGCAATAGGAGACATGTGTGTAAATTTTTCTTTCATATACCTCATTTGAAATATTACTATATGGATAAATGATCATATAAAGTATTATTATATTCTAATATATATGTGAATGAATCTAAATATTTTTTCTAATTTACATATAAATATATTTATTTTTGAGTCTAATATATATGTGAATAGATCTAAGTATTTTTTCTAATTTACACATGAATCTATTTATTTTTGTGCATATGTGACCCATACATATATTTGATTGAAATAAAACTTGTCTCCTAGCTACATGAATGATATTAAATATAATGAATAGATTGAATTTTGCATTAGTTATCACTATCTTAAAAATAGAGGGGATACATGAAATCCTTTTTATGTAACCTGGTTACAGAAGGTGATGTATATATATGAGAACTATTCAAATGCAGTACGTATGTACCATAATTATGGTGCATTCTATTATAAAATAGGCCCACACATATTACATTGCTATAATACTTTATAAATCATTTATTCATATAAAAATATACCTTAGATGGTTTAGATGTTAAAAATACAACTTTAAAGTTAATATTTACGTTAAACTATTTTATTATATTGATTTTGTACCATTTTTGATAAGGCCTATACACATATTTAACTAGTATAAAAATTAGTAAGCTATTAAAATAAATAATTTTAAATAACAAGTGGGGTAGATGTTGATTTTATGATCAAATGACTATTTTTCTATTATATATAGGAGATGTATACATATATACAGAGAGATGATCTGGTAGATTTACATGTACCATAGTTATGATATATTTGATTCAAAATGGATCCTACAACTTGAATATATTAAATTTTATACAATCATCTATAATCTATCCATGTATAAATTATGTTTTAGATATTTTACATGTTGAAAAAATAGATTTAAAATTATTATTTATATCAAATTATTTTATTATATTAATTTTGTACCATATTCAAATGAGGCAGTCGTTCGTATCCAATGGGGATGAAAATTATTATGCAAATAAAATATAATACATAAAATAGATTATAATTTTATGCTTATTAGAAGGTCATTTGAGCTAACTGTATCATAAATCATAGTACAATTAGCTACATTAAATCATCTCCATCATATATATACACATATGAGCCCCAATCTAGTGCACTTGAATGCACTTAGTTTAATGCACTTGAGCAAATAACATTCTTCTAATTTTTTTTGATTTTTTAAAAATTCATATGTTGGACCAAGCATGAATGTTCTATATATAAGTTTTACATTTTCGATTTTTAAGATATTTTATTTCAAATTTAAAAATAAAAAATAAGTCATTTTTGTGCTAGCCTACATCAATATATTAAAGATTTTTTAAAGATAAAAATAAAAATAAATTTTATAGTATACTAAGTGCACTAAAGTTAAGTTTACTCAGGTGCATTAGATCCAATTCATATATATATAGGGTTCTACTTTTATGGAACTCTTCTTTTATGTAACCTTTTTATTTTTAATATTTTGACAGGTGATGGAAAGTCCACTCTATTGATTATATTTAGTATTATTTTTACTATAATAAATTTCACTTGTTTAGTATCGCTATATGGGCTTATTTATAAATATGCAAAATCAATGTTATAAAATGATTTAGTACTAAACTGTAAGGACCAATTATTTTATTTTATTTTTATTATTACTCTTCTCTATTTATGAGGTAACTTATGAATATGTTACTAGGAGTTTACGATGTTAATGA
Organism: Annona squamosa; assembly: GCA_035584095.1. Taxonomy (NCBI): domain Eukaryota; kingdom Viridiplantae; phylum Streptophyta; class Magnoliopsida; order Magnoliales; family Annonaceae; genus Annona; species Annona squamosa. The sequence goes on along the minus strand of JAXCLR010000001.1, from coordinate 47,104,468 downwards.
ATGCATAACATATATGAAAATGACATCTAGGGGACATATAGTGCATATATGCATGTATTATGATCTTAGCACATTGAGTATAAATTTAAAGGTGTATGATTAGTGTGCCATTGTTGAGTACTATGACTATTTTTCCCTTTGCAGAGTAGGTACAGGGTTCGACCTGCCCGGTTAGGTCGCGGGGGTGAAAGGGGCAGCGCCCCCAGAGAAAATTTTAATTATTAAGTACTAGGAGTGAGAAAGTAAATTACTAATTGCGATTAAACCCGACCCATGCCCCGGCCCGGCCCAATGGGGTTCAATTAACATGAGTAGCCCGCACTCTAGGGTTTCATTTTCCATTTTGCGCCCGACTATCCTTCCTTCCTTCTTCTTCTCTTCTTGTTATCTGATCCTTCTCTTCTTTCCCTTCCACTCAAATCGATCTACCCGTAGATCTCTTAAAGAAAACTCTACCAACTGCCTTGAAGGTCATAGATTCTAATCCAGGAAGCTCCGAAGCTTCGAATTTCTGCATTCCAAATCTAGGGTAGCTATTTTTGAGAGAAATCATGATTGAGGTAAGTAGATGTGACCCCTTCTTGATTTAGTGATGAAATTTTATGTTAAACGTGATGTGAGATTGGTGGCAATGTGTAGCACCTGACAACTTCGTGGTACGGGGCGTAGGGTTCGTAACAGTTAAGATTCATGGGGAATTTGCTTTGAATGTGCGATTTTTATTATGTAAAAGACTTTTTAGTAGTTTTCATATTGTTGAAATATGACGTTAATTGATTCACCTCAAACGAGAGTAATTGAAGGTTCTCTTATTTCGCACATATCATGTGTTTGATAAAATGCTTGTGTGATAGATTTATATGTTGAATTTAAACTTGGTCGATGTTGTATGTGCGATTTGTGACATTTATCCTTGTCTGTTATGTATGATGTGTTATTTAAAATGGTTGGTTGTAAAAGGGTTGTTCATGGCCCCTGATTGACATGAAGATATGGTTGTTCATGGCCCTTAATAGACATGAGTAGAGGATTGTTTGTGTCATTCTATTTATATGTGGTTTTATGCATACGATCTTAGGAGTGGGTATTGGACCCATATGTGTTATCTTGATCACTACATGTGCATCTATCATTTTACTTACTTACACTTTGTGCTAACCATTGTCTATTTGCTGAGTCTATTTGGACCTATATGGTTTATTATTTTGCCTTTAGATCACAGGCCAGGTGGAGAACCTCGGGATGAGGCAAGTTAAAGATCAAGACTTGGAGACCATTTGCGCAATATCTTAAATTACAGTTCTTTTAGCATTTGTGCACGTAGACGATTACTGAGATAGATTTACTCGATAAACATATTGTATTTGATATTTTGAATTGGATTATAATCTCCATGGATTCATATATATATAATCATTTAGTTGTTTGTTGTGTAAGGATAACATTCAATGATTTTTCTTCTATATGAATGTCCTTATTATATGAAGATACAAGTGTATAAATATAGAATTGAATGTTACATTTTGAAATAAATTGAAATGTCTATGAATATCAGGTCGTGTATTTCATACCACCACTTGTATATTATGGGGAGATGCTGTCGAATTTTTCTTAGATTGTATAGTACCAATTAACTAGTTATTAAGTATATCTAGAAATGAGGTGTTACATAAATATTAACATTTAAGCAATATTTTCAATATCTAAACCATTAATATATCAATACTATGTGGATAAATAGTTCTGTAAAATATTATTATATTCTAATATATGTAAAAATGATCTAAGTATTTTTCCTAATTTATACATAAATATATTTATTTTTAAGCAAATGTAGCTTTTGTGCATTTTTGATTTAGATAAAAATTTATCTTCTAGTTAAACAAATCATGTTAATATAATGAATAAATTTTGCATTAATCATCAACCTCTTAAAAATATAAGGGTTATATGAAGTCGCTTTTATGTAAGAGGAATGATCACATGTCCCGCTTAGCCCACATAAAAAAATTCATTTACGATATTTTTTTGCTTTTTCTTCATACAATTATTTTTGTAAGTGCATTTAACATATAAATCAAAATTTATAATTTTTTGATATGTGTATATATATTTTTGAGAGTTTTAAACATCTATGAGTATATATGTATTTAAAATACACATAAAAAGGTAAAACTTGGTTTATACATTAAATTTACTTAGATAAACAAGTTTACAAATAAAAAATGAAAGAAGTTATTATAAATGAATTTTTCAATGTAGACTAAGAGGTCCATTTGCTTAGCCTCGGTTAATAGGATCACTCATTTTTATGTAATATGGTTATATAAAAGTAAGGTCATATATATCTGATGTGCCTAACTAAATCTTAAGTTATAATGTAGTTAGCTCAAAATGAGCCTTACATTCATTATAACCATTTATCCATATATAAATTATATCTTAAGATGGTTTTTGTATTGAAAAATAATTTAAAAATTATTATTTACGCTGAACTATTTTATCATATTGATTTTATACTCTTTCCAAATGGGGCAAATATATGTATCCAATTTGAATTAAAATTGACATGCTAATAAAATAATAATTCTAAATATAATATGTAGAGTAGATTTTAATTTTATGATAATATGAAGTTTATTTTGAACCATCTGCAATATAACTTAAGGTAGAGTTATCTGCATTGGATCAAAACTTTATAATTGCTCATGAATATTTATGTTTTTGAGTCCTTGCATATATTTGATTTTGACCAAACTTACTCCCCTAGCTAAAAAACTAATATTAAATACAATAAATAGATTGAATTTCGCATTAATCATCAACATCTTAACAATAGAGGGATTACACAAAATTGCTTATTTGTAACCACATTATATAAAAACGAAGCCCATATATATACAAAATTTGATCTTATGTCATTTTATTAGTATACCGATTTTTATTTAAATCAAACATGTATATAGGCCCCTTCTTAAAATAGTACAAAGTCAATATAATAAAATAATTTAATGTAAATATCAATTTTAAAGTAATATTTTGAACACCTAACCCATCTAAAATATGATTTTTAGATAGATAAATAATTATATAAAATATCATAACATTATAATGCATATTGGGCTTACCTTGTAGCAAATTGCATTGTAATTATGGTGTAGTTCATTTGCACTAGATAACTTCTCTCTATGGGTGTGTTTGGTTAGAGATAACTTTTGATGAAAAGTTTTTTGAGCAAAAGTTGTCAAATCAATAGAAAACGATGTGATATAATAGGAGTAATGATGAGGAGTAAAGAGAATAAAGTTAAAATAGATGAGTTAGTTATATAGATAGTTGTGTAGAAATGATTGAAAAGTAGGTAGTTTGTATAGAAAAATGTGAAAAAATAATTAAAAAATAGAGTAATTATGGAGAGTAAAAAGTTTTAAATTGAAAAGTTTTAGTTAACACTTTTTTATCCTAAACAAACACACTTATATAATAATTCTTTATGTACATTCCACTACAAAATGAGCTCCATGTGTATTGATATATAATAATATATTATATAATTATTTTTCTATATAAGATGAGGTCAATACACATATTTAATTTGGATGAAAATTAGTATGCTATTAAAGTAAATAATTATAAATACAATAAGTGTGATGGATGGTGAGCCCTATTGTGCAGCACTTGAATATCACTCGATGGTTAGCAGATCAGGAATCTTTGGAAATTGATAACTGTTGGCCCCACTCAAATGGGCATCCACTGTAGTCGGATAGATTCACTTTCATCCGTCCAAATTTCAGTATCGAAATCAATCGCCACCAGTCGCTGTCCCTGCCAGATATGGGAGGCTGATGTGGAGAGAATCCGCCCAAAGATAAGGTTGAGAAAATCAACCAGATTTGGACGACTAAAAAGGAAATCCATCATTCCATCTATTTCCACGACACACTCGAATTCCTGCCGTCTCTTTCCTTTCGCTTCCCACCTTGTCTTCAACTTTCCATCTCCTCATTTCCTTTTTTTTTTTTTTACTTTTCTAATTCAATAGACGGCTAAAATTTCACTAGATATCTTGTTCGAATTTATTTTATACAATAATGACAACCATAAAATTTTTATTTTTGCATAATTATTTATTTATATGGTCAATCATTATCCTTTATTAATTGTAATTTTTTTGAAATCAAACCTTGCATACTTTTCCTTTATTTCCTCTTCGACAACGGGAGATATAAACAAAAGAGCATACATTTAAAAGTCATTTATTAGAGTAGTTATTATTTTGAAAAAAAAAAATACTACTCCAAGGTGCTTTAAATAATTTGATCAATAAGGGCCTGTTTTAAGAAGTTTTAAAATTAAAAGTAGGAAAGAAAAAATGAAAATAATTTTAAAATAGTAAGAGAATTTCTGATACAGTGAGTAATAATAATAAAAAAAGAGAATAAAGTTAAGATAATTGTATGGAAGGATGTAAAGAAAAATTCAAATGTAGAGATAATAATAATAAATAAAGTAGTCACATTAAGATATCAAATTAAATCAAAGTGAGAAGGGGTGTACATTTTTTGCTTTCACCCAACCGACTAATTAGCGTAGTTGGGGTGGGATAGGGGATACATCAAACTTCAAAAGTGTTTAAATGGACAGTCCACATGCCTGAAATAAATCAGCGCCTTACAGTTTTTTTTATGTGGTATTTATATAGGGACCCAATTATGTACACCTGGGTGCATTCAGACTCGATGCACCCAGGTGTACTACACCTATTTTTTTTTAT
>JAXCLR010000001.1:47088312-47099591 GCA_035584095.1 Annona squamosa | reverse complement strand
AAATAAAAAAAAATAGGTGTAGTACACCTGGGTGCATCGAGTCTGAATGCACCCAGGTGTACATAATTGGGTTCCATTTATATAACATAACAACTTTCATATTACAATTTAGTACATTCACCACTCTTGTAGAGGAGGAAAATTTTTCTCTAAATACCTCTATACTAGGGGCAAATCTATGAAAACTTTTTCAAAGGTACACATGTAAAACCTCTTATGAAAGGGGAGATCTGAGCCCAGATGAGCTTGTTACACCAAAGCTTGCTGGCCAGTGTCCTACTGTTAAAGAATATAAATAATAAGCAAGAAAACGAGGAAGCGTTATTCATTTCGTAGGCTAAAGCAGGAAAACCACATGGTCTGCCTGTCCCATCCACTTCTAAGTTGATCTTTTTCATTCCTCCCACTTCCATAGTATATGAACAAGACAGGTGGGATTCTCTGTTCAACACGAGTTTTTAAAACCACGGTAAAAAAAACTGCCTGTTACAGGTGAGTGTATGGGAAAGAAATGAGATAAAAGATGCGATGAGATTTTCTATTTTTAATTAATTTTATTTTCAATATATTTATTCACAAATGAGATAAAATATGGATGCAATATTGAGAATGAAATATGAAATATTTTATTTTTCAAAAAACAATAACATCTTTTTTGTTATTTTTCATATAATTTTTTCTCCATTCTAATGTAATTTTTCGTTCTCAACACGCAATAGTAATTTTTTTTTATCACATCTCTCATCCCATACCATTTCTAACTAATATATAACGTTCTTACTTTTTCAATTTTCAAGGGTATTATTTTGCATTCCAAATATGATTTCCTCCATCCTAATACATAATAACATCTTTTCGTCCAATCCCCACGTCCCATCTTCATACATATTCCATTCCACTACCCTGAACCTGATGATTAAGGTCGCGCATGTTCCATAAACTCATCCTGAGAGCCTAAAGATGCAAATTAAGTATGATGGTCTGCTTATATATATATATATACACAAAAAAGGGGAAAAAAAACGATATGACATGATAAAAGATAACAATCCATAATAAAATAAATAAAGAATACTGAAAGCTTTTTTTATGAAAAAATAGAAAATAGTATTTAAAATGTAACTTATAAATAAACGAAACCAGCTAAAATGTTAATCGGTTTTTGGAAGAAGTGCAAAAAGAGGCCCAAAAGCACAGCAAACTTCCCTACATCTTTATTTTAATGATTTTCAAACGAAGTTTTTGGTGAAATTAAAAAGATAGAATTATTTTTTGGTGAAATTAAAAAATAGAATTATTAAAGGTAAGAATAGATTGAAGAAAAGGAAAAGTTCCAACCACCTTTTGCTTTAGCATCACATATGTATAATTCTAGTTACAAACGGAAATTTCTTCATATATCTAGTGCAAGAAATTAAACACGTGTGTTCGGGTATGGTGGACAGCCGGATCAGTTCATCATGCTGTCCAAGCGTTACGGTCCATGCGCGTGCAACAAAGAAATCTACTAATCAGTAGTGCATTGGATTATTCCCCACTAATGGAATTTAATATTTTAGAGCAAACAAATCGACCCAAGTGGAAAGGAATAAAGATGGCAGTCCACGGTACCAAAGATGGAAGATGTCAGCCACCCATGACATATTGCCTGAAATATATATTTTTTAACTCCTAGGTCCTAGTAGTATAAATGCTAGCGTAGGAGTACAAATCGGCTTAGATATCATATATTCACATCAACGAATAAAAAGGTTGTTATTTCTATGAAACTTTTTTTATATACCTTATTTTATTTTTAATATCTTGATAGTTGATAAAAATTATTATATTTAACATCATTTATATTACTAAATTTTTTTTTATTTTTTTAATATCATTATATTTGACTTCCATTATAAAATCAACGTAACAAAATGATTTGATGCTAACTATTAATTTTAAAATTATATCTTTAACATCTAAACCAGCTAAAATATAATTATTATCTAGATAAATGATTCTATAATATATTACATATTTTAATATATAAAAATAGATTTAAGTATTTTTTATAATTTAGACATATTACATATTTCAACAAATATAGCCTATATGCATTTAATTTATATGAAACCGGGCCTTCTAACTAAATAAATAATGTCAAATGCAACAAGTAAAAAAATTTCATCAAATATCGATTTATTGGAAACATCGGTCAAATGTAACCACTTCTCTATAACTTAATCGCACCAAATATGACTAAAAATAACATAAGGAATTTGTTGAAATGAAGTTTTTTTTTTTAAAAAAAAAATCAATCCTCAGCAGTTACATATAACATCTTTTATTTTAAATATTTTGATACTTAATGAAAAATTATTTCTATCTAGTGTGGTTAACATCATTTATTTATTTGCAAGACCAAGATTCATTTAAATCAAATAAATGCATAGGCTACATCTTTAAAAATTATATATTCATATATAAATCATAAAAATACTTAGATTAATTTACGTATGCGTTATAATGTAATAATAAATATTTCATAAAATTATTTATCAACATAATAATTATATTTTAGATAGTGTAGATGTTAAAAATATAACTTTAGAATTACTATTTAGCATTAAATCATTGCATATTGATACTATACAAATGAAGGAGTTTTCATAAAATATAAATGATATTAAATATAATAAATAAAGTAAAATTTTTATTAGCATCGAAATATTAAAATGAAATTAGAGAATGGTTGCAAATAGTAGATAACAACAACATATTATTTGGTTGCAAATTGTGATTAATGGAGATAATTTTTGCTTGGTGACAATCAATAAGTATCATTTGCAATGACTTATTTTGTTGCAGTATCTACAACTTAGTTAGATGGGATAAGTACGCGGGATGGAAAAAGCGTTGTATTCTGGGAATAAAAAAAATTCTATTATAATTGAAAAAGCTGTATAAAAAATGAAAAAATAAGTTATATATTATTTTGTGGGAATGAGAAAACTATTTTTAAAAAAGAAAATTCCTCTTCATCCTCCTCTCATCCAAATTGCAAACGATCTTAAACTTAAGTTTATTAATAAAAGTTCTAACCAGAATTAGAAATTGGGTTACATTAGCTGAATTCTAACTTTAAGAGATTTTGGTTGGATATAAAACCAATTTATTTTTATATTAACCATTCTGATTGCTATAGGTTCTGTCGTTCCCTCCCTGGGGCCTAAGCCTCGGTCGAGAGGGTCTGGCATGAAATCATCTAGAACGACTTGCTAGGTCTTGATCCCTCTTGTGCTCTTCAAGGCCTTCTTCTTCACCGAAATAGTGCAGCTAGAGCATGTCTCCTCCTATAATGAGTTGCGGATCCACGAAACAGAGAAGGTATAACAAGTGTGCGTAACTATACTAGCCACATTAGAAGGCTGCTTGGACATTAATCCCGCACACTAGCTAGCCGTCCAGCAGCATGGCAAATCCACCTTCTTACGCCATCAACCATCCCAACTAAAACCATCTGTTATTGCTGAAAAACTGCCTAGAAGCTTTTACTAAATCAGATCCAACGATAATATATAGTTACCTTGGTCACAGAGTCCACGAGAGGGCTGAAAGGAAGACTGTAGATCTAAGGCACCCAATGAAAATGAACAACGCTTCAAGCCAACTTCCTTTTGTATTGCTATCTCATTAGTGTTTGAGATTATGCATTTGCCTCCTTCGAGACCCCCAGTGTATACTCGTCTTTGAGCATTGCGGTTATCCTTTCTCCGGTGGCTTTACGAATGGCCTCGAATCTCCTGAGACTTCCTCTTCCAAATAAATCCTTGTGTCTCCTCGTTTACTCAACTTTCTTGCATTCCAGGTCCGATACTTGACATTTTCCATCTTCAACAGATTAATATCTCTCATATTCTTGCCTGGCATATTTACTCTATTAATTAACTGTAATAATTACAATTATAGACAATAACTTTTGAAATGTTAATATTAATTAAAATAGGCAAGGACAATGTTCTCAAGGGAGAGCCTAGAGTAATTAACATTGACTTTCAAAAGAAAGAAAGAAAGAAAGAAAGAAGGGAATATTATATTTCAGAGTTGGATTCTTTATTTAAAAAGAAAAGAAAAGAATGGAGAATGGAACTACGTCATTCTCAATCTATTATCGCAACCAGATTAATCTAATTCAACTCAATTTCTAAATCTGGCTGCAGTTTCAATTCAACCCAGCCCTGTGTTACTCATAAATGGGATTCCAACCCACTTGAAAATTGAAATTTTGGCCTGTGATGTTTAATGTGCAGATTGGTTAAGTCAACCCAATTGCACCCTACATCGTAGATGTTTTTAAACTGGATATGGTTGACGGTTTCCATATCTGTCTATCATGGATTGTGCCAAGAGCATGCTATTCATATTTCATAGAGACGTGGTAAATAGCTTGGATCACCTAATCCGCGCCCATTGCTTCGTCCTTGACAAGGACTACCATATCAACCTCTTATCAAGATGCACACGACAACACCGCTTGAAAGTGTGAAATACTTGCTGCCACCAATCGATATTCCCATTTATGGATGCTAGTGCAGTGTCACCATATCGATAGTGTGGTCGCGTGGCATTTATTTGAAATATGAAGGAGAACTCTTCATGCCGAGAATGGATGAGAACAGCATTCCTTATTTCTGAAGAAAAAAATGTCAAACTTATTATGCTCAAATTTCCAGGCTATTGGACATGACTGAAGTGGGACTTCTCAGCATTAACATTGTCTTTGAATAATTGACTAACTCACTTTCTCCCTCTGCAGTAGGTAAGATGCAAGGGAATGCTCTTCTAAACGTCAATAGATGGACAGGTGATTTGTTAACAAGATGTACTTCTCAAATTTTTTTTTTAAGTTGAACATATTTGTTTATCTAAAATACTCCAGATATAAACATCGGGAGGTGATTCGATGGGAATTTTACTTCCGAAATTTTCTTATTAATGGTCCATTGGCTCCATAATTATATACAGGCCAATTTAATTCCACTTTGTTAAGATTCAAAAACTTGTCTCTGTTAAAATTTTAAACAGGCCATAAAGGCCATAGAAAGTAGATAATCCAGAAGAAGTGTGCTGTCAACGTAGTCTCAAATTAAAATAAGTTTTGCTTGGTACGATAAATAAATTAGATTAAATCAACTTATTAAAAAAATTATTCGAATGAAAATTTTGTTAAATATACATATCAATAATTTACTAGGTAGTTGATACAAGACTTGTATTCACTTCTTTGACCCTTGTGAATATACAGACTTGAGACATTTATAATTTGTACCTACAAAAAAGTTAAGAAGATAAAAATAGGGAAAGGCTAGGATACAGTTAGCTGCATGTGGCCTACATCCATCATACAATTAAAACCTCAAAAAATTATATGACTTAGCCTCATAATATATTCTTGTATAAATAATTAAAACAGCTCAGAACTACTTACTATTTAATACAATGTAATAATATTTAGAGATATTTGTTTTCATGCCTACCATTTTTTTATACAATTTTCATTTATGCTTATCATTTGAAACTTATTGCATATGCTTAAGAAATTTTAAATTATTTGTAGTTATGATTATAACAAATGTTAATCTCTAGATTTTTTACAAAACCAAAATGTTTTTTAGTAAATCCAAATCATCCTTTATGTTCATTTTGTAAATTTTATTAATATAATAAAAAATCACCTTAATTGAATAACTTGGTGGGCTCTAATAAATATATATTATAATATATTTAATTATAGTCCATCAATGTATCTAATCAAATTGATTTTTAGTATGCTAATTAAATTTTCATTAATGAAGTTAATAGATGATTTGGATTTATCATAAAGCATACGGTTTTTTAAAAAAAGAGATTAATGCCAGTCATAGGCATGATTGCAATTTTTTTAAAAATTCTTTAGCATATTTGCGTTAAGTTTCAAACCAAGCATAAATGTAATTTTTATGAAAAACATAGGTATAAGCACAAATACATCTAACATTTAATGTAATTGTTTATTTATAAATAAATATTATTGATATTTTAGATAATTTAGAAGATGAGATCTATACAATATTTGTTTAGATAAAATTTAGTGTATTATTAAAATAAATTATTCTAAATATAATACTAGGTTATATTTTGATTTTATTATCAATTTGAAGCCCATTTAAAGTTGGCAGCAACCTAACTAAAGTGCATCAAGAATTTTCTATATATATATATATGTATGTGTGTGTGTGAAGATATTCACGCATGTAAATGCAACATAATTTACGGTACATTTGGCTCAAAATAAGTCCTAAATAATCATAAAATAGACATTTACTCTACTTATTAGCACAAATTTTCATCCAAAGTGGATAGTGCAGGGACTTTATCTAAAAATAGTACAAAATCAATATAATAAAATAATTTGATGTAAGTACTAATTTTAAAGTTGTTTTTCAACATGTAAACAGTCTAAGATATAGTTTATATATAGATAAATGATCGTATAAAGTATTAATTCATTTAAATGCATATAGGACCCATTTTGAGCCAAATGCTATGTAACTTATGATGCATATAACTAGGCTAGAGCATCTCTCTCATTTTATAAAAGAAAGATTTATAACATGGTAAACAACACAACTCGATCCTACTCATAGGATCTCTCGTATCAATCAACAAAGACACATCCATCTTATAAAAGATGGATTTATAACATGGTAAAAGATGCAACTCAATCCTGCTCACAAGATCTCCCGTATGAGGACACGTGATTCATATGCTCCAAATGTTTCCATGAATATTATTAATATTATCTTGCTTTTATAACACTTGGATAAAATTGCAAGAAGATACATACATTAATATATTAAAAACGAAGAAGAAGTATATGCTTAGATTATGTCACACATAAATGAAGTTTTAGTTTGAGTATTCATTAAATCCCGTTGGGGATGCAAAATTCACAATATAGACAATTTTACAACCAATGACGAATTTCAGAAGGGAAAAAGGGAAAAATAGGGTTTTTTTTTCAAATGCATCCACTACGGTTGACTATAATTTTAAATATACTGACAATATTTATAAGATCCTAAATATACTTACTACATTTGCATTTAATCTCAAAAATGCTTATTCTGTGAGTTAACACCGTTAGTAAATATATGAAATTACTAATATGCCCTTCAAATTTATGATGAAATTAAAAAAAAATTATATCATAACTCATTGATGCCCTATTGCACGTCATTTTTAAATTTAGAGAGTCGTAATTTCAATTTCTTTTTATTTTATTTCACTACTTATTATTTTATAATATGAGTATTTTAGGTATTTATAAAAATTTCACAATAATTATGGAATGAGTATTTTTAGGATTAAATGTAAACGTAGTATGTATATTTAGGATCTTGAAAATTTTGTGGGTATCTTTGACATTGGGACATGATGTAATGAGTATATTTGGGAAAATCCCCAAAAAATATGAAAATTTGAAGTAAAGAGAGAGAAAGAGAGAGTGATTTGCAAATACACCTGCTTAATTTGACCATACTTATGAATATATCTATATAGTTTTACAAATTATAAAAAATTCTACATAGTTTGACCATAGTTGCAAATAGACCCACATCATTATAATGTCATTACTGCACCATCACAAGATAGATATATTTGCAAAGATATACACACTACGTGTGCATATTTGTAATTTTAAAAATTAAGTAAATATATTTAGTTTTTGAAAATATACCCACGTATATGCTTATGCTGTGATAGTATAAAAGCGATTTCATAACGACATCAGTATATTTGCAATTATTGCAAATTTTGTTGAGGTTATTTGCAGTTTCTGAAATTATGTAAAAATATTTGCAATTATAGTCAAATTATGTATGTATATTTGCAAATTATCCTATAAATAACAATGATAGAAATATCATGCTGGGGCAGTTAAAATGTAAAATTCTGAAAAATATGATGGAAAAGGGAGAGCCAAAAAGATGCTCATGACCAAACATTGCGGTGACCAGAGTCTTGCTAAATAACGTTCAAAGTGTATCTTCCGGAAAGGAAAAAAAAAAAAAACCGTCGAAAGTGGAATCAGAGTTTCAGCTATCAGTGCAACACAATCTTACAAATAAATTAACGAAAATTAAATCAGGAACATTTTTTATGCAGCCGCATGTAAATGGAGTAGTTACCCAATTTGCAAATTACCCTATAAAATAACAATGATAGAACCATCATGCTGGGGCAGTTAAAATGTAAACTCCTGAAAAATATGAAGGAAATGGAAAGCCAAAAAAATCCTCATTGTCAAACATTGCAGTAACAATCCTGCAAAATAACGTCGAAATTGGAATCAGAGTTTCAACTATCAATGCAACACAATCTTTCATATAAATTACCTAAAATTAAATCCGGAACATTTTTTTATGCAGCCGCATGTAGATTGGGTGATTTACGGGCAGTCCAAACATATCTTCTTCTTCTTCTTCTTTTTTATACATATGCATGCTCATCTAAATTTTCTATCTTATGAAATTCGTCAATTTAAAAGATTCTTTGATATTTTCTTTTGATCAAAATACAAATATAAAATACCAAATAAATTTTAAAATCAAAATAAAATACCAAATAGATTTTAAAAATTACCTAATTTCATAAGAGGAAAAATCTAAGTACAAGCTCCCATATGTATAAAAAAATGGGAATTTTTTTTTTTGGCACGGCAGTAGCCATTTAACGGCCGGTGCATAGAATCTGTTGGCATTAAATCCGACTCTTCTAAACTACCCTGTCACGATCAAACCAAACCAAACCAAAACTTCAGAGCCAGTGAACGCGTCAAATCCCGGAGAGCACGGTGGAAATCCGCAAAGCGACTGCAGCAAAAGCTTCTAATCAGCAGACTTATCCGGGGGTTGGGCGTGCGAAACGTAGTCAGTTTTTTGGTTGTAATTTCCACTAGCAGACAATGATTGTGTGGTTAATCATTACTTGACTATCCCGTCAGAAAACAAGTTGTCGAATGAACGAGGACAATGACACCAGTATGGCGTGGATGGCATGGGAAAGCATCTCTCACCATTCACAAATCACAAGAGAATGGTAATTGCAAACGAATCCCTGGCCTGACTTTGGAGGCCTTTCATCAGACCGCAAAGAGGAAAGCGCGTGGGACCAGCTGCACAATCATGGTCTTTAAAAACGCAATTCACACCCGACAAAGACGAGTGTTCCTCTCCTTCCAATAATGTAACCTGCTGCTGGACTCTCTCAACACCGGAGCCTGGGATTTTTATGTAGAAATCTTCCTTCCTCGTGCAAAATGGAAATTAGAAACGGATGCAAGTGATCGGTGGCCTTCTATGATGTTGAGGGGCAGGCACAAATAGAAAAATATACTATAGGCAGTTCCATTTTTCCATTTTACTCCAATTGCCGAGCCCTGGCCTGACGAAAGAGGCTGGCATGGTAAAGGATGCTTGCGGCCAGCATCTAGCTTTCTGCGAATATTTTAAGTTTCCAATTTCAGGGTATTTCATGCAAGAGACGATATGCAAGGATAGCAGTGTCTCAAAAGCACAGCATAACATAGTTAAGTTGTGGCAGAAAGCGGGTAAGAAAAAAAAATTATAGTGTGTTTGGCATTTATAAACTTTTTGAAAAGAATGTTTTTGATGGAAATTTTTTTGAAATGATAGAAGTGGGGTAAAGAAAATAAAATAAAATAGATCCAATAGTCTTATGAGTAATTATAGAAAATGAAAAGTTTTAAATTGAAAACTTCTCATGATTCTCAAACATACCTATATTTTGCTTTTTTCAGAAGAGATATAGAAGTAGAAAATATATGGAATATGTGAGTAAAAAAAAGCCTAAGGGAAAGGATAAATGATGCCAGGATAACTATATAAGGTAATTTTAAAGATGAAGTAATATGTGTAATAACATTCATGATAAGATTGTGCAAATAAAAACTCTTATTAAACCAAGAGAACATTATTATAACTCTCATTATTATATGAGATAGGATATATAAAATTATAAATAGTGAAAGTTCAAAACATGAAATAAGAAAACTTTAAATTAAAATTGATAAAATAAAAAAAAAATAGACTTTAAAAGACATTAAAGTGGAAACAACATCAAATGCGAAGCTAGGATACATCTCAAAAGAAAGTAGTAAGGGACATCTTATGATTTTTTTAAAAAAGTACAAAGTAGTTGCACAATATGAGTAGCAAAATAAGATACTCAAAAGACTATTTAGAAAAAGCGATTTTAAGAGTAACAAAATAATAATAATGAAGTTAGCTAACAATGATACAAAAGTCTGAGAACTATTACAAAAAAAAACCTTCATTACTCTTTTATCTTCCCTTCCTTTTTTAGAGTGTATATAGAAAATGATAAAACTTTTGATAAAAAATTTTTGATGTACAAATTTTTAAAATAAAAAAAGATAATGTGATATAATACAAATAATGATGAATAGCAAAAAGAAAGAGTTAAAATAAATATATTAATTGTATAGACAATAACTAAAAGTAGAGCAATTGTATAATAAATTTGAAAAATAATTTAAAAATAGAGCAATTGTGGAAAGTGAACTTTTAATATGAACAAAAACACTCTTAGTACACGTTTTAGAATTCTTGAAACTAAACACAACATAAAGACTTAAGTTAAACACTCATCTAATTTAAAGATATCTTGTTATTTAGATAAATGATTTATCACCGAAGCGTGGCTAGACTTTTTGATATTTATACATATTACTAAGGCATAAGAAAATTTCTAATTGATGTCATTTTAAAAATTGAGCAAGAATAGTTGTTGTAATCATGAGAGAATTGGCTACGGCTCATGTCCCATGCATTCCACCGTAAAGAAACTACCAAATTTACAACCACCTATCGTTTTCGCCTGAGCTCCCAAGTTAATTGGAGGGTCCCATCCAAACAATGGCAGCTTAAAATGTGGAATCTTATAGACTCAGAACGATTAACGGGACATTCTTGGATTTCCTAACCCTAGCTGCAACGTTTCACGGTTTTATTTACTTTCCCATGTCAGCGGTGCAAGATTAGTCCTCAAAGAGAGTTTGGGTTGAACGCCAAGATTGGAAGTTGGAAGATTACATGCATGGATCCAATTCCTAGTGGCCATCTGCTGCTTTTCAGAACCTATATCAAATGACGCTGTCAAAGACTCAAATTCTTTTTTATCAAAAAAAAAAAAAAAAAAAAAAAAAAAAAAATTCA
>JAXCLR010000001.1:47038653-47067630 GCA_035584095.1 Annona squamosa | reverse complement strand
AGAGACATTGAATCAGTTTTTATGGAAGAGTATTAGCTAGCATTAGTCTGTTTTTATGGAAGCAGCAACAGGGAATCTGAATAGGGAATCCAACTCACCTACACGATTTTAGAATGAGAGGTTGCCGGAATTTCTGAGGGCAGCCGGCAGCATCAGCATCTGCTTTTGGATTGGTGCGAAAAGCTGTGGAACAGCATTGCTGAGATGACGAATGCGGGCGAGCAGCAACGGGACGACCCAGATGGATCTCGCTGCCTTGCTGCCGGAAGCTCCGAAGATAGTCGCCGAACCTTGCTGCCTGCCTTCCAGCTCGGATTCTATGGCCGGAAGCTCGGTTGGGGCATTGCGCCGGAAGATGCCGATTTTCTTGTGGGAAATCGATTTCCGCAATGGTAGCCGGAACCGATGAGGATGAGGCAGACACTGGCGACTGTTGCCGGAATCGATGATGATGACCTCGCTGCCTGGATCCGTTGCAGCAGATGGGCGACGGCGATTTTGGCTCAAACCCTAGCTTTGCGCAAAAGGAAGAATGGAATACAATGGGAGATTGGGAGATGCCGAGGAGGAGGTTCGGGTTCCGCACTTCCGCCGTTCCGCGACATCTTTTATATATATTTTTTATTAATTTTTTTTTTTAAAAAAGTTGCGAACCGAACCGCGGTCAGACCGGTTTTTACGGTCCAACCGCTCGGTTCAAGCGGTTTGAACAATTTTCGTCAAAAATGGGGAACCGTAGCTGAACCGAACCGTTGAACTGGCGGTTCACGGTCGGACCGAACGGTCCGGTCCAGTTTTTAAAACACAGGCTTAGATCACTAGCATGAAAGAAATAATTTCACTTCCATTCAACAATATTTGGTCATTCGAGGCATCATTCCAACTCTTAATAGTCACAATACATTAAGCAGGTTAACTTTTAAAGCGAGTAACACTTCCACTCACCACAATAAGCTTACTGTCAAGACCTACAACATCAGCAAGGACTTTAAATAAGATAGCCCGCGGTCGGCATAATGCGTTCCTTATTTGCCCCAAGAGTTGAATGCCTCGAGCGTCTGCTATAGGAACAGGCTCCTCAAGTGGAACTTTTCCCGAACATTGTTCTGAATTTGGACATCCATAGACCTCAAACACCTGCATTTACAAAAAGATAAATAGAAAAGTAACTTCGTAACGATGCGAACACTGTCAACTTACCAAACTTCTAATACAATTGAATAGCTAAAGAAAATGCTTCATAACTTGATGCAGCCGAGGAGGTTGAAATCCAAAAACTACATGCTAATATGAAATTATTCTCTTCAAACACTCAGCAGCTGCTCCATTCTGGCAATCCCAGCAAAGTTTAAAGAGGGAAAAGGGAAAGAAAAGCTAATTGCTTTTAAGGCACTGTTTGGTAACAAATGTGGATGGGAAACACACTTTTCTACCTCTCCCCACACATTTTTTGAAAAAATAATTTAAAATTTTAACGATCTAATTATCATACTTTTTCCATTTTCACCCCTATATTCCAATCGTTTTATCATGTAACTACATTATTTATTCTTACTCTACCCCTATTATGTCGAATCACTCTAACAATTTTTAAAAATATTTTCTTCCCCACTTTCCTACTCACTTCCTACCCACATTACCAAACAGTGCCTAAGCTTCATTAAAATTAAATAGTGTAGTAAGAAGATCCCCTAGTTGGAATTACACAGGATTTTTTGCATGCCAGATTTTGGAGCAGATAATGCATACAAACACATGCAACATGCTTGAACATAAGAACATGCATTGATGTGCACAAGCAATTACACTTGCTCGTGTAAAGATCATATGCTGCTGCTGCTGCTGCTGCTACAAAAAAGGACATGCAACAGAAGGCATAAAAATTCTTGTACTCCAGCTCTTTGCCTAGATCTGCATAAGAGATACCAGAAAACATTTAAAGATACAAAGTAGACCCATTCTTCTACCAACCACCACCCTCCCACATGCTCTTGGCGGCAATAGTTTCAGAAACATGATGTGTTACTAGTACACATGTAGCATGCATGAACATAATGCATACAAACATGCAAAGACAAACACATACAACATGCATGAACCTAAGAACATGCATTGATGTGCACAAACAATCACACCTGCTCATGTACAGATCATGTCCTACTACTACCATCACAACCGCAACTACTACAACAAAAGGACATGCAAATGCAACACGTGCAACAAAATTCTTGTACTTCAGCTCTTAGACAATAACCTTTCCCTCTAAAAATGATGAGACTCAGATCATCATGAACTTTTTGCTTTGACTACTGTCATTTACTCCCAGGTTTTGACCTCTCAACAAGTAGTCCCTGGCTAATACCCGAGATCAGATGTATCAAAGCCCCATAGGATGCCAAGAACCAATTCACCATCTAGCACATTAAACTAGCAAGCACACTAGATTTCTCCCAAGTTGCATGACTAACTAATGTGATTCATCTCATCCCTTTATCTCATCAGCTAATTGTGAGTTGTAACAAGTGGCATTACATCATCGAATCCCAAGAACATGCCATGAATAACAACTTGCGATCTCAGGCTGGCTTAATTTTCCCATAATTGCATCCACTCAAATCATAATATGCCCTCTTCATGTAAAATTTTGATCTGCTGCTATTAGAGAGGCTAAAAAGATTGATGCATACACCAAGCCATTATGCATGGTACTCTAATATTTTGGCCCAAGAAATGACATGAATCTCACGACTTAAGAGCCACTATCCTATGTCTATCATTGGATTATTGCATATCAAATCTCTTAGGCAATAATTATCAAAAAAAAAAAAAGCTCTTAGACAATAACCTTCCTTTTGATACTAATGAGATCAAGATCGCCTTGATCCCCAAGTTTGATCTCTCAACAAGTTGCCCTTGCTAGAACCTCAGTGTATGTCTTAGATTCAAAAACTGCATCTACCTATCTGATTTGAGAACTCAATCCTCCCTCAAATATGGTTTTCCCAATTTACCACTAGTTTAAGAGCAAATTTAGAGAGCTTTGGAAAACTCAGTCCAGTAGTCTATCAATGTCATTTAATCATCCCAAAATTCAATGAACTCTTTGTTGTTTTGCCAAAAAATACTCTTTAAGGAAGTGGTAAACATAAAAGTCTCTCACGAACTATCCTCAAGTGAATGGCTCTTGATTTCTTAACCCAAAAATTTGTTCCAGAATTTCCCACAACAATGAGAAGTAAATAGCAACAAGATCTGGCATGTGATTTTGATGTCAATCATGAATGCAGATGGATACGGGTATACAAGTGCCTTGACAAGCCTATTCAAAGTATTTAGGAGAAATTTCTCAAAAGGTGCAAGATAGTTTTCCATATGCATGCACAACTGTGCAAAAAACAACATCTAAAAGGCAGAGAGAACTCCTTCAAGTTGTAATGGACCATATATTCTTCCATACAAAATCACGACCATGTTATGAAGCAAATATAGACTGTATAAAGGGTCGTCTGGTCATAGTGCTCCTGAAAATTGCAGGATCCAAGGAGGGGCATCCATATACACAGCCTTACTCTTGCTTTGTTATACTCAAGCCATTTCCCATAGCTAGACCCCACAAACAGCAACTTTTACGGTTGTAGGCTAGATAGAAAACTAAAAAAATATGAAAATATCCAAAAGAAAATTGGAGAAACATCAAACAATATCTTTAGCAAATTCAATGCGCCCTCACTACAAATTTGAAGATCACTTAAAAGGCAGAAGACTACAATATAGACATCATCCCAGAGCCCATGTTTTCATTGCCAGAATCTACTCACCAGTCCAGCTATCTTTTTTATCACTGAAACCAGGTAGGAATTTGAGCCCTTCGCCATTGTTACAATTAGTTGCTTCAACAGAGAGAGCTTCTTATCTTTCTCCACATCTACAAGAATAACATTGGCTCGAGGACCTTCCAAGACAGATGAAGAAATCTCATCCAATGATGGAATATTACAAAAAATTTCCTTTATCTTTTTATCCTGCAAAAAAAAAAAGCGTTGTCAAAAACTTTTATTATTCATTAAATGAATGGATCAAATAAAGATGACTGTGCCTCCAACTGCATAGCTCAGTTGGTTTACAAGTAACACATATGAGTCCTAGATCCAAAGTTACATGCCTAAACACAGAAAGAAATTGCATAAGGATCCATTGCTGAAAAGATCCAAGATACAAGGCCTATCTCCAGAGACTTACCACATGCAACGAACAAGAAAGTATTATAGCACCTGAAAGCATTTATCTTACAAGCCACATCCATGAATCTAAGGAATCAATCTAAACATCCAGACTATGTTAGAAAATCAAGTGCCAAAATATCATGGGAAACCAACAGGGAATACAGTGATGCAATAAACAATGTACCAACATGCCTGACCCACAACCGCCATTATATGGTAGACTAAAATTCACTAGTTTAAATTGACAAATGAGCAACTTAAGAATAGCCCATTAAGACTGGAAGCCTGTAACAGCTTGGAGAACACTAAATTGGACTCACGCAGAAACTTTAGTGTATAGCAGTGTAAAAGGCTGTAAGCTAGTTGAACCTGAGGTCCCAAGTCCCAACATCTGAAGAATAAGCTCAAGTAAACAATCCACTACTAAGCAACATGGACATGTAATCTTATTATGGTATCACGTTTTCAATATGTGTAAAGCCCTAGGAAACAGCTTCCCCTTTTGTCCTGATACTGCATTCAGATGTATAAAATTCCATTTTTTCGGCTTCTATAAAAAGGAGTACCTTACAAACTCAACACCTGGCAAGACAATTGAATGTACTTTACAGGTAAAAGAATAAAGAAAATGAATTAAAATAATAATGTCCAAAGGTAATAAACATTAAAATGTTTACCATAAGGAGATAGGGAGATAAGTTGTATGAGTGGGGAGCCAGTGGTAACCGATGCAAAAAATATATCATACTAGCAGCATAAGCACAAGATTCATCGTCATGAGATTGCAAAGCAATGCACAACTGACAAATTAATGCACAAAGCTTTTCAACAACCCAATTCCAGAAACTAACCACAAGATAAAAGAAAAAAGAAATAGAAAGGAAGAAAAGATGAAGCTCTTGCTCATGGGAATTACTGAGTAGAAACCACTGGGAATCAATCCAGAAAATGAGCCAGTGGCCCACAGAATTTGTTATGCTTTCTGAGAAGTCAACTCATTGTTTTCCAGATCGCAGTCTGATTCCCTAATATGCGGTGTATCCTCATGAGGATTCAGAGACATGGAATACAACTTCTCCATAAAACCTGAGGGAAACCAATCCACGTTAGAAGACATTGGTTCCATTTGCCCTGCATCTCTAGGCATCTCCTCCATCTCATTGAAGCTTTCAAATATAAAACCATTTCGCCCAACTTTCACCTCATGAGAACATTTTAAGTCTACGAATGCAGCAACCGGAAAAGAACAGAAGGGCGCAGAGTTCTTTGATTATGCATTCTTGTGTCTGTAAAATAGAGAAGCAGTGAATAATCAGTTCCCTACCACATTTTATTTTATTCTGACATGAGCTCTGCCAGGTTTCAATAGCTACAGACATCCAGAAATCCAACAACATTGCCAGGAAGCGGAACCAGAAGAACAAAATCTAAGAGAATATAATATTTCGTATATTTTCTTCACATTTTCCTATCTTGTCTTGTCTTTATTTAGATAGAAGACTCTATGAAAAGTACAGGAACACTAAAAAATGGATAGAAGTAATCAAGAATTATATGAAAAGTAAAAACAATGGAAATTACTCAATGCATAATTCATGAGAATAATGTAAAAAAAATTCTATGAAGGTAACCACACATAGCTAGGAAACAACTTACGATGATGATGACTTGATTTCTGCACATTTCCTATCTTTTCTTCTCTTTCAGTTGGTTGGTTAAATGTCATGATGAAATACTCAAAAAAGTCTCTTAAATATGGGATCATAAGTAGAATTAAAGCTAAAAAGAAATAGCCAGTTCTAAAAGCATAATGTCAGACTACAATCACAAGATATGTATCAAAATTACAGGTGACACTAATCCAAGACAATTTTCTAGAAATGATGCAGACATTTCCTTGGATTTTTTCTTTTATATAGAAAGGAAGATGAAATACTGTATCATTGGTGGTGCTATCATCGACACTATCAGTCTAGCTAGTCAGTGAATGTTAGCATGGCATATGTTAAGTAAATTCACAATCCATGTTAACACATGCATAACTAATCCTGTACATTTACTAATTATCCCATCTATGTTATGCAATTATCTACTAGTACAAGTAAATGAGTAGCATACATCCAGACATGACCCTGCAAAAAAAAAAAAAAAGAGGTTCTTAACCAAGCAGGGGAACGAGAAGAAGGAGAAACATAACCAGAATTCTCAGAGCTGCTGTGATGCAACCAAACAGCCACCTCAGTCTGTTAACCAAAGCAATGATTGATCCAACCATTGGATTGAATTGGATGATGATTTGGATTATCCTCCGCCAATAATATGCCAGTAAGAATATTAGTTGAATATTATCACTGAGTCATGACCTAGTGCACTTGGGTACAGTTAGCTTTAGTGCACCCAACTATATAATTTTTATTTTTTTAAAAAAATATTTAGTTTTTTTGAAATTCATATATGGGTCCAAGCATGATTGTCCCCTATATATAGTTTTCTACAATTTTTGTTTTAATATTTTATTTCGAATTTTAAAAATCAAGAAAATAAGCAATTTCTCATGTACTTTAAAAAATAAAAATAAATTGAATAATACACTGGGCGCGCTAAAGCTAGGTGCATCCGAGAACATTGAATCTAATTCCATTATCAATAAAAGGTGTGTTTGATAATAAATAAAAAATATCGAGTTAAAACTTTTCACTCTATATAAATACTATATTTTTTAAATTATTTCTCCACATTTTCCTATACAATTACTTTATGTTTCCATTATTTCTACACAACTACTAATATAATCAACCTATCTATTTTAACTTTATTTTTTTACTTTTCGTTATTACCCCTATCATATCATATCATTTTCTTTCAATTTAAAGACTTTTACATTTAAAACATTTCATCTAATAATTTTATCACTTCTCAAACACAGTCAAAAACTTTGTTTCCGTATCATTCTTTGTGGAGAAGTTTCACACACAAAATAATGTCTTAAGAGCGGACCTGCATTAAGTATGGTTTGTTTACCAAAAGCATCAAAGTAATGAATTTTAACGACAATCTGGATAACTTGTGGGCCTATCACCCAGTAGATTTTTCAGATGTTTACTCTTTTATGTTACTGGGGCCTCCTTCTCATTGCACTTATACTCTTAAGAGCTGTTTGGGTTTTTGGATGTCATCTTAGTTTTCTTTATTCGATTTAAGTGTATCTCATTTGAGGTTCTCTTTGTCTTCAGAATGCTCAAGGCACTGGGAATTGTCAGGCAATATTCTATTTATAATTTCCCACGTTCCCTTTGAGGATTCATTTCAGTCACCGGAAGTCGCGATGCATAAAGCTCCGCTGGTATAAATAGTCTAATCAATCGATTGATCTTCGACGGCCTTATCCATCAAGCAGTCACTTTCCTGAGTAGAATAGATAGTTCAAAGCAACAGGCCATCCAATAGACGGAACATATCATAGATACATGTATAGTCAAGATTGATAGTTACATGTATCTCTATGACTACTTGAATCAATTTTTTACAAAAAAACAATTTCAAATTTTCTCCTTTCACGAAAAAAATACGAAAAATGAAAAAGTGCGTTTGGTCGCGCCTAATTTCTTCGAAGATCTATTGACTAAAAATTCTATGTTGCAATCATGAGATAATTAAACATGGTGAACAAACACTATCCCTTCTTTACTCCAAAAATCGAAACAGATAGAATCAATTCATTATACTTCCACCCTGCCACCAAGCCTCACAATACCTACCACAAAATATACAATGTCATTTGCAACCATTCATGCTTCTAGAATATTCCAGAACCGAATGAAATTGCAACAGGAGATGAAAGAAGTAGACACGGGCGTTCAAATCCAACGTTCCATAAACGAACGCAAATTCCAGCCAACAGAATGGAAATTGGAACAGGATCCTCCGTGAGCAATCGTTGAAGTGAAAACAGCAAGAAGAATGGATAAATCAAAATGAAAAAACGATAAGATGAAGGAAACGAACGAAGAAAATGCACTAGCAGATCCGCTAGCGTGCATCTCTTTATCCTTGCCAATTTTCACCCCTGGAATTGAAAATTCTCGGAGACGAGCCGGGAATCCAACGAACGGAAGAAGTAACAGTGGTGGCGGAGGAAGCGTATGCAGCGAAGCGAGTCCGAAGCGAGGGAGCGGAATCGGACAGATCGAAATGAAATGGAGGGAGAGGGAGAGGGAGAGGGAGAGCGCGGAGGACGGGAATTGCAAAATGCAAATTCGGGGGTATTTATGGAGGAGGAAAATTACGTCCATGTGTTTCCATTGTTTACGCGGGCTTTCATTTCTGATAAGTGTGACCCACTTAGAATTATCACAGCCGTCGGTCTCATTTTGAGAGGAGGATGCATTCCTCCCAGGTCAGACCAATGGTCTGGATTATAAGTCACATCTACATGCATCCCAAATCTGCTTCCTCTATAGTCCGGGGTAGTCTTAGGCATTGCGGGAAACGTATTCTCAAGGCTATTCCTGCATGGCCATGCAGATGCAGGTGCCGGACTTTTTCGGAGCAAAAATGCAGTTTTTTTTTTTTTCTTTTTTCTAGTTATAAAACTTTTGAATGAATTTTTTTTATAAAATATATTAAATTGAAAGAAAATAATGTGGTGATGTAAGAATAATGATGAATGATAAAAAGTAAAGATAACAAAATTGAAATAATTATATTAGTTGTAAAGGTAGTCGTGTAAAATTAATGGAAAAGTAAAATAATTGCATAAGAATATATAAAGAAATAATTTTAAAAAATAATAATTACAAAAAGTAAAAAATTTTAAATTAATTAATTTTAACTTAATAATTTTTACTATTTGCCAAAGACACCTTCAACCATCCAAATGTCCAATAGAAGGTCAGCTGCTGCATCTGATTATCTTGATAGTCCGACTTTCTCAGGAGGGTCCATCCTTGTCAATACTTGTGGTTGAAAATTGAAAATTTTCTTGACAATGGCCGATGGGGTCACTCATAGTCATGCTTCACCGTTGGTGTCTATATACACTGGATTATGATCCTGTTAGCCCTTGAAAGTAGCACATAGTTCTTTTTATTTTATTTTTGTTTTTTTCATGAATATATTGGTTAAGTATATTTCTGATAGATCTAAATTATAATTTTACGTGGAAAAAAATTAGCTTAGAAAAATAAAATCAATTTGGAAAAACCTCACGAAAGGAGTTGAAACCTTTGTAAAATCTTTCTATTTCATTCTTCTTGTTTACAAGATAAGAATGTCTATACATGTCTGGTTTACTCATCCATCCCTCTCCTTTCTACCCTAAAGTTTGCCCTCTATTGAGACGATATCCCAAGGAAAGAGAGATTTTTCGTATGAAAAAGAGGAATTTTGTAATCCACCAATGGAGGGATATCTACCCACCCTCTCTTATCCCACTTTCATAAGAAGGTTTTTAAGAGTACTTATAGAGAATTTGACATTAACATGACGTACTTTATGTTAAATAAGAATATTTAATGATCACGCTTTAGAATTTTTTTTGTCAACGTATTTATTCATAGTTGGCTAGGTCAAGTGTTTGTTAGATTCCGTGGTTGTCTTAGGATGGCTAGATCATTCGGAGATTGTAACTACGTTGATTATCAATTAATGTAGAACAACATTCTTTGGCTTAAAGGTAGATATTCTTGTTCTTCGAGGCATCTTCTTAAATGCCTTGTTGTGTTATTGACCCTCGGCAAGGGATCGGCAAACTATCCTTTTTGTGTTTTGAGGTCTTTTTAGAAATCCTCCGAACTTCTATTGAGGAATAAGTCAAGTTGAACTCTTTTACTCGAACATCAATCCTATGTTGCATGCTCCCGGGTGCATACACTTTTTTTTTTATTTTTTTTCAAAATTTTTTCATAAACTTGTTAAAATAAGTGTCTTTAATGTATATATCAATTTTTACCATTTTTGGAGATTTTTAGATATTTATTTCGAATTTTTAAAAATCAGTGGCATTTTAGTAATTTAAAATTACCTAAAATACCACTGATTTTCAAAAATCAAAAATCAATATCTAAAATACTCAAAAAATGGTAAAAATTCATACACATACTAAATAAATATAGATTAACACTATTGTAAAAAAAATTTGAAAAAAAAATAGGTGTATGTGCCCGGGAGTATGCAGCACTGCATGCTCCCGGGAGCATAGGATTGCTGTCCCTTTTCCTCAACATGAGGAAGAGGAGATTCGTTAAACCTATTTCAATCTGACTCTACCGATTTCATATATATACTAAATATTTTATTTTTTAAATATATGCATATATGTTTTTTGAATTTCAAAAAACTAATAATTTTAGGGGTATTTGATTAATGTTAGCAAAAATATCATTCTTTTAATTTTAAAAAATGTTATAAAATTTGGCATGCCTACATTTTTATGAAAAATTTAAAAATAAAAAATATATGAATGTGGTTGAGCTTATAGGATCATTACCTATATATATTTGGCCTTTTGAGTAGCATGCTTGGTAATCCAATATAGTTGGGGGGATTTATGAGTGATCATAAATTTTTTAGATTTTATTTTTATAGATGTGTTAGATTTATTCAGATCTTTCACTCTACGAAATTTGAGAATTTTTAAAAATCTTATATGTTATTTTTTATTTTTGAAAATGTACAAAATTGGCAACTGAACGTGAATATATATGTGCATGTATCCGTACCCATATTGTTCATTTTCAAAAATAAAAATACTAGATAATTTTTTTGAAAGGTTAAATAAATATTTAAAAGCGACAAATTTCACAAATTAAAAACTAAAAAATTTCATAAGGAGAGAAAAATACTATAACTAAAAGTAGCAACGATTGTATGAGTTGGAGTTTAATCGTAATCCTAACTTATTTAAAATATCTCAACCTTAATTGATTTATTAATTCATTTAAAAATTTCAACTCTAATTCATTTACAACTTATTTAATAAATTAGTTGATGTGTTGTCAACAGGTTGTATAGTAGACTACTTAAAAGCCTGTACTTTAACAAATGATGATCTAATAAGAAGAAATGATAGAATATTTTTAGCATAGGAAAAATGGAAATAGAGTAATAATAAGAAAACGAAATTAAGGCAATGGTGCAAAAATAAAAAATTAAGTGTGGTAAGAAGAAAACTTGGCTAGGAAAATAACCAAAGGATATATATATATATATATATATTAGAATTTAATAAGTTAAACAAGTTAATAAGCCAAACGGGTTAATGGGTTATAAAATATCAACTCTAATCTATTAATTTAATTAAATTGTTGAACTTAATGGCGGATTATAATCCATTTATTTAAAAATCTCTATCGAAATTTATTTATAAATAAGTTGAATAAAGGGGCTGATGGATCGAATATGACCATTAACACCCATAGTGCAAACTTAGATAAAGGAGAGCATAATATTATTTCGAAAAATAATAATGAAAAATAAATTAGATTTTAAAATGTTTATAAATTTTAATAGGCTTTTTTTTTAATTTTTAAAAATTTGCCAGCCCTCTATGTGGCTCCATGCGTGCGTAAAATCAGTAAATTAAGCAACAACAATTTAGCTGTAAATGCACATTTGCAATGACTGGAAGGCGTATGCCTATATGAAGCAAAATTGATATTAATATTGCTATTTTTATGGTTTAGATTGGCAGCCAATATTTTTTTATACATTTAACAAAAACAATTTTTTTTTGTTAAATGTTCGATGGAACAGAATAAGTGCACATGGAAAAATCAAAAGCGTTAATTCTCTATTTATCCAATTTTTTATTCTTACTTTATACTTTAAATCATCTTCTTGTGTCTTTTTATATAATTATACAATGTATTTCTACTTTATTCTCATTTTAACTTTATCATATTTATTACATTTCATTTCCACCATTTACACCGATCCATACACTTCCTTAATCTACTGTATCTTTACTTTCTTTACCAATAACATTATCTTCATCATATTACATAATTCTCACTTTTTAATTTTTTTCATAAAAATTTTCCGGTTTTTTAATCTCATACCAAATGATAATTATTTTGTCCTCACAAAGTACCCTGTATTTTTTAACTCACTGAAATTCCATTTTATGGTATTTTTATTAATTTATTTTTTCCAGGTGTATGAAGAGGGATATGCAAGGGCGAATACCCTGACTTTGAAATGATTATGATTCCATACAAATTATGAAAATGCTTAAATTAATCTTTTATGATTAAATTTTATCAGTGATTTATATAATTATTTATCTAAATAGAATGATATTTTCAGATTTTTGATCTTCAAAATAAAAAAAAAAAATAAAAGGTGCGAAAGTAACAGTAGTAATAGAATGAAATTATAATTTTAAGGCAGCTTGAGGCATTGGGGTGGTGGCGCAGTTGGTTAGCGCGTAGGTCTCATAGCTAAGAGGAATCCTGAGGTCGAGAGTTCGAGCCTCTCTCACCCCAATTAATGTCTTTTGACTTTTCTGCAGATATTTTGTACTCTTGAGACATTTCATGCTTTATCATTTTTAACAATCTTAATAGCGCATGCAGTTCCTGGCAAAGTTATATTAACAATGTTTTTTCTGCAAATATTTTCTATAACAAATTAACACATTTCCTGCATCATCGATCTTAAAAGTGCATATATTTCTTGCAAATGTTTTCAAAAATTTCCTGTAACATTTTTAACAATTCCTGCCAAAGTTACATTAACAATGTTTTTTCAGCAAATATTTTGTATAACAATATTAACACATTTCCACCATCATCAATCTTAATAGTGTGCGTATTTCCTGCAAATGAAGACTTTCAATTACAAAAGACTCATGCCGTAGAATTTTCGAAGCCAAATTTTTTCCATCAGGGCAAAAAAGGCAAGGGAACTTTTTTCTGGAGGTGTATTCTTCAAACTTTGCGTATCTTAAAGAAAGGTAGGAAATGGGGAAAAATGGTAAGCTAGTAGGATTTTTCAAGGATCAATGGACTGAAATAGAACTAGTAAAAGCAGCCCACTTTCATAGGAAATCAGCAAGGAGGCTATGGTGGAGCAGTTCATAGATTGGGATGTGGGAAGGTAGAAGGAGGCTGTAGTTAAAAGAGTTGTTGGTGATGTGGGGAGGAAGAAATAAGTAACATCCTTGTGCCAAATAGTGAAGCAGAGGATAGGATATATTGTGATTTGGAGCCAAGTGGAAAGTGTCTTCTGTTAAGACTGCATATCGAATGATCCATGAGAACAATATGAAGGAAGGGAGTGTCCTCCCAATGGTAAATGAACAATCTAGACAGATCCTAAAAACTATTTGGGCTGGCAAATTTCCAAATAAAATTCAAATCTTTTGATGGAAACTTGGTCAAGAGAGGGATCCATGTGGATAACAAATGTATGCCTTGCAACCTGCAGCTGTCAAGATTTGAATCAAGGACACCCAACTCACTGGGGCTAGTCCTTAACCACTGTTTTCACAGGTTTAAAGATGAATTTGAGCGTATCACTTTCTCACATGTTTTAAGATCAGGGAACAACTGTGCTTATTTTTTGGTAAATGGATATGGGGTCCAAATGGGGGCGAAGGGATTTGGGAAAATGGGGGACGTTTTTCGTATTGATTTTAATTCTCTTTTTATCTAATTTTTTGGTTGGAGCTCTTCTCCACTCGCGCGCAGGCCTGTATATTTTGCTAGTGGATTGTTTGGAGCTTCAGCATCGTACCTCAGCTAATTAAAAAAATAAATAAAATCTTGGAAGTCTCATATCATCTTACGATCTATAACTTTCCACTTAAAATTCCATTTATCCAACTGCTTAAGATCTAATCTAAAATTATCTTGAACGTGTCTTTATACATGATCTCGTGGGCCAGATAAAAGATTCTCAATTGTTAGGTGTCTAATTTCAGATTGTTTACGGAGATTCTGCAGAGTGATACAGTATCATGCACTACCATGATTCAAGTGGCATGGCTCCCTTCAGCCTCTTTTCCTATCAAATGTTTCTTTCGACTCTAAGCCTACTTTGAAAATCGGGTTTTAGATGAGTTCGTGTTCAATTCAGGTGGTAATTCGTGTTGCGGCACCGTCCCCGTTCAACTGCAGACTCCAGTCTAGAAGACACGGAGCACATATCTAAATCAGAAATTCAAGCGGGTCAATTTTTTTTTTTTTAAAATACCAATCTGTTATGGTCTGATGTTTCTACCGTCGGTTTGGAATTGTAAGTGTCTTGGATCGTGTTAAATATATCATCTAATCATTAAATATAGAATACCTTTTCACATTTTAGAGCAAATTAATTAATTTAAAACACTTTGAATGAATTTATTTATTGAAATTAAAAAAAATTAGTCGGATAAGTAAGGGAAAACAAAGAAAATTCAAGAAGGATCGTTTTAAGGTTGAAATCATTTTGAAAATGTTCGGAGCCATACCGCGTTAAATATATTACGGATAGATAATTATATATTTTCAGATAATATAATCAGTTAAATATTTTTTATATGACTAAAATCAACTGTGTGAGGCAGATCCTCTTAGGAGCTGAAATGCACGAGGAAGAAAACGGTGGAACGTAAGACTTTTCAATCCCTTCTGACAACCTCACAGAATGTCCAGCACCAGAAATACAACTAAACAAGCAGGCACGGTAGGACCCAAGTTTCTTGCTCCAAAAAAAAATTGATTTCATGGAAATAGGAACTCACACTCCACAGCATGCCCAAATTCCAACGAAATTGAGAATATTCATTTGCAAATCAGTGGCGTAAAAACAACAACAACAGAAAAAAAAAAAAAAAAAAAAAAAAGAGAAAAGAAGACCAGCAATCCAACGCACTGGGCTAGCAAATCTATCTTAAAATTTTTTTTATCATTATTATTTTTTAAAAGTTTTTGGGTTTCTCTCCATCTGTAATGGGGCTCAACTGCTTATAAACCAATCCACCCTCCTGCATATTATCAAGACCTCCAGCTAGTCATAAGGCGGGAAATCTTCCTTTGGTAGCTACACAACCTGACAGACTGGTAGTTATGACTAGAAGTCAAAGAGCAGAAAGGTAGACATACAACCACCTGGAGGTTTAGATATTGATTAGCTGTGAAGATTCCCGAATTTATTCAGGCCTCACTGAGGCATCTGAAAATTTTCACTCAGAAAAGTCACAGCTGATCATGTGTGCTGAACGGTGGACTGGTAGGAGACATCTCCGTTGGTCGCGTGTAGTATGTATATATTCAGAGAAACAAAACCTATCATAAAGTGCCACTGGGAAAATGGGTGCGTGGCAAAACAAACAATCCCTCCTTTTCTCTCTCTGGGTTGTCTCAGTTCTTGGCCAGAGTGTGGGCATTCCAAGTGAATTCTCCATCCTTGGACATGACTCAACTGAAGCCATCTCAGAACATCGAGTGGTGGAGATTTTTGAGCAATGGAGGGAGATGCATCGTAAGGCTTATGCTAGTCTGGAAGAGCAGGAGAAGAGGTTTCAGATTTTCAGAAAGAATCTGGAGTATGTCATCGAAAGGAACCGTAAGAAAGGACCCTTGTATCATGCCGTGGGTCTAAACAAGTTTGCAGACCTGAGCAATACAGAGTTTAAAATGACTTACTTGTCAAAGATAATGAAGCCGTTAAAGAGAAGGAAGATGGTAGAGGACAAGGAAACAAGCTGTGAAGCTCCATCTTCACTTGACTGGAGGAAGAGAGGAGCTGTCACTGGAGTGAAGAATCAAGGTTCCTGTGGTAACGTCTAATTTCTTTAATTTTCAAACCGAAATTGCTGCAAAGATTTATTAACCATTCCAAAGTCTAAGCCATCAACCATTTGATAATCTAGCAACCAAATATGAGACCACTAACCATTTTCCAGATCCGAACATGCTATAAATTGCCAATCACCAATGCATGAACCTACCATAGATGGCCACTACACAGAGAGCCATCCAAAGGCAACCCTAGTCATTTCGTCAAGCCTCAAGGACTTCTTTTCCCATCGATTTTCATAGGCGGAAATGGATTCATCATAATAGAATGGTTTTCACTGATGGATATTGGGAGTATTTGCAGAGGTACAAATGGATTCTTCATATCAGCATGGCTTTTACGAGGTGGGATGACCATGGTTAGAGCTAATAAATGTCCATGTTCAATCAGTGTTATCAAAACCGGACTGGGCATCAAACTAGTTGCCCCACCGTTCCCAATTTTTCCTGTCTAACTGCTGGTTTTGGTAGTGAAACCCATGAACCAGGTATGACAGTTCCCAGCTGGACCGGTTTGACTAGCTGGTCCAGTTTTTTATTACGCTAGTTTCAATGCATGAGCCATGCGCTTAGAATGCTCTACCTGAGGAGTACAAGCTCTGCAGTAGCTGCTACCTCCACTGAGCGGCAGCAAAAATATTTACATTGTAGGATTGTGCAGCTACCA
The DNA here is from genome assembly GCA_035584095.1 of Annona squamosa. Lineage (NCBI taxonomy): Eukaryota > Viridiplantae > Streptophyta > Magnoliopsida > Magnoliales > Annonaceae > Annona > Annona squamosa. The sequence goes on along the minus strand of JAXCLR010000001.1, from coordinate 47,050,960 downwards.
TGTTCACAAATATAGGATTACAAAATATTAGTCCTCTAACCATCACTAAATCAATACATTGATCAATTTCCTTTCAGGAAGCTGTTGGGCATTCTCCTCCACCGGAGCCATAGAAGGAATAAATGCTATAGTCACAGGTGATCTCATCAGTCTATCAGAGCAAGAGCTGGTAGATTGTGATTCAACAAATGAAGGCTGCGACGGAGGGTACATGGATTATGCTTTTGAATGGGTTATACAAAACGGAGGAATTGACTCAGAATTGAACTATCCTTACACAGGACAAGATGGAACTTGTAACATCCAGAAGGTCAGATTTCCTAACCTTAAGTAAACCTATTAGTTCAGATGAAAAGCTTCACAGGGAAGGGGAACAGTTCCAAAAATTTGATCTTAATTAGCACAAAAACTGCTTGATTGGATAATGCTGCATGTTCTAAAACAGGTCTAAGTGGAATTAAGAGAATTTTGAAAGAGATCATTTCGAGTTGCTATCCTTTCTGGAATGTTGTCTCTTCATTTGTGCAATGCTGCAAAAAAGATGTTTCTCATAAAAACGACCTGCGTATATGGAGACCAAGTAATTTTGGAACTTTATTTGCAATTTCTATCAATTGCTCATGGAAAACCTTGCATGCTTCAACATTTTCCCTCATGAGCGAGGTCAGAATTCAGTTCATTTAATGATAAATTTACCTTTATTGTTGTGAAAGTTTCATCCAGATTAACGTCTTAGTATCAATGTTGTTGTTCTCTCTCTACTAACTTTCAAAATCTCTACATATCAGGAGGAGACAAAAGTTGAGACAATTGATGGTTATGAAGATGTTGCTCAAACGGACAGTGCTCTTCTCTGCGCCGTTTTGAAGCAGCCTATCAGTGTTGGAATTGATGGATCTTCTATTGATTTTCAGCTATATACTGGGGTATGTGTTCTATGAACATGCATCTCACGCCATGCACCCACAATTCTTTATTTATAAACCTAATCAATTTGAATGATCTAATTGATTAGGGAATCTATGATGGAGACTGCTCAAGTAATCCAGATGACATTGACCATGCAGTTTTGATAGTGGGCTATGCCTCCCAAGGTAGCATAGATTATTGGATAGTGAAGAATTCGTGGGGAACAGATTGGGGGATTGATGGGTACATATACATAGAGAGAAACACAAATTTAGAATATGGCGTCTGTGCAATCAATGCAATGGCTTCTTATCCAACTAAAGAACCTGTTTCTCCTTCTCCTTTTCCTTCACCTGCTGTTCCACCACCTCCTCCTCCACCTCCACCGCCGCCGCCACCGCCTCCTAGTCCTTCGCCAGTTCAATGTGGAGAATTATCCTACTGTGCCTCTGGAGAGACATGTTGCTGTCTGTTTGAATTTGCTGGTACTTGCCTCATCTATGGTTGCTGTGAGTATGAGAATGCTGTATGTTGCACCGGGACAATCTACTGCTGCCCTCAAGACTATCCAATTTGTGACATACCAGATGGGCTCTGTCTCCAGGTTTGAAATTTTAACATTCACTTCTCTGTTTCAAAATCCAGATTGTTTGTTTATGATATGGTTGATGAATGCTTTCTGATCAAACAATTGGGAAAAGAAGCATTCTATTTATGTTATCCTCGTTGGAAAAAAGTCAGTGTAGGACGTCATCCTCATTGAAAGGATTAGGCATCCCCACTTGGATGAAACAATCATTCAACTCATCCATATTAAGTTCATGATGGTTATTTCAATGTGATATCCGGGTTCCGGTCGTATCCTCTCAGGAGCATACAACGCTCAATGCTCCTGGGCGCATACGCCCTTTTTTATTTTTTTCTAAAAATATTTTTATAAAACTGTTAATCTAAGTATGTTTAACACTTGTATCAATTTTTACCATTTTTGAAGTATTTTATATATTTATTTTTTATTTTTCAAAATCAGTGGCATTTTAGTAATTTTAAATTATCTGAAATGCCACTGATTTTCAAAAATAAAAACTAAATATCTAAAATATTTCAAAAATGGTAAAAATTTATACACATATTAAATTCAACTATATTAACACTCTTGTAAAAAAATTTCAAAAAAAATTTAAAAAATGGGTGCATGCACCCAAGAGCATTGAGCATTGTATGCTCCCTAGAGCATACGATCAGCGTCTGTGATATCCACCTATTTCACAGACAATGAAGAATTTTCTCTAAATGTGATAAGAACAACCTTTGCACTATTGACCACCTTTGTGTCCCTAGCATTTAGATACATGACATTTAGGCATCAATATTTTGCTAATTTTTTGTTCTTTTATTTGAATCCTGCAGAGCTATGGAGATTCAGTGGGAATAAAACCAAAGAAAAGGAAGTTTGCCAAGTATACGTTCCCATGGACAAAGATTGAAGAAACACCAAAGACCCCCCAACCTCAACTGGCATGGAAAAGAGATCGATTGGCTGCAATCCAGTAACAATTCTAGATGGATTCGCTCTATTGTCATGCTTTCATCAGGATGCTCAGCAGATGATACACTTGTTCCTTGATAATAATATATTGTCTTTTCATAACGTTGCTAATTTGAAGTTCATTAGAATCATAGACTGATAGGAAGAGGGAACAGAAGGTATTTTTGTTTAAATAAATTAGTCAGGACAAATACTTATGAGTGTGGTGCATCTGTACACTGGGTGCTTGAGAACATTCTAAAGTGTGACAGTGCTATTACTTCAACAACCTTTGTGATGCCTTAGCCCAAAAAGCATGATGACCAACTTGGATTATCATAGTATACTATTGTTATCAGCTGGAAATATCATAATATATTTGGGGAAAGTCCCAAAGAATGATAAAATGCCATCTGAAAACACCTGAGCCAATCTCTAATAGCATCAGCAAAACATGATATACTTGGAAGTAGCATTATCTTTGCTATATAATTGCCATTAAAAAAGCAATGCAGTGCGCTTAATCATCATGGAAATAGCATTATCTTGACCATCGTGAGAAAGGCATGCATCATTGTCAGGCATTGCATTCCACCAACACTAGAGTTTCAGTGCCCATTTACAATGTAATCTGCAAGGAAGAAGAACATGAAGATCCTGCTACTGACCAATCCAGGATCTGACTAGCCCAGTGTCTTAAAAACATCCGAATGGAGCTTTTATGGAAAACGCAGCCTGGATATTCCGACAAAAAACTCGTTGTGCATTGTTTCAGTTTGTGGTTACCTGTGTGTTCGACAAAGTTAAAGTGAAGGGATAGCAGATAATATCAAAGTGGCATCAACGCACATTAAGAGGTGGCTGTTAGCTTCAAGGTTATTCCCCCCATTGTGCAGTAAGCTAGGTTTTGTATTGAATTGATTCTTTAGGTCCATCAGAAAAACGAAGTAGCAAACCATATGGACAGAATGGATCTCGTGAATCTATTGTGACAACCACACACTTGACAGCCTACTAGTGGCTGGTAGTCCATGAAATAGTTATATTTTCAAGGCCCTTACAGTGGTTGGTATCTCATGTCTCCGTCCTTTCATATATTGTTGTGGTTGCATTATCTGTTTGTCTTTAAGATGCATGCCTAGGCATGCTTGAACCCTTGCAGGAACCTCCATTTGGTCTTTTAAATACAGGAATTAATTTTATTTTATTTTATCCATCACTTGATGCTTCTTTACTGAAAATTTTGTTAGCTGACTGATTGTGGGAATGTCTAACGAGACAGTCTTAGAGAAAATAAAATGCCCCAAGAAGAAAAGAATAAACACCGATTGAATTATAAAACTAGACTAAGATTAACAGAATTTCAGTTGCAGATGAAATTTAAATGCTCCCAAAACACTCTTTCAAATTTCATGAGATGGCTAGACAAAATGTTTAATTTACCTTGTTGCATGAGGCATCAATGAGTGCAAATTATCAATCCCCATTATACCGATTATGAAAAATCCCTTTGAGAAATCTTCCTATCATCAAATCCACAAACTTATTCCCAACTCATCACTTTGTGCACAGTTCTCCTGATTCATCGTGAAGAATGGTATAGTTTCTACTGGTCACTTGCCGGAAATAGCAACCATCAGTGCTGTCATATTCATACTTCTGCTGTGTACTCCCCAGACCACTCATAACTAAGTTCCGTTTTACAAACATGTAACCGTTGCCATCCTGAGAGTTTCGAAGAGAGCTGAATGAGAACCCGAATTTAGCGCCAGAATATCTTTCCTCATTGAATCCTAAAGAAACATTTGCACTTGAATAGAAACTGTTGTTTCCTTGGCTAACAGTCCGAGAATACAGATGAAGAGGAAACCTTTGAAAGACTTGGACTGAGTACATCTCTGAAGATGGGAACTTAGCATATACTCCATATGTTGACTCTATGGTCTGATTCACAATCTGCACATTCCCATTTTCTTTGAATATCATTGAGTTTATGTAATCAAGAGCCTGGAATGAGTGGGTTGTAATTTTCCCATGGGAAGACCTCACCCAACCAGTTGATGATACCAACCTCCCTGCACGTGTCACAAATGACCCATTTAGGCCCCTGAAGCTGGAGACCACAAACGGTTTGAAAGGAGCAGCCTCATGTTTAATGAGTCTTCCCTTTGTTCTAGCACTCTTGCCATCCAACCAAAGGTGCAAGTTCGCATCTACAAACCACACACTCAACCCATTTGTGACGCCAAAGGTGAATCTGTGACGCTTTCCATCCAAAATATTCCCCAAAAATGGTGTAATTTCAAGGTCATAGGAAGGGAGATCAAATGAGCCAATTGCTGTGATGGGTCTCCAAAGTAAGGGATTGACCCCTCCCGTGTAAATCACAGTAAATGGCCAAACAGCACCAACAACTTTGCCATCAAGACTAACAACGACCTCCCTAAAAGCACCATTTCCAGGAACGCCCGTCAGATTATTAGCAATCACGTAGTCGTTGGGAGGATTCGAATACCATGATTCATCGCTTGAGTGAAATGAAATGAACACTTCCAAAACAGCCCTGTAGGCGTTCCTAGGAATCCTCAAGTCTTTGTACTGAATGTCTGTGGAATTGTTGATCAAGAACCACATCCCATCCTTCAGAGGGAGATTTCGAGAAATGGGCAAGATCAAATCAGCAGGAGAACCGAACCCAGTTTCTGATTTCACCTGATTCGCTGCCGAAACACCCACCTTGGTTTTTTCCGGGTAGAAAATAAACGTCAGGTTAACGTGGTATATTCCCGTGTATGTCTCATCAACGATGTTGCCAAGGTAGAAAGCAACGACTTGGGGCCGTCTGAACAGCGAAGCATACCTCGTGATGTCCTTATCGACGTTCCAGACGATACCGCTGCGACGGGGCTCTGCGGTGCAGGAGCGAAGAATCTCGACGCCGCCGACCCAGATGCCGAAGATGCGGTCGAACTGCCGGCCTTTGCAGGCTGCGGAGAGATGGAGACTGATCTGGGAGAAGGTTTGGGAAGGGCAGTTAGAGGGCGGTCTGTAGTTGGCCGTTACAGGGGATTGTCCAATGGTGGAAGCGAAGGAATGCTGGAGAATGGGAACAGAGCAGGGTCTGGTTTTGGGGGTTCTGGGGGGTTTTGTGACTTGGAAGAAAGTAGTTGGGTGGTCGGGCTTCGCTGGGGTTTGGTGGGTGAGCGATTCCGACACGAGTAGCCTGGTTTTTTGGAGATTTGCATTGGAAAGAAGGAGATTGAAGAAGAAGACGAAGAAGAGAGGAAGGAGAGGAAACGGAGGAGGCATAACTGCGAAAGAGGTTTGGTGGGAGGAGGGAAGGAGAAGGATAATGGCAGAAATCTTTCCTCTGCAGCCAGCGCAGTACTTTCATTTTCATGTGAACGTTGGAGAATTCCGCGCGAAACGACAAGCACTGCACTTCCTGTCGGAGTAAGTCCACGTGCAGCTCATGAGGAATATATTTTTTTAAATCATAATTTTGAAACATAACTTTTATCAGCAACGAATAAGGAAAATCGTGTTTTGAAAATATAATGAAAAGGGATGTGATGATATGCACTTGGGGACCCTGGTGTATTTAACTCTTTATTTATTTATTTTTCAAATTTTTTTACATTATTGTTAATTTAAGTGTATTTAACGTGTGTATTAATTTTTATTATTTTTAAAAATTTTAAAATTTTTTGAAAATTTTAAAATAAAATTTAAAATTACTAAAATTCCACTAATTTTAAAAATTCAAAAAAGGTAAAAATTAATACACGTGTTAAATACATTTAGATTAATACTCGTGTGAAAAATTTTCAAAAAAATACAAAAAATAGATATTTGCACCTGAGTGCATAAAATCATGCTCACAATAAAAATTCTCCTTTTAAATAATTGTGACTAGGGATGAGAATCGGGGCAAGTCGTATCAAGTTAGGGTTTACTCAACTCTAATCCTACTTTTTAAAAATTTAGTTTGAACTTATTTTTATATTAGGTCGCGAAAAAATTGGTTTAACTCTTATTTTTTTAATAGATTCTTAGACAAACTTCGGGTTGATATCGAGCCAATTTTAAGACAACGGATCTGGTAAAACATGTGGGCGAAATAAGATGATTTCAAAAATTTATATATCTATTCAATATAAAGATATATTTATACTAAATTTAAATGTTATATACTTCAATATTTTACTAACTATTAAAAAAATATCCATACTAAACAAAACATGAGAAAAAATAATACAAAATTTTAAAAATATGCTAACATACAATTATACATAAAAATTATATATGTGTGCAAATTTCTCTTATTGATTCTTATATTGTTTCTGTATAAATTGATTTTTTACCATTAATATAGTTAATTATAAAAAATGTGGAAATTTTGTACAAAAACTGATAATATTTAAACATAAACTTATAATTTTTAATAAATTAATATATATAGGGTAGGTCAGGACTCTACGGGTGAGGACATGGTCGACCAAATCCAACCTTATTTTTAAATTTAGGTCAATATTTTTAATTGATAGTTGTACCAAGTCAAAAAATATTTATTTTACCCAATAAAAAAGGGTCAGTTAAGGCCTAGTCACTAATTGACCGGCTATAATTCCCACCCCTAGTTGTGACAAATGGCAAATATAAAAAGATGATAACTATATCAAAACAGTTTTTAAATAATATTATCAAAAATGATCTAGATTAGAGTTTTAAATGAGTCGTACCTACTTTAAAATATTTACAACTATATAAAACCTGAAAATCATTTATATTTAGTTATTGATTTTAAAAATGTTTCATAATTTATGCAGTCATTTATCTATACAAAAATATTTTAAATAATATAGCTGTTGAATAAATATATAGATCAAATAATTTTATGATGTTGACTTTGCACTTTTATCACTTCCATCAAGTAAGACACACGGTAATTTTTGACATAAATTAAATTTAGTACCCTAGTTAAACAAATCATTTTAAATGCAACAAGATGGGCTAAAAGTACATAGGATAGAAACGCTTGAAATCTTCGATGGTGTTGGCACTTTAGAAATATTTAGAAATCGTTTTAATGTGTAAATTGTTCAATTTATGAAATTCAACCGGTTTTTTATGTTTAATTTATTTTTTTAGGTGTGGATATAATTATTAATTGAAGAAAAGTTACGGATCACAAAACGAAAATACCAAAATCTCTATAAGATGATAGCTAAAATGTTACTTTATACACATATTGAATACATTAGATTTCATAAATTAAACCATTTGTGCAATAAATTAAGAAATTCGTTAGACGATTTCAGTAACCCCAAAATTGAAACAGATTACCATTAATAGTTTAGGGTTTTTAGGGTTGTAAGTATTGTTCAAAGCATATCATGCACTTAATAATCGTTTGCACTAAGGTTTATAACAATACTAAAAACCGTAACTAACGTTGGTAAAAGAGGAAACTATTTAACAAATTAATCATTTTAGGATGAAATATAGTTGAAGTAAGGGATTAAAAAAAAGAGTTTTATTTATTAACTCTAAATAACATGCCAACGACTTATTGGGCTGAAAAATGAGGAATTTAGTTTTTCTTAAATAAGTTCTTGATTAAGTCTTATAAATGAATAAACAAGCAGCCCCACTTGGAGTAGGATGGAACCAGTCGGAAGATTTTTATTTTTCCCAAATTTTTTTGATAGGTATTTATATATATGATGACAACTCGTATTATATTTAAGTATATTTATAACTCTCATATAATAGAGAATTTTTTTTAATAATATTCAACACAAGAGGGAAAAGCCTCCCACGGCCGAAATAGGAAAAGAAAGAGGGGAGCTCATGATTAGCCAAAAATGGGCGAGCATGAGTTATCACCAACGTGCACCCTTAGTGGGTACTTTTTCCAACTTTAATCTCACCGAAATAGTGCCTAAACGGCTAAAGCCTTCCCAGTTCCTGCCAAGATTTTCCATACGTCCTTTTGTTGTGGCTGGTTATTTTGTGGTAAAGCCCTTTCTGTCTAATAATTTCCCTTGCCAAAGAAGCAATCATAATATCCTAATCTTCAACTGGTGGTTCGCTTAATTCTGGAAACGGATGGTAATGACAATCAAGTCTCTTGCTTGCAATTATGTCAATAAAATATCTCACCGGCTCCAAGTTATGGTTCCCGTAACCCTATGCAAAAGTCACTCTCGTGGACTCATTTGGAGTCTCAAAAATCACAATATTGACGAATTGGAGTGAAAAATTTTGGATCTTATTGATAGACCTAGATTTGCTTTATAATTAAACTGATCTATTTTATAATCAGTGAATCTGACTTTCTCGAAAGAATATTTTTGACAAGTACTTGTGCTCTTCAACCACCCAACCTCCATGAAATTAAAGCAAGTGGTGAGGCCAAGACGTGCATTTTTCTTTACCTAATAACATGGAATTGCGTTGAATTGATTTCTGGGAGTGTGTTGCGATTATTTGTAGTACTGTGATGATTACTTGATTAGTATATCTGGCTTCTTAAGATAATTAATATCTCTTTACGGCTTTATGATAGATGTACGACCAATGGCTGGATGCCATTCGCGCAGCAGCCTGATCGAGCCTTCATTCAATCAGTCTCTCTGTAGGTTCTCACGATCATGCTTATAGAACTAACTTAATTGAAATAAAATACATAGCGCTAATGGATGAATGTGTAAAGCCAAATATATTAAAAAAAAGGATGTAAAATTAATAAGTTTGATCTCATATTAGTGGAGCAATCGAGAATTGTAAACTTTCATTATCGGCCTAAGATACCATGCAATTCAAACATCTATAAAAGTAAATATATAAAGTAAATCATATTAAAATAAAATAAATACATCACATATAGGTAATCAGAGGTGCAACTTGGGCCTGTTAAGCCCGAACTTGGTCCGCCAAGCTGAATTTCCAACCATACTAAAACTTGCTTTTTTTGCAACCTGAGTTTGAAAAACTTAAACTCGAGAAACTTGATTTATAAATATAATAGGGTTAGAATTCAAGCGAACTTGAACTCGAGCCCGATTTTTCTTTTTATATTTATTATAAAATATATTATATACAATATCTCAATAATATTTCTTTATATTTGTATATCTTAAATTATTTATATTTATGTTTCAAACTTTCAATGCATGTTTGATATATTGTAAGTATTTACAAATAACTATATTATTTTCATTTATATTTATCTTTTATTTCTATAATTTATCTTTACCATCATTAATTTTCTTCATTTATCTTTTTTATGTTTAATTTTTTTAGAAATATTTTTATATTGCTATTTTTTGAAAGTCTATAGTTTGATTATATATTATTATGTTTATTTGTTGTTATTATATATTTACATAAAATTTTAAACCTATCACTCTTAAACAAAATATAAATTTATTAATTTAAGGAGCCCAATTTGCCTGCTCCTGGGAGCTTATATTCATTTTTAAAATTTTTTTTTGAAATTTTTTTATAAAAATGTTAATCCAGGTGTATTTAACATGTGTATAAGTTTTTATCATTTTTAGAGTATTTTAGATATTTATTTTTTATTTTTGAAAATCAGTGGCATTTTAGTAATTTAAAATTACTTAAAATGCCACTGATTTTCAAAAATCAAAAATAAATATTTAAAATACTCCAAAAATGGTAAAAACTTATAGACATGTTAAATACACCTAGACTAATACTGTTTAGTAGAAATTTTTAAAAAAGGGTATAAGCTCCGGGGAGCAGGTGATCAGGCTCCTTAATTTAAATTCTAACATTAAACTCAACTCGAACTTAATTTTTTTAAAAAATAGAGTTAAAGTCTAGATTTTACAAATAAGATTAGGATTAATATTTTATAAATAAGGTTAGGATAAAGGTGAAAAATAAACCTTAGTTTTATGAGCCGAGTTGCACCCTATGTACTGGGCACTTATCTCATGTCATGAGCCTTCAAAAATTGTGTACTTTCATTATTAGCCTCAATCAGCTTACTTTCACTGAAAAAAAATCTGATAGCTTACATCCGAAACAAAAGAAGTACATGAAGTAAATATATTATTCGGATAGCATTAATCTAATATTTAGATGAGTTGTGTAGAGTTGTCAGGTTCCATTATTAATCTAATTAGGTAAACACTAGATTTGGATAGTGTCAATCTAATGTTTAGATGAGTCATGTAGAGTTGTAAGCTTTCATCATCATTAATCTAAGGTAAACATGAGACTTTTCTTTAAGGCAAACATAAGATTTTGGATATTTACAATAGAATAAAGAAAAAATTATATGAAATAAATACATGATTAGCATTAAATGTGCACTAAAAAGAAAGAATTTTCTTGGTTTTTATTGAATAATATTTACTATTTTTATCTTGTCACATACTTTGGACTAGACAACTAACAAAAGACAATTATAGGAAAGGATAATAAGGTAATTGTTTAACTTTGATCTATGGATCTCCTACCCTATACACCTTTAACTCACTTACGTCAATTATATGATCATCTAAATGATAACAACATTTACTTTCTTAATTTATGTAGATCATTGATAGAATGAATCTACTTGAACCTTTTGCAATTTAGCTCACAACAAATTTTTTTTAATGACCAAGCTCATTGTGGTGTTGTCAAACTCTACTTTTTTATAAGCAAAAGCAAATGTTGTGAAGAACAATCCAAATTCCATACTAAGTGAGGTACTAATAAGCTTGAGAAGTCATCAATTAAATATTAAGCTTCTTTGATTAGCTTGTTAAATAACTTACTTAAGTAATGAAAAGAAATGAGCCAACATGGGCATAGTCCCGTTGGAACTAGTTGTTGTCATTCTCCATTGATCTATGATCAAATCCTAGTAGGAGCTATATCTTCCGTGTGAGAGTTGTGTCTCCCATAGAAGAGTTTTGATTTTCTCTCTAATCATGTAAGTTGGTTATAGAAAATTTGTAAGGATTCATGGGCTCCATTTGTAGATAAGATGAAAATAAGAAGATCCCATAGGGACCAATAAAAATAATAAAAAATGAAGTACAACCAGGAAAAATTGAATGAATGGCCCTACTCTCTTAATTAGATGGGCTGTCAGATAGTTAGGCATTATCATAACCAATTCATGCTAATTAAGAGATCCATGCGCTTAGAAAGAGCTCAAAATAAAGGAATTTAAACCGTTGGATCAAGTGATTACTTGGGATTAGGTCCGATCTAATAGTTGGATGATGCTTGGATACTAATCTTGCTGCAAAGGGATTTGTGATGGATTAGGAACACTACTATGATAAATTAGATGATTTACCGATAAATCTAGAAGTGAAGAATTATGAAAAAAAGAAATTTCTGCTTTTCATAATTTTCTCAAAATTTTCATGAATGGATAGTGTGCTAAAATAAAATGAAAACTGGTGTATCGACAGGACCTTGATGGAGTTTTTTTTGTTGATATATATTTTATATTCATTTCAAATATCTATTACAGTGAAGTTCTAAGATATTTTTACAAGTTTTTTCGGAGACAAATTGCTCCTCTTAGAAAATTTAGAGAGATAAAAAGCTCCACCTAAATAACTTGAAGACAGCATACGGAAACAGGGAGACACACAGCTCCAAGATAAATATACAAGGTCGACAATGTTGATATGAGAACACACATCGGCTCAATAGCAGTTGATGGCGTTTACAAGTGGGCTAGCGCAACTTGCGACCCCGTAGGAGTTTTTTTTTTTTTGATGAGAAAAACCCCTCCTATCCCAGCCTCCTTTCAATTTGAGAGGGAAGCTGGGACGGGCGGTCCAAAAAATGCATTGCCAAAAAATTATCTGTACAAATGTTTGCCAAGAT